>CM076572.1:958212287-958683273 GCA_034641835.2 Pinus albicaulis
CGTGATATTTTCCACATGTCCATAGAGTTTTTAGAGATAGAAACATTTCTAAAAAATAAAGATAGATATCTATTCACTCTATTTTATTATAGAGGTAATAATTTGTAAAGTGAATTTCTCTTGGATATGTACTGAATAACACCTACGTAATGATTACTAAAGTGTTTACTTAAGACAATCATAGTATTTTCTCAATTACCTATGGGTTAAAATGCATCACATGTTTCTTTGTAAGTCTTGATATTCATGGTTAACATCTGAGGAAAGGGGAAGGGGAGAAAAAGAAAGCGATAATGACTGTGGGATAAAAAAATATTCATTTTATATTATCATTCCAAAACCAAGTTCTCCTGGGATGGAAGGGGGAGTGTTTCTGCATGCCAACCTCCTTTTATTTAAGTCTGCGGAAAACCTTCTTGTTTAAGGTCATATGTATGTATACTATATTCTCTTTGCTTGTAAGTTTTCTCACCATTACAGGATGTCCCTCTGACCAAAGGTAGGCTAATGGTAACACCAAAAATAGGTCGAAATAGACCAAAAATAGCTTAATTTTATTTTTTTAGGGGCTCCACCCCTGAACCTTATGGAAAGGGGGCCTAACTAACCCCTTGCAACCTCCTCAGTGAAACACATATTGTGGGGATAACCATGCAATGAATATAACACATACTCAACACTTTATATTGTTCTTATGAATGAGATGTGTAACAAAATGTAACACTAATAAATTTGAAAAAAATATGAGCTCTGTAATGTTAAAAAAAAACAACAACAAATGAAAAAATAATATATAAATATGAAATAATAATAATAATAATAATAGTTTTCAAGGGGAAGAAAATGACGATCTATGCTAGGGTTATGTTTCCTTGAGGCTTTGTGTTGGATGTTGCCAAAGATTGCAAGAGTGCAGTATGGCCCATGGTTGTGTAAAGGAACCTTTTCTCATCCCCCTAAAATCACTAGGGACTTGATTGATGCGATGACGTCCTTCTCATCCCTCTACAAGTCATAAAACATGGGGTTTTTACATTCCATCTTCATTGTAGAATGAAAGAGACTCCACCATATGTTTGGCTAGCCTTTCAGGAAGTTCGTATGTCTAAATGGACTCCCCTCAACCAAACCACAATGTATTAGTTTTTAACATCTATTGTCTTCAATGGTGGCTTCTATGGTGATCAAAATTGGTATGGTGGGATATTTTTAGATTTGATCATGGTATGGGAGGTGGATTTTGAACAAAGGCCCCCATGGAGTGAAGAGAAAACCTTTTTCCCTCATGTATCCGATGGGGTTTCCATAACTAAACATGAAAGTTGATTTGTGTAAAAATCCAAATCAAAAGGGTCTCCTTTACCTCTTACCCTTAGACCTGGCCAAAAGACAAGTAGATATTGATAAATGTTAGTTTTTATTTTCAGATCTTCCCTTCTATGGATTTCCTCCCCATTTTATTTCTACAATCTAGAAAAAGGATAGATAGAAAAAGAAAAATACCAGATCTTTTTTCAAAAATTTAAATGGGAAGACATCTAGCCGATGAATTCAGGGCTCAGATTTAGTGAAACACTTGAAGAAAAGCATTCAAAGTGGAATGGGAATACCATAAGTGTTCCAAGTATTGTTATATGAAGGAAAAGTGCTCTAGGGCTCCCTCCAGTTTCAATATTATGGAGTGCCAAGGGATTATTCCATCATATTAAATCTGAGGATGCGAGGTGGAGCTACAAGCTTCAGAAACCCTAATACAAATTCTATAAACCCTAATGGACTAATCTTGTTCAAGGATGTAGTGAAAGTGAAGACCTTCATTGCAGTTGATCAAATCCAAGATTTTTGAAGGCCTTACGTTGTCAAGAAAATGGACAAGGTACTAGCTATGAATGTAAAACCCCAGAGGTAAAATTATATGCTGCTGATATACAAACCAAGGCATTAATATGCAAGTTTAACAGGTTTTGGATTAAAACTTAAGAATTATATTAATCGGTGTTTACTTCTTGGACACCAAACTGTGATCTCTATTTATGCTCAAAAGGTTCTTCATAGTACAATTTGACACATACAAAGATAAGGAAATATTTCTAAACAAAGGGCCATGGTAATCACACTTAGCCCTGACAAATTTATATAATTTATATAGTTTCTTTTTCTTTTTTTAATGTGCATCAATTGATAGGATGACATGAAAAATTGCTTACTGGCATCTTCATAATGTAATTTTGTTCCTTGTTTTCAAGTTGAATAAAATTACGATTTTTTCCTTGGGAATAATAATAATAATAATAACCTAAGTAGGTCCACGTCAACCCTTGATCTTTTATGCACCAAACAACTTGATTGATTTAAATCCATTTTGATGCTCGAAAGAGTTAAGGTTAATATCGATCTATGATGGTTTCATGTTACATGTAGATAAACATTTTCTTCTATACACACACACACACACACACACACACACACACACACACACACACACACATCATTAGATTTTTGAATTGTCAACAAAAGTTATATATGATCTTTTTAACATAAAAATATAATTGGTCTTGGACACATTTTGAGGAAAATGAACATATTTTAAAAGACAACAAATTAGATGCAATGTAATCATTTATAGATAGAAAATATCAACATCATTAATGTTACTATAATTTTTTATTCTCTACTCATGACTGGGATGATCCCAATTCATTTCAAGCATACCAAGCATAATATAAGTGATAATAAGAAACATAACACAAGAAGAGTCACATAGGTTAAAATGTTCACACCCATAAGCACCAAGATAATTGAGCAAGAAGTGTAGAGTCCCAAGACCAAATGTAGAGCTACAAAAGTATAAAAACACTAGTTAATAATAATGTATTTATTAACATATGAAAGATAGATTGAGATTGCGAAAGGATAACCATTTCCTTAAATGTAATGGTTCTATTTATAAATTTTGTTAATGGATCTTCACCTTCCACCATCCTAACCCTTCAACTACCCTAGGTGATTCTTGAGTTATCCTAGATGACTCATGAGTTCCTAGTCCTTGCCTTATTACAAAGTTAATCTTATTCTCACTTTGATATTGAGCTAAGTGTAAGAAAAAATTTCTTCAAAAAATAGGAAATTACAAATGTGCTCACATATGTGAGGCATGCATAGCAATGTTAACTCAAAACAAGTATTCTCAACACTTAGATATATGTCTATTGTTTTTTCTCACATGCTTCCAACACTACATTTTTCAAGTTTGCCTTGGTTTTCAATTGGATGGAATTTTCATTTTCTTCTATCTATTACTCATTTTGGTGATGGTTTATCATCCTTCCACCTACATTCCACCATTGCACATGATCCTTGCTAAAAAACGACTCTTTTTTTTCAATTCAACAAGTATCTCTTGAATTACTCCATGTTTTATTTAGTTCAATAATTCCTCTTTGATCATCGTGCTTGAGTGAATTGCATTGGATTTCAACCTGCATTATAGTCCTTAATCCTTCTTATGCTCTTTATTTCTTCATTAAACACTCTCTATACAAACAATCACTTTGTTAACAAAGGAAAATATATCACCTATGGGTTAATAGGCTGCTTACGAGACAAAAGATAGCATACTATCTTACTAATATGTTTAAACAATTATAACAACCATATTGGCATACTAGTTTAATGACATTAGTTTTTGCTTAATTAATAGGAAATAACTAACATAATGGAGAAAGGATTGAAAAGTGAGCATGGGGTTAGGTTGATTTCCCTTCTACTACACAATTTTGATTTCCAAACCTTCAATTATTGTGGTTAGTGAAATTGCACATAACCCCTCATTTAAAAATTCATGTCAATTAATGTTATTTTTTAATAAATCGTGTAATCAATCTAACAACAAACTTTACTAAAGATGATGAGGCATGTAACTAGTTGATATGGAAGCTATCAAGGTTAATGAGTGCAACTTTAAAGTCAAACTTGACATCCAAGCAAAGTCTAATGGTTATGGGGTCTTCCACATATGTTATTAAAAATCATTTCAAATTTAATTAAAACATGATAGCTAACAATACATTGCAACTAGTCGATTTATGGGTAATTGGGTGTCAAGAATATGATTCTATGCTTATATTTTCCCAAATATCATTGACTGTCCTAAGTCAACTCCAATCATTCATTTTTCCTATGGAACTCAATAAATGGTTAGTAAAATAAACCATTCAACTGAGAGATTTCATGAACAACAAGAATAAGGAATTTTAAAGAAAGATAAGTACATCTAATTTAAAACACTACCAAAGATAATATATTTATCTTGACATGTTTCTTTCTTCAAAAGATACTTGAGAGAAATTCATTAAACTTGATATATTAGAGAGAAAAGCACATTTTACTTGATTTGACAAGTTACTGTAGCCACCCAATTAATGTGTTTTAGCTACTAGGGAATTTTTTTACTTACCTATGGGTTTGGTAGATGCTCAAAAGGAAAAACACATTGGTTCCAAGTTTAGTTTCCTTTAAAGTCCCTACGGTGTTGAGTTTTTCTCTTAAGTGGTTTTATACTTTGACAAGACCATTGAGCTCATAAAGATGAAAACACACTATTATCTTGTACAAGTGGTGAGATCAACCTTCCAAACAATGTGTTCTCCATATTAGTGTGTTTTCCTTCCTTCAATCAAGTTCTATGAAGTTTGAAAAGTCAAAAACACATTGCTACTTGCCAAAAGGTGCAAGTTATCATATATAATACTGCATCCTCTCTCCTTGAGCATTTTGTATCCTTCAATGGAGTTAAATGATGTTTAAAAAGTGAAGAATGCAATGTTACTTGCCAAGGGATGAAAATTAGCTTATCCAACCATGCATCCTCTTTCCCTATTCATGTTTCATATATTTATGGGCTCTAGTGGGGGGTAATAGGTCAAAAAAATGGTGGGATATTTGGGAAATATCTTTATGTCGAGTCGCCAAATTTTCATTTTTTTCACCATTCAAAGCACCCATTTTCAGTCATTTTATCATACTCCTTTCACCATTTATTGCCCATCTTGCCATTCTTTGTGAATATGACACAATTATAGTTAAAGTAGTTAATTATCATCAGTTTCCTTTATTGGGCCCAAACACAACATGTAATTTACTTTTTATAACACCAAACTATAGTCACAATTTCATGACATTTCTGCAGAATTATAAACATGGATTTAAATCTTATAATTTCTGCATAAGATAATATTGTTGTAATGTTGTAATCTATTCGGATGGCAATAATTGGCTAGAAGATCCACAATTTTAGGACCAAAGATATTAGCTATGTCCAAGAAGAATTGTTATATAATTTAGTTGAAGTGACACCCTACGCGGGTGGGGGTGGGGGATAACATTGATTTTGATATAGCAACAACATTTTAGAAGGTTTTTTGAACCTACTCTCTATAAATTTTAGCTAATTAATGAAAATTTTCTATTTTTGATCATAGTCTGAGTTAATTCCATATTCCTACAGTGCTCCTAGCTAGGAAGGACCCCTTGTCCTCGGATGCACTTGCAGAGAAGATAGTTCTGGTAGATATTATTTAATTTATTTTATACATAGTTAGATTAGATTCAAGTATTTTTAGTTTCTATTAATGTAACTTTTTATATTCTTGTTTTATATATTTTATGCATAGTTAGATTGGATCCAGTAGCTTAATTTCTACAATTTTCATATTTTTGTGTGTTTGTGTGGTGTGTTTTTCAGGGCCCTTAGTGTGAGGATTTGTTACCTAGGGACACAACAAGTGGTCGAAAGAATAAAGAGCTTGGACCCATGACTCCTTTGTGTTTATTTCATTTGTATGCTAAGTGTGTTTTCTACTACAAGAGTTATTGAACATGCTAGACACTTATATTATGCTTATGAATGAAATGGAAGTTTAAGTCTATTGTTTATTATTTGATTTATGGGGCATGCAAGTCGTGAATCCATGTTCAATGTAATTCATATGAAGTATGTTTTTAGTATATTGTTGTGATTCATTTTGATTTAGAACCAATCAATCCTACTTCTGCATATATTTTTTGGCACCTCGTCAGTTTACGAACTCCCATTCGTTAATTTAATGAAAAATAATTTAAGTAATTAAATTACCCGATATTTTTAGCATCTTTTTTGGGGAGGTGCCAATGAGATAGGTCTTGATTGGTTTGATGTTTAATTAAATTTCATTACCTAAAGTATTCGAGCATCCTAAAAAATAGAGTGGCAGGAGAAACAAGATGAGAGGTAAGTACCTTAGCGTCCACTTTAGTGGGTTGTCTACCTCACTGGATTTAGATTATGTTAGTATTGTATGAATCAAAGAAAGATAAATTTCCTATAAATTACACAACTTGGGGGGGGGGGGGTGGTGTGGGGGGGAATGATAAGACTGAAGTTTGACCACTATTCTGGGTTTCTCTAAAGCCTTGATTGTTTCTTTCATTCAAGTGTTCTTTATATTATCTTCAATTCATTTTTCTTTAAAAAATATGTTTTCAATTAGTTTTGGGTGTTTTAAGAACCCTCCTATAAGCTAATTGATGTGTTGATAGGATTTACCAACTAGCAGAAGAAGGATGTTCAAATTCTAGATAGGAAATGTACTCCAAGAACTTTCTCAAATATGAGCAGTAGTTGGTGTCTCATCTTCTTAGGAAGAGAAGATATTGGTAGAAGTCAAGAATATATCTATCTTTTTAGACGTTACAAAGGAGAAAAAGATCCATGAACCATCTCCAATAGAATATCCAAAATCTTTATTTGGTCAAAATTTCCAATCCATTGAGGAAATTGAAGAACCATGGATAATATTTGATGAGGAGGAGGAGCCATTGGAAGCAGAGATCAAAGCATTATTGACATTTCTATCACTAGATCCAACATGCACTTAAGGAAGCAATCATAAAACCTTGGAAGAACTGTATGGAATAACAAAGGAGGACTCACCAATTGTTTCTAAGGAATTAAAAGACCAAGAATATGTGGATAAAATTAAAGCTTGGTTCCAAGCAATCGTTGGTACACATCATTCCTCCATCATTCCATAGCTTCTGGGCACTGTATCAGTTGAAGTAGCTGGCTCCTCATGTTCTGATATTTCTTAAAGAATGTTTTTCAACCTTGAACATGAGTAGAATTTTAATTCTTTTATGCACATGGTTACATTGGAATTACTTCTACACTTAAAATATATCTTCCTTTCTTCAAGTAAAGTAGGGTAGGATAGTATAGAAAAATAAAATAAATAAATATACTATCTTAAAATAAAACTGTTGCAACATTTTCTAATTACAACACTTAGTTATTAATCATTTTTTGAAGCTACAAATTCCTAAGCTTCAACTGTTGCACCCCAATATGTCTATTATTCTTACTTCTACCAATTTCATCATTACATAATCTATCACAATCATCATCGGATTGATCACCATTGATTGTTGTTTTTGTAAACGTCAAACTATCTTGTATTAAGTCTTTCCAGGTATGATTCACTCTTAATTCCTCATTATTTTTTAAATTGATTATGATTTTCAAATGGTTGATCCTTCTTTGTGTCACTTGGCCAAGATCATCCACTGAGTCAATTGGGGAGGGGTTTGTCACTTTCATGCTTGGTAATTCCTATCCATAAGCTTAAAATTATTGGAATTTAAGGATTATACTGTCATGCTTGGTACTTCCTATCCATAAGCTTAAAATGATGGGAATTTAGGGATTATCCCCAGAAACAATTTTACTATTAGGTGAATAAATCATAGAAGTCTAATTTCTCTAAAAAGTTGTTATCCAAGAAATCTTTCCAAGTTCCTCTGATGTGTATTGTTGAAAAACCTCCCATGGTGGACCACTCTTATAGAATCTCAATACGCTTTCATGAGAAATCTAGCATGATTGAATAGAGGGGCCTTTCATTTATTATCTGAGATGATTCATTTCACTACACATTAAATAGCTAATATTTAAGACTATTGTGAATGGTTTTTCCCACGGGCTAAACTTGAATAATGAGTTATGTGCCTAGAAAATATAAAATACTTTTGTACCACCCGATTTCCTTATAGTCTAAAAACTAACAGTGCGAAATATAAATTATTTCAAATATCTTGAGTGGTATATATATAAAAAAATTATTCACATAAAGAAAGAAAAATAATAATAAATGAAGTAGTAGGAAGTAAAAGTAAACCTATTAAGGTACTAAACAAGCCTACTGGCAGCGGGGCTATGCTTGTATGGTACCAAGGAAAACTCATCGGGGAACTGAATAGGCATGATGGAAGCAGGGCTATGCTAGTTAAGAGAGATGGGGAACGCACATTTACACACATATAAATCACTCAAAGTGAAGGTCTAGGTCACATTATGAAGCATTTTTCATTAAATTTAAAGCTAGGAAGAATAAGCCTCATATCTCAACTTTCAGAGAATGCCTTTAAGATACTTCAAGTACTATGCTTTTAAGTTTTATCTTTTAGAAAATTAATTTATTTTCATGGAAATGGGGCACTTAGTTTAGGTTATTTACTTTTCTCATATAAGGGGGTTTATGTTATACACTTGGATAATGGTAAGGCTTTGCAAGACAATGATAGAGATAATTGGTTCATCTTGGGGATGCATCTTCTTGTCATCCTTTTCACCCTATTTTAAATCCTATTTTTATGCATCTTTAATACCATGAAATTCAAGTCATTTTTATTTATAATGAGGCTATTGAGGTGATGAATTAATGACTTAATCTGCTAAGGAGATGTATTATAAAATTTTGATGGTAGGGAAACTAATGCTATGGTCCATGATATGGTAAAAATGAATCTTACAATAGTTCAAGAATACTCCTTCATTCATTTTCCAACATTAAACACTCTCTAGATCCACCATTATAGTGCCTCAAATTTTATCACTACAGTGACTCAACAATGAGCAAAACCACACAATCAACTTCAAAATTTAGTATTCAGTTCTACATAGTTAACCTTCATCAATCAATAACATTGTACAACCATCATGCATCAACATCATCTTTATTTCGATTATTTTTAGACTCGTATTTATTATGAATAGTTACCAACCTCACACTCTTCAACAATTGGCATCAATTTTAGTGCTTTTTTTTGGATGGGTCGCATGGTACATTAGTCTCAAATTTAGATCTAAGATCATCATCAACCTACAAGTAAAATTTGAGGTAACAATCAACATGAAATTTTTTAATTTGTTGAATATCTAGGAAATGATGATAATAAAATACTGAAATATTATCCTACTACTCCAACCCTTACCTCGTGGCATTTTTTTTGTATACCATTATAAATTTTTCCCCTAATCCATTTTGTTGCAATCTTACATATCATTTTTCCAAGAAACATTGAGTTACCAGAATAGTCAATTCCTATGTTTGTAATAAGGAAATATGCTTATTTTCTTTTACCCCCACCCCTTCATCCAATTTTCCCTACCATAAAAATATATTGTTCTCCAAAAAATAATGGAATTGTATATTAGAGACCAATGATTGATGATGGGTAAAGTAGGGGAAGTTATAATCGGGTTCGCAAGAGGTCAAGGACAAGATAAGAAAAAACTACCTTTATTCTAGTATAAAAAATCACTACCTTTATTTTGGTATCAGAAATGCATACCTCTATTATGGTATTAGAAATTCCTACCTCTATTTTGGTATTAGAAATTCCTACCTCTTTTATGGTACCATAAATTGCTACCTCTGTTATGGTGTCAAAAATTCCTACCTTTTTTTTGGTATAAACAATTCCTACCTCTATTATGGTATCAAAAATTCCTATCTCTGTTATGGTATAAAAAATTCCTACCTCTATTATGGTATCTGAAATTCCTACCTCTATTATGGTATCATAAATTCATACCTTTTTTTCTTGTAGAAGAAAATGCATAAATTTATTCAAGGATATCTTCCAAACCATGTGTCAGATGGCCATGAAATTTGGAGGAGAGAAGAATTAAGGTAAGATGCAAAATTACACAAAATTTCAAGCAAACCTAGTTTGTAGTTTTTGAAAAATTAAGCATCATCATCTACAACCATTTTTCCTATATCTAAAAATTTGTGCCTCAAATGGCTTTGATTTTTGGTGATTGGAGGCATTAAAATAGTAAAAACTTGCTCAAAAATTTTCATTAAAATATAGTTTATACTTTGTGGAAATTGATTAATGAAGTTTGCGTCTACACCTATATCAGATTCTATAGTTGCACACATATTTTTGAAGGGTTCATCTAAATAGGATATGCATTTTTTTATCCATTCTCCTTGGATTGAATACATTGATCTAGGGTGAGAGATCATCTGGAATTTTACCTATTTACTATGGTCTTTTATGATTTGGAATGCCCTTCTCTTTATTGGAAGCTATACTAGAAAACTTATAATTAAATGATCCATTGAAAACAAAAAAAATTCCCAGGAAAATTCCAGAACATGCTTGGTACATGCATCCCTCTTTCCCCGTTCTCCTTGGTGTTTGATTTCATTGAGTTTTTTTCCATTTTGACTTCTATATGGATAAACTAGTTTTACTGCATCTGTGGGTTCTTGTTAATGGTTCCACAAATGAAATCTTAGTCCTCATGATGAACCATACTAAGTGGTTCAAAATGCGTTGATCCAATATTTATAAATGTTATTTTTACTGAAAGATTCTATTGAAACAATATGGATCATGAAAGCTTGAATTAAGAGAAATGAAATATTCTTGTTCAACATTGTCTACCAATTAGAAAATTTATGTATCAAAATTCTTTAGCCATTTTAGCGGTTGTTAGTGGAGACAATTATAGTTTGTAATACATCACTATTGTAACTGAATTATTAGCTAAAAAAGGTTTGATGCTACAGTTAAGGATTTTGCAATCATCATTCCTACTCTAGAAAGAATTATTTCAAAAAAAAAAAAAAATTCTATTTCTATTGTTTCTACCTATGGTTTGGAAAAAATAATTCTTTTTATGAAAAGTGGAATATTTAATGTGTAAAATAAGTAGTTGTTTCAACAAAGGATAACATGAGAAAGCTAACTGAATATGAGCAAAGACATAGAAAATAGCAGTTGCAAAAAAAGGCACCATCAACTATTACCCTACATCTGAGCTCTAAGGAACATGCCAAATTTAAATGGGAGAGTGCCTCAGAGGTATCCCTCAATTAATTTGGTCATTGTAATGGGAAGATGAAGATATATTTTCTTAATCACATTTCGTTACCTACCTCAATGGCTACTTCAAATTTATCCCCATAAAATACACTCAAAAACCTAAGATTCAGTGCACAAAAGGCTTCATCCACAATATCTAAAGTTGATTATAGGAATAGAATCTCGTTACAGTTATAATTTATTGAAAAAATAAGCGTGCAGCATAAAGCCCACTTAATGTTGCATGGAACAAAGGATGTATGTAGGTAACATACATACCATTCTTATTTTTATAATTTTTGAACTTTCTCTGGTGGGTAGATCAGATTTAAAATGGAAAAGTATGTATGGTTTATAAAAGGTTTAGTGGCAAGGCACCTGAAGAAAATGAGCTACATTACTAAATTATTTTGGTATTGTGTATGGGCTCTACGGAATAATGTTCCTGTAATAGTATAATACTTGTACTTGAATTTTATGATAATTAGAAAATTCAGTACTACATTGCAAGGAAACTAGTCAAATGAGGAAGTGGCTATCAAGTTGGAAAATATGAAGACAAAGCATCCTCGACTTGTATATGAGGCTAAGTTGCACATGATCTACAAGAAATAACTAGTAATATAAACACAATATTGAGAGGTTTTTATTGAAATGATGGTATCTCTTTCTTTTATTATTTTAATGTGTTGGATTCCTCAAGATGAAGATTGGATTGATGCAGGGTTTGAACATAGTTTAGTGGGCCCTACCTCATGTAAAATTGTCCAAATGTTTCTTCTTAAGAAAGAAAAGTTTTCAACACATATTTCTCTAATACTGCCACCATTCGAGAGTGAGGATTTTCTCGAGGAGAGGGTGTGAAAAGTAGGGGTTTGAGATCTGAAATTCATAGAAGTATGGTGAAATTTATTTTGCAACACATATTCCATAATATCGGAGGAAGGAAGGGTGAATAATCTTATTGAAAGACAAGAAATAATTGTTTAGCCTAATTCATTAGTTGATGTAATTATTATAGTGCTTGGATGGAAGGAAGTGTGAAAGAAGATTACATAAATATATTGGAGGGAATCAGGGAGGGAGTTCTGCCTACAAATTATAGTCTCAATTCCACTAGTACATCTCTCTTGTTAGCTAATTACAAATCTTGTGCACATATGGAACATCATTTTTAAAGGACAAATGATATAATAGATGTGGTTCACACTTATATGAATGCAACATTTTTAGAAGAGAGTGGATGGTATGAATTCTATTTAAAATAAGTTGGGCGGAGTACAAACTAGTTTCACACTGCAGGAAATAGAGAAAACCACTATTTCATTCCACCTATGTTTAGGGGTATCAATAAATTTTACCGTAGGGTAAATAAAGATGATTACATGAAAGAATATGAAAATTTTGGAAAGGATGATTGTCCAAATAACCGTATGCCAAATCAAATAAAATGCGAGTAATAATGGGTGTGGAAGTCTCAATCCATGAACCACAATGAATGGAGAAAATAGGAGCATCAATAATATGCCTGGTACAACCATGTAGGTTGGTTTCATTTGAAAATTTAGGCGATTCTATACTTTCAGCTATATCTTGTTTGCATGAGGACATGCAAAAATGTAGGCATGGGGGAGATGTCGAGTCGCCGAATTTTTATCTTTTTCACCATTCCAAGCACCCATTTTCAACATTTTATCATACCCATTTCACCATTTATTACCCATCTTACCATTGTTTGTGAATATACTACAATAATAGTTAAAGTAGTTAATTATCATTGTTTTCCTTTATTTTCAATGAATTAGAAAGCATTATTGTTGGTTTTGGCTATGATGGTTTTCCTAGCTTGGTTCCTGTAGCTTCTATGCAACCTCCAGGGTTATCAGGTGTCACTATAATTAATAGAAGCACACAACAATCCAACTACCAGAAGCACAAAACAATCTGACTATTGGAAGTGCATAATGACCTAGTTACCACAAATGCACAAGATATGCTAATCCAGTTGAACTACCATAAGAAATAAATTTATCAGAAGTGCACATGCAAGAATCCGTTGAGTTATAGAAAGTCGGGGCACATTATTATAGTAGTTACACACCTATAGGTGACCATCAATAATGTGAATATCGAATGAGATATTTCCACGCCAAATCAACACAAATAAAGACATGGGTTTTCTATGTATTCACTATATATGGATAATCTCCTATCCATGTGGTTGTTGGGCCCAAACACAACATGTAATTTACCTTTTAATAGCACCAAACTCCTAGTCACGATTTTGTGATACTCCAGTAGAATTCTAAACACGTATTTAAATATTCTAATTTATGCATAAAATAATATTGTTGCAACGTTGTAATTTGTAGTTGGCTGGAAGATCCATGATTTTAGGATCAAAGATTTAAGCTATGTACAAGAAGAATTGTTATAAAATTAAGTTGAAGCAACACCTCGGGGTGGGGATGATAATATTGATTTTGATATTGCGAAAACATTATGGAAGGTTTTATGAACCTATACTTTGTACTTTATGGCTAATTAATGATAATTACTTGTTTTTGATCATATTGTGAGTTAATTTTGTGTTCCTGTAGTCCTCCCAGCTAGGAAGGCCCCATGTCCTGAGATACACTTACAGAGTAGATAATTATGGTAGATGTTATTTAATTTATTTTATGCATAGTTAGATTAGATTCAATTATTTTTAGTTTATATTCCTCTAAATTTTATATTCATATTTTATTTATTTTATGCACAATTAGACTAGATCTAGTAGTTTAATTTCTGCAATTTCTAGTTTTTGTGTGCTTGCATGGTGTGGTTTTCAGGGCCCTTGGTCCAAGGAGTTGCTAACAAAGGGACCCAACAAGTGGTCGAAAGAAACAAATCTTAGACATATGACTCCTGCGTTTTTATTTCAGTTGTGTGCTAAGTGTGTTTGTTGCTACAAGAGTTATTGAACCCGTTGGGCATTTCTATGATGCTGATGAATGAAATGAAAATTTAATTTTACTGTTTATTCTTTCATTTATGGGGCATGCAAGTCATGAATCCATGTTCAAAGAAATTCCTATGAAGTGTGTTTTTAGTAGATTGTTGTAATGTGTTTTTATTGAGAACCATTCAAACCTACTTTGCATGTATTTTACCGACACCTCATTAGTTTATGAACTCATGGTCAATAAATTAATGAACAAAAATTCAAGAAATTAAATTACCTGACACTTTACCTTATCCAACAACATGGACAACTTTTTGATGTGTTTTTGGTCTTTAGTGGGATCCAATAAAATCCTAGAGGTTGGATCACACAAGTGCTATATTTAAGCACCAATTGAACTTCATGTAGTGTTGTGTCCTACATCCTAATGTGATTTTTAAATTTTATTTGGTAGGGTGTGCTAGTGCCTTAAAGTGTAAAATGCATCATCATTTATGAATCCAACAAATATAACTTGTCTGACTATGCACATTAGGTATGAAAATTTCACCCATACTTCAGTTTCATACTTGTTGGAAGATAAATTAGTATAGGAGAAGGTCACACCTTTACTGGTCCAAGGTATGTATGATGTTTTTCATGTCGATTTACATTTTAAGAGGCATAAAAATGGAATTTGTCAATTTTATGATGGGTTTCCATGTGCATTTTCCAACTTTATTTCAACCCTCTTCAACATTTGATTGACTTAGCATGTGTTGGGAGATTCTATCCTTATTTATATTTTTATAATGGCTACCATGCTTGTGGTGTGATTTCATTTGCATCCATATTATCGTGTATTTTAAATTTTTTTTTGTTTGGTTAAAAAACACAGGGGAATAGGTCATGACATTGATCAAGTGCTAGCTTAACTTCATTGGTTGTATCATTATACATAACATTTTTCATTTTACTATGTTAGGTGTATAAGGATGGAAGAAATAGACTCCTAAGAGCATCAAAATAAGAGAATAAGAATGACATATATGTGAGCATTAGATTTCCTTTTTTGCTCTTATGCCCTTTATCTTTGTAAAGTCAATTTTGAGCTATTGTCGATGTAATGGACTAGGATATTATTGTGTTTTAGGATGTGGATATGTATCCATGTTGCTCCAATGGTTTTTTGTTACTTTCTTGGAATGTCTTCTTAGTAGGTACTACTAACATTTTTGAGTTCTCATGCTTTCTTCATCAAAAAGCACATATCCCCAAGTTGGAGCCTATTGTTAACCCTCATATTGTATGAGAGGTAAATTTGTGATTTCATCGCATGATATAATTTTTAGGATATAAGGATATTGATGCACTCGAGGTGTACACATTTATTGATATGTATACTTGATATAGAGGGTTGTGATTTCACTTGATAATGTTAATGATTTGGTGGTATTAGTGTTTTTCTCATGTTGGAATGCACTAGTAATCATTGATGGATAAAGAGTGACATGGTGTGATGGTGTTATTTATTTGTCACTGGGAATAATGTAATGCATGGTCCCATTTTATTATAATTTTGATTTAAGTATTGGGGATATTCCACTAGGAAAAATCATCACAACAAATCTAATAAAATATTGAAATATTTATTTTTTTATGCTTAAATGAATAAATTAGTTGAAATGTGAGAAATATAGAATATAAATAAATACACAAATAGTCCACAAAGGCACAAATTTTTCCCTGGGAAACCTTTACGGGAGAAAACCTAACTAGAAGTTGAAGTTGGTCTACTCTCTTTTCTTTGGTATGGAAATATATAACTAGAAAGGAAGAGGTACTCTCTATGGCATTATCTGAGACTTATGGCATATAAGGCTACTACAAAATCTTAAACCCCCTCTAATTATCTCTCTAAATTTCGACTCCCAGATACTCTCCTTAACTATGGAACATGAAGTAATAACATATAATGGAACAACTACTCCTCCTTGCAACCCAATATTTAGGGTAACCCAATATCCAACTAGGGGAAATATTTCACTCTCTCAACCCTCAACTAGCATTATGATTTTGGAACTTCTTCAGCCTTCTTAGAAGTCCACATTTAGCTAGCCCCATATGCATGGGTAATGGGGCTGACATGGTATCCTCTCATGCCATGGTGTTAAACATGTTAGGTTGACTTTTAGGAGGCATAAATTTTGCATGCAGAATCTTATTGATGTGATTCTCACATTGTTGGAAAAATCAATGCCAAAGGATTTGGCATAAATGAGAGCTTTTCTTACCCAAAGTGTCATTTAATGCATAAAAAAGGTTGCTATTTCCAGACCCAATTTCTCCAAACTGGGACTTGTCATTCAAATGAACCCACAAGTTGATTCCTCCAAATTTTCCCATTATGAAAGCATAAAGATATAAGAAAACAATATAATTTTCCAATCGAGATCAATATTAAATTTATAATGAAGTTTCTTAAGAATTGCAACTTACTTTACATTGTATAACACTTTAATGGAAGATGATCACACACATGAAAGCATTTTATAATATTTTATTTGAAAGTGATGTAGAAATTATACAGACAATATGTATATCATGGATTCAATATGATCTAACAATGTATTAAAGCTAGACACTGAATCACTTCTACAAATCAATTGCGGAAAATAAACACAATCGCCAATCACATGAAGCAAAGAAAGAATCAAATCAAACCACAACACATATAATTTCCCGGAGAAAGCTTGCTACTCAAAACCCCACTATCTTCTATTGTATATTCAACATGGAAACATGAAACAATTACAATGCACTCTTCTCACAAGAGTCTCCAACACTCAGCTAATTGTCTCACACTGTCCTGGACAAAACTGACCAACGTTTGGCCAATTCTCAGCCTCTAAACAGCCTGCCTTGCTTGCGCAATTCTTGATGAATGCAATCCCTATTGTTTAGGAATTTTGGCCTTCCTAAATTGCGCAAGGATCATGGGCACTCCAATGTGTGTTTGGTTGCATGGGTGCAACCCAATAATCCTACAACTGATAGTTAACATCCCTTTCACCTTTGTCTCAACTGGGTCTCCACTGGAACTGACATGCATGCAACTAATAATATTAAATCATCAGTTTCATGTTAGATCACTGATTGTGAATTAAATAATATTTAATTTACTTTATCTCTCGTTATTTCAACAAATAGTTAAAACTAGCTCAACTGACTTTAAATCACCTAACTGAGTTAACTGATTACTCATGCATTAAACTAATGCACCAACTGCACTTCGAACTCTATTACAAATAGAATTACTATGCATGCCTCACCAACTACTCTCAGCTTAAAATTCATGAGCTGACTGGGTTTATTGCACTCAGTTAACTATCACAACTGATTATGAGATATAATTACATTTTATTGTCCATTTTAATTAAGGGAAAATTAAAATATACACTGCACCAAATTTAACCCACACCAATGTAGGTGCTGTTAAGATCCATTGGTCCCACACTAGTGTAGGTGTTTCTTGGACCTATTGGTCCCACACTAGTGTAGGTGCTAAAATTTCTTCTTGGACTTCAACACTCCCTCTCAACAAGAAAGGAATTATCTGCCACCCCGATCCTGCCTCTATGGTATTTGAATTTTCTCCTATTGAGCGCCTTTTTCAGAATATCTGCATCCTGATGTTCCGTGGGAATGTACTGAAGTAACATTATGCACCTATAAACACAATCTCTGAGATGGTGGTACCGGATGTCTATGTGCTTAGACCTATCGTGAAACACAAGATTAACTGAGAGTTTAATGTGACTCTGGTTATCACAATGTATCATTGTCGGATACATCTGAGAACCAAACAAACCAACCAAGATCTTTATCATATAGATGGCCTCAAACGAAGCTTTACTTGCTACCATGTACTCTGCCTCCGGTGACTGAGTGACATAGCTCGCTGCTTCCTGTTGTACCAAGAAACTGCTGTTGATCTTGTGCTGAAGATCCCTCATGATGTGCTCTTTCTGTCTGATGGATTGCCTGCCCAATCTGTGTCCCTCAATCCTTGAAGCTTCACTCCCTTTGTTCGTATGTACCATAATCAATACTCTGTAGTGCCCCTGAGATATATCAAGACATGCTTCCCCACCTTCCAAAAGAGCTTGGTCAACTTAACCATAGATTGACTCAGCTGGTTAACTGAATAGCAAATGTCTGGTATGGTGTTCACCAAGTACATCAGTGAACCTACTAGTTGCCTGTAGACAGTAGCATCCACTACTTCTCTAGAAGTAGCATCCTCTTTCCTCCAATTTCCTGGAAGAGGAGTGTCCATGGGTTTACAGCTCTCCATGTGAAACTTACCCAGTCTCTCTTTGGCATACTTGCCTTGAGAAACATAAATTTCACCATCTCACTGCCATATTTCCAAACCAAGGAAATAGTGAAGGAGTCCCATGTCCTTCATTTCGAACTCCCTTGCAAGATCCTCCTTGCATGAGTTTATCAGCTGCTCATCCCCTGTCAAAATTATATCATCAACATAAAGTACGATAATCAAGAGCTTACCATCAACCACAATCCGGTGCAGGTTTGCATCCGCTTCACTTTTGGTGAAGCCCAACTTAGTGAAATAGCTGTCAATCTGAGTGTGCCAAGCATGATGTGCTTTCTTCAGCCCATACATTTCTCTCTTGAGTCGACACACATGCGACTCACTGTCAAATATCTTGAAACCTTCTGGATGCTCTATGTACAATTCTTCCTCAATAAATCCATTGAAAAACATAGTTTTCACATCCATTTGATGAATGCGCCACCCCATCTGTGCTGAGAGTGCAAGGATAGATCTAATGGAAGAGTACCTCGCGACTGGTGCGAAAGTCTCATCATATTTGATCCCCTCAATCTGTGAGAATCCACGGGCCACAAATTTGGCCTTGTACTTCTCCACACTCCCATCAACAGCTTGCTTTACCTTGTAGATCCATCTAGATACAACCATTGATTCACCGAATGGTCTTGGGACAATATCCCATGCACTGTTCTTGATGATGGAGTCATACTCCTCTACCATAGCATCAACCCAAATTGGTTGTTGCACTGCTTCTCGAAAGGAATATGGTTTTGCCACAATACACTTGCTCATAAGAGCCATGTATCCAATAAACCTGTCTGGAGGCTGTCTCTATCTGCGCATTGAAGTAGGGGCTCCTACATTCTCTGCTGCATCAAGTCTCAATTTATCAGCTTCCATGGTGCACCTTATACCATTTATGGTGGATGGCTCTGCATGAGTGTTTTCTGCCACTCCATGATCCTCTGCATGTGTTTTCTCCACATCTTGAGGCTCATCCTTTGGAACCAAGAGTTCCTCCTCTGCATGAAAATCAAGTTCCCTCTCAAGGGACAATCGCATGGCTTTCTCCTCATCAAATTTTATATCCCTTCGCACAACAATCATTCTGTTGTTTGGAAAATACACCCGATAGTTGTGGGGAGTTTCAATGTACCCGAAAAATATCCCAATCTCAGCTGTTGGTTCCAGCTTCTTCCTAGCGTCTTTGGTCGCATGCACATAAACAGATGAGCAGTAAATCTTGAAATGTGAAACATCAGGTTTCTTACCAATAAAAGCCTCTTCTGGTGTACTCATGCCAAGTATCCTATGACGATAAGGGTTTTGCACAAATACCGCTATGTTTCATGCCTCTGCACACAAATGAAACAGTAGGCCTTGATCATGCAACATCGCTCTTGTTGCACCCAAAATTGTTCTGTTCTTTCTTTCTGCAACCCCATTCTGCTGTGGGTTATGAGGTGCAATCAAAGTCTCTCCGAATTCCTTATTTGTTGTATAAGTTCTTGAATTAATTGGAGATGTACTCACTACCATTGTCTCTCCTAAGATCCTTCACATGCTTCCGTGTGTCTTTCTCCACCAGTGCTTTTAACTCAAGAAACTTTGAGAAAGTTTGATCTTTCTTCTGCATGATGTAGATCCAACGCTTTCGAGAAAAGTCATCAACAATTATAACATAGTACTTATGATTTGTTGTCGAAGCAGTAGAGAATGATCCACACAAGTCTGAGTGAACTCTCTCAAGGATTTCTGAATCTCAGTTCTCCTTCACATGAAAAGTGGCCTTTGCATACTTCCCCATAGTGCATCCCTTGCATGTGTCTGACTGCGCAAGTGTACCCTTGGGAAGACCCGTAGAAATCTGCTGCATGAACTTCAAGGCTCTGTGGTGTAGATGGCCCGATCACCTGTGTCATAACTCACCCTCATCTTGGCTCACCACTTTTTTTGCCTTACCCATAAATGTTGCGCAACCATCTATATCATAGCCTCTATCCTCCAACATTGAAATTAGGACTAAATTTTTCTTCAAGCCTGGTACATGCATTGCATATTTTAATTGAAAGGGTTTACCTGATTGTATCTGGAAGGTAATGGTACCAATCCCAGTAGCACTGTACTTCCCGTCATCACCCATTTCGATATGCCTAGAGGTCCTTCTCCTCCAAGCTACTGAAAATTTCTGTGTCTCCCATCATGTGAAAGGATGCACCACTATCCAAATACCACACCGATCCCAATGCACTTGACATCATGCATGCAATGAGCAAGAATTCAAGCTCAAATTGCAAGGCCAAAGCCTCACCAGCTGCAGATCCTAAAGCCTTCTTGTTGTTCTTCTTTTGTGGATAGTTAGTGGCATAGTGTCCATGCTCGTGACAGTGAAAACACTTAACTTTGGACATGACGCGCTTCTTTCCATCTTTACTGGACTCAGATTTGGAATGTAATTTATTTCCTTTCCCCTTATTCGCCTTGGTAGCTAAAGCACAATCTTCTTCATATTCATTCTTAGACGAAGATCCATCTCTGGTATTCCGTCTAAACTCTTCTTGCACCAAATCTGACCAAAGTCGTTCCCAATCTGGTCACTTTTCCCTTCTATTGACAAAGTCCTGATAACTATGCCAACTATTGGGAAGTCCTAGAAGAGCTAGGCTCACCAAATCATCATCAACGACAGTAATTCCAACGCTCCCAAGCTCATCCCAACATTGGAAAAACGTTGTTAAATATTTTGGCATGGAGTCGCCTTTCTCCATTTTGATCTTCTTGACTTTATCCTTCAGTGCCAATTTTCTATGATCACCGCTACTCTAAAATATATCTTTCAAAGCTTTCCACATTGCATATGGTGTCTCTTTGCCACTAAGAATTGAGACAATGTGGTCTTGTACTCCCTCCAATAAAATCCTCCTTGCCTTTGTAACTTTCTTTTGCCAGGTATCTAGATTTGCAGCATTTGTCACAGCGGGTTTGGGAACATCATTGTCAATAAATTCCTTCAACCCATTATCCTCCAGTGCTGCCTCCATTCTGTATTTCCAAGAAATATAGTTAGAGCTTCCCTCGAGTGCATACTCCAATCTCAAGCCATTGAAAGCCATTTCGATCCTGAATCACCTATAGCACCAAGAAGGTCTTCTGCAAATTCGAATTCTATTTAGTCACAAACTCAGCTTCTCCTCCACTATAGTGATTTCCTGTGCTTCGATACCATGTAGAAATTATGCAAACAATATGTATATCGTGGATTCAATCCGATCTAACAATGTACTAAATCTAGATACTGAATCTCTTCTACAAATCAATTGCAGAAATTAAAGACAATCCCCAATCTCATGAAGCAAAGAAATAAGCAAATCAAACCACAACACAGATAATTTCCTGGGGAAAAATTTCTGATCAAAACCCCACTATCTTCTATTTTATATTTAGCATGGAAACATGAAACAATTATAATGCACTCTTCTCACAAGACTCTCCAGCACTCAGCTAATTGTCTCACACTGTCCTGGACAAAACTGGCCAACACTTAGCCAATTCTCAGCCTCTAAACAGGCTTCCTTGCTTGTGAAATTCCTGATGAACGCAATCCATATTGTTTAGGAATTTTGGCCTTCCTAAAATGCGCAGGGATCATGGGAAATTCAATGTGTGTTTGGTTGCATGGGTGCAACCCAATAATATTACAACTGATAGTTAACATCCCTTTCACCTTTGTCTCACCTGGGTCTCCACTAGAACTGACATGCATGCAACTAATAATAGTAAATAATAAGTTGCATGTTAGATCACTGATTGTGAATTAAATAATATTTAATTAACTTGATCTCTCACTAGAGCAACAAAAAATTACAACTAGCTCAATTGACTTTAACTCACCTAACTGAGTTAACTAATTACTCATGCATTAAACTAATGCACCAACTGCACTTCGAACTCTGCTACAACTAGAATTAATCTGCATGCTTCACCAACTACCCTCAACTTAAAATTCATGAGCTAACTAAGTTTGTCACACTCAGTTAACTATTACAAATGATTATGAGTTAATATTACATTTTATTTTCCATTTTAATTAAGGGAAAATTAAAATAGAAACTACACCAAATTTAGCCCACGCAGTGTAGGTGCTGCTAAGACCCATTGGTCCCACACTTGTGTAGGTGCTGCTTAGACCTATTGGTCCCACACTAGTGTAGGTGCTGCAATTTATTGTTGGACTTCAACAAGTGAGTCATCCCCTTTACCTCATGAATTAATCTTCTAATGAAATTTACCATGTACAATGGTGCACATGGTGGTCCATTATTAATTTAATGATGATGACCCCCTCTTAATATGGCACACTTTGAACATATATTCATTAGAGCATATGGGTATTTAAGGTTCACAAACATGTTATTTGGAAGATGCTATCACTTATGGTGTGCTTTGTATTTTATATGATGGATGTCATGGAGCCTTATTTTTTTATCATGGAGCCAAGGTATTATGTATCATGAATTGATTTGGTATGGGATGTGTTTTTTTTTGTTTACCTTTGTTGACTTCCTCTTTTATTGGTTCTCTCAGATTATGGTGATGAATTTGAATTGTTAATAATTGATCACAAACAAAAAAAGAAAATAAAATGGAGAAAAATATCCACGCCATCTACAAATTATTGTATTTATGTCAGCATTTGAATTTATAGTACATCAGCTAAACCATTCTATATCTAGATCTCGCCAACAACTCATCATCGAATGAGGACAACACCTCATCAAAGATAAGGTTTACAACTCATATCTATGTGGTCTTGAACTTTGTGATTATCACAATTCTGAATAATTGTACCAATTATTTGTGTCATCTTTAATTTGGAACTATTGAACTGAGCTCCGATGAAGATATGCCTGAAATATTGCTAATATCTAGAGATTAAGAAGTGTTATGTTTGAACATTCCTAATGAATAATTGAAATAGTTTTTATTCACTTACTAAGGAGACTAGTTGCTATCATAAGAATTCCCAAATGTTGATTGAGTTTGATTGAATGATCACACTTTGAATCTTGAAGCCTGATATTTGATCCCCCCCTATAAGGTGCAAGGTGAAAAGTCTTTAGTAGTTCATTCTTGAAAGGATCCAAGCTAGAGATCTAGAATCTTTATGTTCTGCAATGATTCGTTTTTGAAAGGATCAAAGTAGGAGCTTTGGAATTTTTATGTGGCGGTTTATAGGTTGATCACTAACCATCTTGACTTAATTTATTGGTTTTTTGGGTTAATCACTAACCATATTTCATTGATACTAGTCTTTTATGGTTTTCCAGTAATCATTTTGACTTGATTAATGTGTTGGATTTGGATAACCACTAACCAATTGGATTTGAATAATGTGATGGTATTTTGGTTTGCCATTGAACATATTCATTTGAGTAATGTTGTGGTTTTGGATCACCACTAACCAATTTTATTTGAACATGTGGTAGTTTATGGTTTACCACTAACCATATTCACTCCATCATTTTACCCCCCTCCTAAAGGTGAAGGAACGCCACCATTTATCATTTTTCTCCCCCCCTGAAGGTTTGGAGAGTACCATATTTGAATTTAGAGAAATATAGAATTAAATTTAGGTCATGCTCAAAATAATCCAAGTAACTCCTTGATACATTTTTTCTATTTCCATTTTTTTTTTTTGTCTTTACATTTCTCTTGGTTAGGAGACAAGATTTATGTAGCTTCTTTACTTGTATGTTCCATCTCCAATAATTTATCCATCCATAATGCATTTTTTTCTTAACCTGATTTTTATTTTGACATTTTTCTGATAGAAATTTGTCTTCCCACAATGAAGACAAGGATGGATTTCAAAACAATAACTCTCCATTTGACCAACTCTTTGAGAATGTTGGCATTTGTTTCCAATTTTATGGACATCTTCAAGAAATACTACACTCATAAACTAAATTGGTTTAAAGTAATAAGGAATATGAAAGGTATTTCCTTTGTCAACATGTCAATTTCTATTGAATAACAACACTTTACAAGTTATGACAAACATCTTTGGAAAGACCATTTGGTGGTTCTTTTGATTCTTCACATTTGACACTCTACTAGTGTTTCTATCTTTTTTTTCTTGTGCTCATCATCAATGATATGAAATTAAAAATCAAGGTTTCTTGTAAAAGTTTGCAAGCTAGTTTATGTCTTGTGGGAAATGGATCGAAATTATAAAAGCACATAAACTCAGTAAATTTAGTTAAGTTTTGAATTTTTTAACAATGAAAAATAAACATGCAACATCACAAAACAAAAATTTGATGATGAAGTTCACCCCTCCTAGGCTACGTCTCTAGGTCCAACTTCCGATGTTGTCCCTTTATATTATCTGTTCAAATTTTAAATTACATCAACGTACGATGATCAAATTGCAAAAATAACACTGCCATTGTGTCAAAAACACCCAAAAACCCATGTGTAGGCTCTTCTTGGGCTCTAAAAGTCTAAAAAATGGCCAAGTTAGGCCTCCTTCTTCATTTCCTTGCTAATTGTCCTGCAAAATTACCCCTCTATAGAAAATGGCAATGAATTCCGCCTTTGGTGGCCTTGCACAGCGAAAAATTCGAAAAAACAGGTGGTGCGCGCTTGTTGAAAAATGTGCAAAATGTCAGATTATTAATTTGACTCATGTGCCCTAAAACTCTACCCTTTTGTCGGTTACATGGCAATCCATGCAACTGGGGTTGTGGGCCAGAGGCTACGCACTCCGCTAGTCCCAACACCTGGTTGTACTAATTGACATGTGCCCGCGGGCTGGGGAGTAGGTAGGGGGCCACAGGCTCTACCCCTCTCGTTATATCAACTAGAGGTTACGTGGATTCATTGGAACTTGGGGCTGGTATTAACTGGCCGTTCCCTTTTCCTTCGCACTTGGTCATATATAGTACCATATAACCGGGCTGGGATGGTCGAGTGAGATCAGAGACCCACCCCCCCCCCCCTCCTAACACCAAACAATTACCATTTAAATATATGTGACCCATAATACATAATAAGATTCATTTTGTGGTCTAACGGTAAGTCGTTGCACTGTGCTTCTGGAGGTCTCAAGGTTGAACCCTACCGAGGTCGGTCAACCCATTAACAAAATTTTAGCCAATAACACATATCCACTTGGCGGCCTCCCATAGGGCCATGTGGTAGCCTTTCATTAGGCCATGTGGTGGCATGTGGTTGTCCCAACCACAATTACAACAACTGATCACACTTCGCCACTTGTCCTCTCTTGATTGGACCTCTAACAAGCATATTTCCCAGTCAATCTATAGATGTCAGTGCCACATCATGATACGACCTGCCTAGTTAGATGCCTAGTCAACCATGAAAGTTGACTTTTTAGTTGTTTTCCAAAAACTGTATAACGCAATGACTTTCTCATACGGTGTCGCATTTAGGAAATTCAAGCGTCGTTGGAATAAAAAAAACGAGATCTACGATTTGTAACTGGTTTTAGGAGAATTTGAGCATATTTTTTATCCCCTAGATCATTCCTCCCCACTGGAATATTTTGGACCACAAAAATTCTGTTTTTACTCAACAGGTAAGTGAGGGTACAACTCCCTCACTTTCCCGATTTCAATCCACATTTCTTTACTTGGATTGGTACCTTTGAGACCCACTCGAAGATACTCCACATTGCCTCTACGTGAATTACTTATTCTCATGTCAAGAATTAAGTCTTCCTGTAACTCATTTAAATATTCAAGAGAAAAATATTCTATAGATGGAATCTAAACATTCTCTTCATGATCATCAATCATTGGAGGCTCATACAATCTCAATTTTTCCACATTCACAACAGAATAAATTTGCATGTAAGGCAGCAAATAGAATTGGAAAGCATTGCTACCATTTTTCTCCAAGATTTTGAAAGGACCATACATGATTTTCTTGAGATTTTTACCTTCACCTTGAAACCTTTCCTTGCTGATATACAACCAAAATTGATCTCCAACTTGGAAATCATGATCAACCTAATGCTTGTCATGTCTTGCTTTGTAATTTTATTTTCTTTTCTCTAGCTACTCTTATACTCTTTGATGTTTTAACTAGATTTGTTCATTGAAGTGCTTGGATTTGTCCACATCACTATGTCCAACTACTGCAATATCTTTACCAAAGACAAAATCCAAAGGAGACTTTGGAAAATAACCCAAACAATATTCAAATATAGATACTTGCGTAGATGAGTGGATGTCTTGATTGCAGGCACGATGGATGTAATGAAAATTCTCATCCCAAATTTTAGGATGCTTACCAAAATATCCCCAAAGGAGATGCACTATTGTTCTATTCACTACTTCTCTTTGGTTGTCAGCTTGTGGATGAGATGTGGTGCTCTTATTCAACTTTATTTCCATGAGTTCCCACAAACTTGACCAAAACTTCTGAACAAATCCAAAATCTCGATAAGAAATAATAGAAGTGGGTAATCCAAAGTGAACCCATACATTTTGGAAGAACATCTTTGTAGTTTGTTCAACTTTAGCTTGTTTATTACATGGTATCAACACACACATTTTGCTGAAATGATCCACAACAAGATACAGATAATCATGACCTTTCTTAGACATTAGTAGCCCCTGTACAAAATCCATAGAAATAATTTCCCAAGGATGAGAAGGAATAGGAAGTGGAGTGTACAAACTTAATTTCCTATTGCTAGGCTTTCTAGTAACACATATGGAACATCCTTTTACATATCTTGAAACAATTTCATTCATGCAAGGCCAATAACAATACCTCTAAATTTGAGCAATTGTTTCGCCTACACCAAAGTGACTAACAATTAGAGAAGTGTGGGATTACCTTATGACATTGAATTTGTCACTTGGAACACAAAAATTGCCAAGATGAGACAAAAATTTGTTATGAACATGATAATGCAACTCTCCAACATGATTTCCTTGACTCAAATTTTCATAAACATATTAAAAATCGTCGTCTTGAGAATACTATTCAATATAATTTTCATGCATTATTGAGTTATGCTTAAGAATGATAGATGCAATAAATAGGCCTTGATAACATATCATAAACTTTTTTGTATATACCTTTCTTGTACTTGATTACCAAATGAAATTGTTGTAGAAATCCCATCCACCTGAAATGTCTATCTTGTTGTAGCTTGGCTTGTGATTGTAAATATTGAAAATTTTGATGGTCAGTATGAATAATCGTTTCTTTACCCATCAAATAATGCTTCCATTTCTTCATTATTTATACCATTTAAGCATACAACTCTTTATCATAAGTTGGATATTAATTATTGCATCGATAAAGGTTTCATAATGTTAACAAATAGGCTTACCATGCTACATCAAAAATTCTCCCATAGCATAATCGCTTGCATCGTTTTGAATCTCAAATGGCTGCTTAAGATGTGTAAGTGTTAGAATTGGTGTTGTACTAATGTTCTCTTTCAATGCGTCGAAGAATTTTTGCTGCTTTCCTCCCCACTGAAAGATATGTTTCACACTTGTCAAGGCATGTAATGGTGCTGCAATGAGTGAGAAGTTAGCGATAAATTTTCTCCAATATTGGGTTGCTACCAAAAAGTTCCTAACTTATGTTACATTGTTGGGTTTATGCCAATTCACAATAACATAAAATTTGGAGGGATAAATCTTCAATTCACTCCCTCCTACAATATGACCCAAATAAACCAAAGATATTTTCCCAAACTCACACTTAGACATCTTCAAATAAAATTTCTATTCTTTGAAGACATCTAAAACTTGTTTCACATGATTCACATTCTCTTCAAGAGGCTTATTGAAAATTAGAATATCATCTAGGTAGACTATGAAAAAATCATCAAGGAATGGTCTCAACACATCATTCATAACTCTCATGAATGTTGCAGGTGCAATGCAAAGCCCAAATGACATAACTAACCATTCAAACAAACCTTGTTTTGTCTTGAAAGCAGTTTTCCAAATATCATAGTCAACAATCCTTATTTATGATAACCACTTCTCAAATATAACTCAATGAAGTAAACAAATTCCATTAACTGATCTATCAAATCATCAATGCGAGGAAGAGGATAGCGATTCTTTATTGTGATGTTGTTCAAAGCTAAAAAATCCACACACATGTATCATGTACCATATTTATTTGGAACCAAGACAATCTGAGACCCACAAGGAGATGTGTTAGGCCTGATGATCCCTCTATCAAGCAACCCTAGAATTTTATTGTTGATATCTACATTCTCAAGAGCTGACATTCTATACATGCCAATATTTGGAAGTGGTGCATCCCGCTGCAAATTAATCTCATGTTGGATTCCTCTTTTAGGAGACAACCCTTTAGGTTCCTTAAACATATCATCATAAGTGTTAAAAACTTAAACCAATTCATGCTTGAGTTTAGAATCATATCCTCTGAAAGCTTCAGATTCAACAATATCTTTAGCTTTAATCATCAACAACATGAAATTATTACTATCATTTACAAGCCTTTTCATATGACCAACACTTACAAGAGATAAGTTCATCTTCTTGTGATGTGATCTAACAATATACTCAACTCTGTCTTTAAAAAGATGATATTTGTTCTCATAATGATAGAATAGGGTTTTTCGGTCATACAAGTATGGACTCCCTAAAATAATTCCACATATGTCAAGTGGTACAACATCAAGCTCTACCTCATCTATAAAATTTGTAATGATGGCGAATTTGAGTTTACACTTTCTTGTCACTTGTAATTTGGAATCATCACATACCCAACCCAAAGGGTAGGTTTAGTATGAGGTGTAGTTTCTAGATTTAGTTTCTTGATAATTGCTTCAGAGATAATATTGACTTGGGATCCATTATCAAATGATGTATCAACTTTTGTATGTTTTGTAATGACCCGATATGAAAAAGGTCACTTATTTCTTTATCATTTTGAGATTCAATAGGCTTACTAGAAGAACTATTACTTGCATTAGAAGCTTTACTTTTTATTCCCATGGCTGTGATTTTTGTTTTATTACCTGAATCAGATCCTATATCTTTTTGAGTTGTAGTAGCAGTCTTTTGTTTCCCCTTGTTATTGAACTTCTTTGGTCTCATTTATGGATGTGATTTCCAGAAATGGTCTTCATCATGGACCTATTTTGAAATTTTTTTATAGGTGAGTTTATCTCCCTCTTTATTGATTGTAGCATTATTTTTTCCTTAGCCTTTAAACTTCCCCTTTCCTTTGTCTCCATATTTGGAAGGTTTCTTTCTAGTCGCTTGAGGAACATCCTTGCATCTTGATTCTAAATGAGTTGTTTGAACACATACTTCATCTAGATTGATGGGATTAAACATAAATATAGTATGTATAAAATAACTATGTAACCCACTTATGTATTTAAGGAGAGTCTCTTTTGAAGACAAATCAACACCCAATATTAAATCTCTTCTTCTAAATTATTGTGTGTAACTTTGTACACACCGAGATTTAGCTTGTATAAAATTTTTCCAATCCACAATTTCTTTTTAAATGTAAGCTAATGGATGAAATTACCTTCTTAATGCAACTATAAAATCATTACAAGAAGAGATAATTTTACCACCTTTCTTAAAATATTCTTGAATTTTGGCCTCCCACCAGATGAGCGCTACTCTTTCCGAAGAGAAGTAAGCCAGATATTTGTAACATCGTCAACAATATTTTCAATCCCATAATAGACTTCTATTTTACAAATCCAATTATCCAACGTTTCAACATTTTCTTCCCCATTGTACATAGGAAATTAAAACTTGACATAAAGATTAATCAAAGGAGACTTAGCATGTCCTTTTGGAGATGGAGGAGGGGTAGGCCTATGAGATGAAGGAGGTGAAGAAGGAGGTGAGGATGGATGTGTAGATGGAGGTTATGGAGGAGGTGGAGTTGGAGGCTTGCTCCCATTACCACCATTATCTTTTGGATGATTTGAACTTTCTCCCGCAACCTTGTTTTCCTCTCATTATAAAACACTTTCACCATCTCAGACATATCATAGAAATCCTTTCTAAAATATCTCTCATCCTCAGACACAATCTCTTGTCCTTCTTCATGTGCCATGAATAGTGGAGTTTGTTACCTCCTATAACCAATTTGAGGGTTTGGTTCTTAAATAAATCCTCCTCCTCTTCTCAATTTGTACCTTATAATCATTCAATAAAACACTTTCAAAAGCTGTCAAACCTTCAAAACTGCCATGCTACATATCAAACTGATATGAAATTAAAAATGAAGGTTTCTTGTAAACGTTTTCAAGCTAGTTTATTCCTTGTGGGAAATGGATCGAAATTGAAAAAGCACGTAAACTTAGTAAATTTAGTTAAGTTTTTCATATTTTAACAGTGAAAAATAGACAACATGCATCATCACAAAAGAACAATTTGATGATGGAGTTCGCCCCTCCTAGGCTACGTCTCCGGGTCTAGCTTCCAATGTTGGCCCTTTAAATTATATTCTCAAATTTGAAACTACATCAACATAAAATGCTCAAATTACAAAAATAACACTGCCATTATGTCCAAAACACCCAAACACCCCTATGTAATCTCTTATTGGGCTCAAAAAAGCTAAAATATGGCCAAGTTAGGCCTCCTTCATTTCATTACTAACTGTCCTACAAAATTACCCCTCTGTAAAAAATTGAAAATAATTCTGCCTTTGGCAGCTTTGTGGAGCGACAAATTTGCAAAAACAAGTGTCGCATACCCGCCAAAAAAGGGGAAAAATGTTGGAACATTAATTTGAATCTTGCACACTAAAACTTTACGCTTTTTTTAGTTGAGTGGCAATCAATTCAACCGACGCGTGGGCCAAGGGCCACATGCTTCATCGGCCCTAACACCTGGTCATATTAGTTGGCATGTAGCTGCGGGTAGGGGTGGGGGGTAGGGTGCTATGTGCCTCGCCCCTCCCATTATATCCGCTAGAGGTTACATGTATTCGCTGGAACTGGGGGTTGGGTCTAACTTCCTGCCCCTCCATCTCTATGCTTGGTCATATATCATACCATATAACCAAGGCTAGGTCGGTCAGGCGAGCCCACCGACCTAACCCTCCCAACCCCCCACAAATGCCAAACCATTATGATTTAAATATATGTGACCCATAATACATAATAAGATTCATGGTGTGGTCTAATGGTAAGTCGTTGCACTATGTTTCCAGAGGTATCAGGGTCAAACCTCGTGGAGGTCGATCGAACCATTAAATTTTTTTTAGCCAATAACATAGAGCCATGTGGTAGCCTCCCATAGGTCTGCGTGGCAACCTTTCATTGGGCCACATGGTGGCCTCTGGTTGGCCCAACCACAATCACAACAACCAATCACACTTCACCACTTGTCCTATCCTGATTGATTCTTCGACAACCATATTGCCCAGTCAGCCTACTGACGTTAGTGCCACATCATGGTACGATCTTCCCAGTTAGCTACCCAGTCAACCTTTCAAGTTGACTTTTTAGTTGTTTTCCAAAAACTTCAGAACGTGATAAATTTCTCATAAAGTGTCAGATTGAGGTGATTCAAGTTTCGTTGGAATTAGAACAACGATATCTAATATTTGGCACTGGTTTTTGGGGAATTTTAGCACTTTTATTTTTAAGAATATTTTTGATCCCCTAGACCAATCAATCATTGTTTCCTTTCTTAAGTGAATGCATGATTCCATATTCATCAAGTGTTTTGTATCGCAATGATAATTGACCACTTTTATTATGTTTTGTGTGTCACAAGTTTCATCAACCTTTTTCAAGGTTTCATCTATTTCACATGTTGCATCAAAATTTTGAATTATATCTTATGTATTACATATTGCCTCAATCTTCTCTATTAGATCCTTTATGCCATGACTAAAATCAACATTTTGGATGAGTTAATTTGTATCATAAATTGTAATATATTTTTGTATGGGATCCTCTATCTCACAAATTGCGCTAACCGTGGGATTTAGATGTTGCATCTAACATGTCATCAACTTGATCTTTCTTTTCTCTTAATTTTATCTTAAGAATATTAAGAAATATTTCCTTCATATGTATTTCACTATTAATATATTTTGTTAACTATAGTTTACCAACCATGTGATTAATGATGTTTTGTTTATATAATTCCACTTAAGTTCTTTAATTTTTCTTTGTGATTCATGGTTGTAATCTTGAAAATCCTTGATTTCCTTAGATGCTTTTTGTAAATGTTTTTTTTGATTTACCCATTTTTCTCATGCTCACTTATTATGCTGACTTGTATTCACTCACTCAATTATATTCTTATGTGTCACTCTTGTTTTATATCACCTCATGGTCTCAGTTACTATTTATCATGCACACTAAAGTGTTTTTTACAATTATTAACTTTGATGACTCACTTGACCTACTTATTCAATTTCATGTAGGTTTGTTTACAACAATTCTTCCTGTAATTCTTCTCTTTGAACAAATCAATGACACAAATTAAATATATTCTCCTTCAACAAGAGTTGAAAATTTTATTTCACATCATATATAAGTGGTTATGGTCCCTAAACTGTGTCGTTATGGGTTGGCTTATTTGGGATGGCCCAGGTTTGATCTTACTGTGCACCAACAAAACCCCTGATCATTGGCCCTTTTGGCAACAACCTGCAAGTAGATCACAATCTCACCTAAAGTGGCATTATAGCTATAAATTTTTTTCTACAAAGGTTCATAAGCTAAAGAAAAAATCCATTTGCGCTGAAATCCGGAGGAACTTCATGGAAAATTTTTAGACCTTGGTTCACAACATTGTCAGAGATATGATATGTGGAAGTTAGGGTTTTTGCAGGCTCCTAAATTTCATCTCAAAGAGGTGACCTTGGGAAAATCATCATAACTCTCTCTCTGAGCATCAGATTGGAATTATGTAAAAAGTGGCCAAAAGTAGGCAGAATTTATTTTTTCGTGTATCAATTTTAGAGCTGAAGGAGGAAACAGTGGCACGTGGCACGTCGTACAAGTTTTCTCTACTGAAACAATCCATAATTAGGTAATTGTGGGAGATTGGGCATAACTTTGTCTCGAAGAATCCAAATCAGGTCTGACCTATGGCATTGGAAAGAATATTCAGAGGGTTATTAAAGAACTGAAGATAAAATCTTGGGGATCTGAAATTACAAAGATACATTAGTTTCAATATCAAGCTCTTCAAAAGCAAGAAAAATATGTGTATTTTTTTTTAAAATTGCATAAGTCTTGTTTGAAAAATCAGTTTGAAGTGATTCCAAGGGCATATTGAAGCATAAATATCAGTATTGGGTTTTAAAATCTAAAAATAATTCAACACCCATCAAGCCTTCAGAAGGCTCTAATATGAATCAAGAAGAGGAATACGTGCAACATAATATATCAAAATTACAAGACCAAGTGAAACAAATTTTGCTTTCGCAAAGAGTAACAAAAAATGAAATCCAAGCTAAGATGGATGGTTTGAAGAAAGGTGTGGAAGCTAAGATGGATGGTATAGAAGGCAACATGGATGGTTTGAAGAAAGGATTGGAAGCTAATATGGATGGTTTGAAGAATGGCATGGAAGCTAAGATGGATGGTATAGAAGGCAACATGAAATATTTGAAGAAATACATGGAAGGTTTGGCAAATTTGCGACAAGAAAAGCTTCCTAATGGCGAAAAGGTAGTAGAGGAAACTCACGATGAGAACAAAAGAAATGTTAATAATGATTTCATAGACTCTAATGTTGGATTTAAGATCCACCATATTCCAAATATAGATATGAGTAAGTTTGATGGCAAGGATCTGATAACTTGAATACCCCAAATGGAGAAAGACTTTGAGCTCCATAATACGCAAAACACACAAAAGGTACGCATTGCAACTTTATATTTAGAACAAAATAAGTTTTTATGATATCAATGGCTTTTTTCTCGTAAACCACTGGTCACTTGGGTCAATTTTTACGGAGGAAACGATAACACAATATGAGGATACAAATAGCAACACCTTCTTTAGCCAATTGATAAATTTCAAACAAAAGGGTTCAATGATGGAGCACATTGAGGACTGCCAAAAATTGAATATAAGGGTAAATAGGGACTCTAAAGGATAACATCCAACATGAGGTTCGCCTTTGGGAACCTGATACATTAGGGAAGACATCCAGGTTGGAAAGAAAAATTGAAAGAAAAAATATGGCAACAAGGAAGCCTACCACTCACAACTATAACGATGGAAGTGTTGCTACTCCTAGACTTTCGCAACCTACAAGGTTTGCACCACAACAATTGGAAGAAAAAATAGCAAAAGGAATTTGCTATAGTTGTGATAGAAAATACACTAAAGGTCATAAGTGTGCTGAGAAGAAATTATTTTACATATATTGTGAAGAGGAGGAAGAAAAGGAACAACAAAATTCAAAAGAAGAGGATATACACCATTAACCAACCCTACATGAAGAAGAAATGAATCTGACCATATCATGTAATGCATTGGCAGGAACTGCCTCTCCTCAAACTCTCAAGATAGAAGGAAATATCAAGAATAAAAATGTAATAATTCTTATTGATTCGGGTAGTACCCATAATTTTATTCATTGTAAGGTAGCCAAGGAATTGAATTTCTTCCTATACCCAACGCCAGAGTGTCAAGTGATGGTGGAAAATGGAGGAAATATAAATTTCTCTGGAAAGTACCATACTATCAAGCTAACCATGGGGGAATATGTATTGAATAGTCCAATGGTTGGTGCCGATGTTGTACTAGGAGTACAATGGTTACAATATTTGGGGATGGTAGCTTTTAATTTTCAAGAACTTTTCTTGAATTTTTTTTCGAAAGGAAAGGAATTTGAATTATAGGGCATCATAGGGAAGCCGTGAAAGATAATAAGCTCTAATGTCATGAAAAATATTCTGAAGAAATAACAATGAGGCGTCATTGCACAATTATGCTCACTAGAAGTTCCAACATCAAAATACTCTATTTCTCTAGATTTCCAAAACGTATCAGACAATCATTCCAAGGTGTTTGAAACTCCCAAAGGAATCCCACCTATTCGTGATCATGATCATTCTATTCATTTGATTCTAGGAAGTGTTCCTCCAAACATTAGGCCTTACAGATATCCTTATGTCCAAAAGAGAAAAATTGAACGTATGATTTCAAAAATGATAGAGGCTAGTATAATTCAACCTAGTCAAAGTTCTTTCTCTGCTCCAGTATTATTGGTGCAGAAGAAGGATGGATCATGGAGCATGTGTCCGTATTATAGGGAGCTCAATAAGCTCACTATTAAAGCTAATTTTCCCATTCTTGTGATTGATGAATTATTTTGGAGAAATTTATTTCACTAATTTGGATCTCCGTTCAGGACATCATCAAATTAGAATGAAGTTTGAAGACATTCTGAATTTTTTTTTTTTTGAACTAATGAGGTTCATTATGAATTTTTGGTCATGCTTTTTGGCCTTACCAATGCACCTTATACATTTCAAGGGTTGATGAATTCCATTTTCAAAGCTTTCCTTAGAAAAATTGTGTTAGTATTTTTTGATGATATACTAATCTACAACAGGTCTTGGAAGGATCACGTTCAACATGTTGACAAGGTGCTCAAACTATTGGAGGAGAAACAACTATATGCAAAAACCTCCAAATGTTCTTTGGAGTATAAGAGGTGGAATATCTGGGCCATATTGTATCTCAGGAGGGTGTTAAGGTAGACCCTAAACAAATTAAAGCCATTAAGGAATGGAAAATCCCCACAACCATAAATAAGTTGTGAGGATTTCTCGGTTTAACAAGGTATTATTACAAGTTTTCTCATAATCATGGGAGAATATTAGCACCTCTATAAACATTATTGAAGAAAGATGCATTTTCATGGACTCTTGAAGCAACTAAGGCCTTTGAACATCTTAAAGAGGCAATGTGCCAAGCACTAGTATTATCCACATCAGACTTCAAAAAAACCTTTATTGTGGAATCTGATGCCTCAAGAAATGGAATTATTGATGTTTTAATGCAAGAAGGAAGACCCATTTCTTTTGAAAGTTGTCCAATCAAAGGAAGTATTTACAGAAAGCTATTTATGAGAAGTAAATGTTGGCAATACTACATGCACTAGAGAAATGGTGACCTTACCTAAGGGAAGGTACTTCAAGGTAAAAAATGATCATGATAGTCTTAAATAATTTTTGGAAAAAAGGCTATCTTGAGAAGAGCAGCAAAAATGGGTAATAAAGACGTTGGGTTATGACTTTGAAATCATCTACAAAAAAGAGAAGCTAAATGTTGTTGCAGATGCACTCTTAAGAAAGGGTGAGGACGTGGAAGCATTTATTTGTGCCATTTCTGTTATCCAAATAGATTGACCAAAGCAAGGGAGGAATGGAAGAATGAAGAAGAAGTATGGACACTCATTCAAAAGTTGAAGAAATATCCGAGTACATCTGATACATTTAGTTGGAAAAATGATTTCTTATGGTACAAAGATAGCTTATATCTTTGTAAGAATTCCTAACTAAAACAAAATATTCTTTTTGAATTGCACATCTCTCCCTTAGGAGGACACTCGGGATTTTAAAAACTTACCACAGGGTGAAGAAATAATTTTTTTGGGATGACCTTAAATCTGATATTCAAAAGTTTGGTTTTCCAAAAAAATAAAATTGAGACAATTTAGAGCCTGGGTCTGCTATAGCCTTTATCCATTCCAAATCAATTTTGGGAGGAGGTTTCAATGGACTTTATCATAAGTTTACCTAAGTCCAAAAGAAAGAGTGTCATCATGGTGATAGTTTATAGGCTTACCAAGTATGCACACTTTTGTGCATTATCTCATCCATTTAAAGTGAGTACAGTTTCTATTTCATTTATGGAAACAATTCAAAATATACATGGAAACGCAAAGATTATTGTAACCGATAGAGATCCCATTTTCACTTGAAATTTTTAGACGGAATTATTTTCTTGTTTGGGTATTCAACTAGCTCATAGCTCATTTTATCATCCTCAATCTGATGGGAAAATTGAGATAGTGAACAAATTTTTGGAAGGATACCTTCGTTGCTTTGTATTTGATAAATAAACACAATGGGTCAATTGGTTACCTCTGGTTGAATGGTGGTATAACACTTCCTTCCACACTACAACAAAAATGACCCCATTTATGGCACTTTATTGATATCATTTTTCGTCCATCACATCATCTTTAAGAGAAAATTCTAAGGTTAAAGCAGTGGAAGATCGCATCGAGCATCAACAACAAGTCCTCCAACTCTTAAAGGATAGCCTAAATTTGGCACATAATCGAATGAAACAACAGGTAGATCAACATTGCAGCGAGAGAAGTTTTGATGTAGGTGACTAGATATTTTACGACTACAACCATAAAAATAAATGTCCCTCAAGAAAGCTAAGAAGGATAATAAATTATCGCCAAAGTACTATGGTCCTTACAAGGTGTTGCAAAATATTGGTACTATGGAATACAAATTGGAGCTTCCTGCATCTTCCTGAGTGCACCCAGTTTTCCATGCTTCATGCTTATAGCAGGTTATAGGTGACAAACTTCTAGTTCAAAGAGTATTTCCAGAACTTGATGAGGAAGGAAAAATCATATTGGAACCTGACACATTCATGGAAACAAGAACTCGATAGCTATTAAATCGATGAATTTCAGAGTATCTCATCAAGTGGAAGAACTTACCCACGAAAGATTCCATATGGGAGGATGATAATTTTATACAAAAGCATCCAAAACTACTCAAGCATTGATGACAACACTTTTTTGAAGGAGATGGGAATTTTAGGGCCCTATATTACTAGTGTAGTCACTTATTATTGTTAGGGTATCCCCCTTATTGTTATTTTTGTACCCCTATAGTCCCCATATTGTTATTATTTTTCCCTTACATTATTATTGTTAGGTCAGCTAGGATTATATTGTGACCCCATGGAATATTATATATAGAAAGGAGGTTTTGTCATTTGTCTCATCCAGGAATTGTTCATTTATTTAATGTAAAGGAGGTTTACCCGTCGAAGGGGCTAATTTATAAGGCATTAATCTATATTTTCTTCTATTTTGTGAGTTGGTTTCATAACACTACCAATGTTGTGGAGATGTCAGCCACTGTAGTCTTCAAGTCGCTCTCCCTCTTCTCTCATACTTCCAGTGGCATAGTTGGCTATAGGTTCTTTTACAACTCACTGATATTTATCTCATACTGAAATTTTACATCTACTACCTTATTATTATATTACTTTACTGCAAGGCTGAAATTCTCAACCTTTTCCTCCACTGATTCCTCATCGCGGACATCCATGTATGGGACCTCGCGGCATGTGGCTTCAACCACCTCCTTCAAATTATTCTATTGTTGTATTGCTTGGTCCTTCTCCTGAATGGCCTAGTCAACCTGCTGCTTCAACGAAGATCGCTCTCTTTCTACTTGAATATTCAATTTCGAAGTGAGTTGTTCTCGCTGCTTCAGCTCATCTATAATCTCTTGTTGCAGCTCATGTAGTCTCTGAAGTGGCAGCACTACGATGTTCATGTTTACATATTTCCATCCTTTCACGTGTTGCTACACCTCGGTGGAGTCAAATAATAGGGCTCTGCCTGGTATCTGCACTATTTGTTCCCCAAGTGTGGGGTCTACTAATATTTCTTCTCGAAGCCTTTCCTTTTCTTTGTATTGGTTATCTGGTCGTCTACGCCAATCTCTTTAACTCTGCAATACATTCCTCGACACCTGTTAGAAGTGCATCGTAGCGATATTCTAACATGTTCCATGATTCTACAGTGGATTCCTATATCTTGTCTCCAATCTGATCCAGGTCCCCATCAATGAGGACCAACGACGTTATTTCCTTCATCTTATCTTCCTTTTTCTTCTTTTTGGGTTTCTTGGCAGCTTCAACACTTGCCTTCCTCTTTTCTACGATGGAAGGGTATGTCTCAATATTTTCATACTCCTTATTATGCTCATCCCTTCCAAGAGGATCATGATGAACCTTGTCATGTTTCTCTTCTTGTTCCTCCTCTTCCTCATCCTTGTCCTTATCCTTACCACTTGGTTCCCCATGCTATGATGTGTCCTCTGTTGAGTTATCTCCTGCCTCTGTCTCCGCCCCAATCATCCATTTTGCGGGCCATTTTTGTGCTTATGAAAATAGATCATCTTCCATTACAAATATGACAGGGGGTGCCATGTCTTTGTCGTGTCCTTGCGATCCTGTATATAGATTCTTTGGAAGTCAGCCTTGAACTTCGTGACAGATTGATATTGTTGGTATAGGCTTGTTAAAAAGCGAGGGTGTTGATTCACCAACATATGCAAGTCCATATGATATAACACACAAAATATCTTGTTCTCCTGTGCTCGTGATGGTTGATTGGTATACCACAACGAAGCATACCGCTCAACACCACACACATTTGAAGCTACTGAAGGAAACTATGAATCCTCCGACTCTCTCCATGCCAAAATTGCTATTCTCAAAATTAACCATGCATAATGAAATGTAGTACCTTTCTCCTGGACCTCAGATTAGTCATCCATAAATTCTTTGCAAAGGTACACGACCTAGTTGTATTGAACCCCATTGGTTCATTGCACAACTAATGAAACTACTGTTGCAGGGACTTCATTGGCTCAACACTTTCTCGTGATATTTCCAGCTAGTATGTATGTTGTGAAGCGAACTCCCTAGTCATTGATTAAGTTAATGTCATATCCTCGGTTCCCTTTTTTCAGTTTGAAATTCTTCTTCATATTTTCAGCTATTCCTTTTTCCTAGTCCTTGCCTTCAAATTATTTTGTGGTGTTTTGTCCTTGATACAACAGTGGATTCTCCATATCAACATTTCATCGATAGGGATCCTCTTTCCCATCCAAAGGCATCCATCATGCACCAGCACGAGCAATTATCTGACACAGGCTATGTTTGCTGGACTTTTGCTGAAGTGTGACACTTTCAACATGTTCAATAACCCTGACTGTGCTAATCCAACCACCCACTGTTGTGGCCCTAACCTCTTCACACCACTGTTAGGGTAGTGTACTTGCTTTAGACACCTGCCTGGTTTGAACTGTAGTATTTATTCCTATAATTGAAATCGAAGTTTACAAAATTTAGTTGTGGAATTTGCCAAGGATTTCTTTAGAAAATGGTACTGACTCTAGAAATAGGGGTATAAATGTGCCATAATTCGCATCCTTCGAATATTTTATTGGTTTTGTGTCCAGTTTTCTAGGTGGCATATATGATGGGAGAGGTGATGTAAATGTTGCACCCTTTGTTTCCATTTGCACCTACTCATTAATTGCATATATGTTACTAGATCCAGTCTATTTGTCCACATAAATGTATCTTTCCATGCCTTTTAACAATCATATTTTTCTGGCGAATCTTCGACATACTCCAGACTGTAGCACAAAAATCCTTCCTGCGAACTTCAAAATATTCCATACTTTAGCGAACACCCCTTCTTACATCGAGGCTTCCTACATCGAAGCGCTTTCTACAGTGTAATTTATAGTCCAGTGCCCACTTTGAACTGCAACTAGCACTAAGTATTTTCTCCTTTATTCTTCAGAGCGAAGTTGTAGGGGCAGGGTTGTCCCTGTAAAACTTCAACTTACTTCCATTTACTCTTCCCTGAATATATTCTCCATTTAACTTCGCTAATTGAACTGCACCTCCATTATTAATATGATTGATAATGTATGGGCCCAACCAATGCATCTTGAATTTTCCTAGAAATTTTACAAACTTACTGTCATAAAGGAGAAAAAGGACTCATATATGGAATTTCTTCTTCTTAATATGTCTATCATGCCAAGCCTTTTCTCTTGCTTTCTACACCTGCTGATGAAATCTTGATATAAATCTATCTTCCTCAAAAGTAATCAACCACACCATTCTTTCCTCCATTATATTAGGGTCTGCCATATCTGTAAAAGAGGCAATCCTCAAGCTAGGCACAATGTACTACATGGGAATCACAACTTATTTCCCATAAACTAACCTGAAGGGTGTTTGACCTATCAACTTCTTAAATGCAGTCTTATAAGCCCATAACACTGCTGGAATTATAAGGTCCCAATCATCCCTGTTCACATTACATATCTTAGTAAGTGCATTCTCCAAAATTTTATTAAATGCTTCCACTATTCCATTGGCCCGAGGGTGATAAGGGGTACTCTTTTGATGATAGAATTGGAACTCCCCAGTCAATATTCAATGGTATTATTTAGGAAGTGTGAACCTTGGTCACTCATCAAAATATTCAGACATCCAAATATAGATAGTATGTTCTCAAAAATAAACTTCACTGCAGTTTCTGCGCTGCAGTCCCTTACTGGTTGTGCTTCGACCCATCTTGTTAAGTAACCAGTTGCTATAATTATGTACCTCGTACTAGTCCTCTTTCCAGGTGGGTTGATGGGTCCAACAAAATCAATGGCCTACTTATCAAAATTCTGCAATGTAACTTGTGGTACCAATGACATCTCATCTCTTCTGGAAGGCTTCCCTATTACATCACATGCTCTACAATACTCCTTCGCATCTTTATGTAGTGTATGCCACCACAATCCTACTCTCAAAATATTCTACACAATAGATTTTACTGCATAGTGTCGACTAGCTACACCTCCATAAGCTTCTACTATAATAAACTATCTTTCATGTTCAGGAACATATTTGCATAGTATCTCATCTGGTCCCATCTTATATAAGTGTCCTACTATCAATGAGAAGTCAACTACCTTAACCACCAATTCTTTCTTTTGCTACGCGATATACTTTGAAGGAGACATTCCTGTGGTAAAAAACTGAATGACATTTGTGAAGTGGTCATCTGCCACCCTTATTGCAAATAACTGCGCATCAGGGAGATTATATTCTATGCTTGTTGGTTCGTTCCCTGTTTCCAGTCTTGACAGATGGTCAAGTCCCACATTTAGTCTCCCTGGTTTAACAATGATCTCAAAGTCATACTTTTGGAAAAAAAAAATCATCTCCAAATATTTCCTCCTAAGATAGGCTTATTAACCAAATAATTTAGTGCAGAATGACCTGTGAACCTTTTAAAGTTTGATCCCAGCAAATAGTGTCTAAACTTCTTCAAAGCATACACCATGTCCATTCCTTCCCTTTCTGTAGTGGTGTAATTATTTTCTTCTTTATATAACTTCCTACTTGCAAAAGCTATAGGATGATCAATCTCTCCTGCATTAGGTTGTGCCAATACCACTCCCAAAGCTGTACAAGAGGCATCTACATGGACATGGAATTCCTTACTCCAATAAGGGAATACTAGTATAGGTGAAACTACCATATTTTCTTTCATTATGTCAAGGCTCTTTTGAAATTCTTCATTCCACTTAAATGTTGCTTCCTTCTTCAAAAATTTCTCCATAGGTGCAGTTATTTGCGCATACCCCTTGATGAAATTCTTGTAATACCCAATATGTCCCAACGTAGTATGGAGCTGTCTTACTGTCTTAGGTGGAGGAAAATTCGAAATGATAGCAATCTTAGTAGGGTCCACCATTAGTCCTTGATTGCAAAAAATATGTCCCAATAATATGCTTAAGGGTGCACAAAATATGCACTTCTTTAATTTCAAAGAGATCTCATACTCTCTAAATGTGTCGAGCATGAGTCTTAAACTGCCAACATGTTTTCTCAACAATCCAAATATTTTCCAATCATCAAAGCATACCTCCAAAAACTTGTGGATGTACTCCTTAAAAGCTGCGATCACCACACTAGAAAATATTGCAGGGGCATCTTTCTGTCCAAAAGGCATTACTGTGTATTTATATGAGCCCCATTCTGTAGAAAATGTGGTCTTATGCTAATCTTTAGGTGAAATCCTAATCTAATGATACCCTGAAAATCCATCTGTAAATGAGTAAGCTTCGTGTCCTCCTACATTGTCCAACACTTCATCTATGAAAGGGGTAGGGAAGGGATCTTGTAAACATGCATCATTCAAATTTATTAGATCAACCCAAATCTTGATCTCTGCTTGAGTATTCTTTTCTTGCATCATCATAGGACTGACACATTATTATTTTTCTACAGGTAAATTCCTGCTGCTATCATCTTATCAAGTTCTACTTTCACTTTCTCCTTAGACTTCGGGTTTAGTCTGTAAGGTCTTTGTTTAACTGGCTTCTCATCAGGCTTAAGAGGAATCTTGATGACTCCTAGATCTCCTATTATGCCCTTGATTTCTGAAAAACTTAGTAGGAAACACTTCTTGATATTCATGAAGTAACTCTGTAACTTTAATACTTTTCTCTTCATCCTAGTAATCTCTTATTTTTTCAAACTTGGGTTCCTTCTCTAATCTAATGTTTACCTTCTTGGTCTTCAGTGTATTTTTTATGTTTGGTATCTCTATCTTAGGTCTAGTGACTTCGCGGTATCCTTTTGACTCTACTATGTAGATGTTGCGAGGATATTCTTCTTATCCATCTGCAATAATGTATTTTTTATGTTTGGTATCTCTATCTTAGGTCTAGTGACTTCGCGGTATCCTTTTGACTCTACTATGTAGATGTTGCGAGGATATTCTTCTTATCCATCTGCAATAATGTCATAGCATTCCAGTGCATTTTCTATCTGCGCAACCCAATCAAGTTGTTGCCAGGTCAGTGAGGTGACACTCTCAAATATCTTCTTCTTGACTATTTTAAGGGCCAAATCCATGTATAGGAAATCACCCTCAAAGATGAATTTTAATACGAAGCTATCAACCATGTCTGCCTAATTCTTGGTACCATGTCAAAGCTCTATTTCTAGGTACCAATTTTTAGGGATTGTCTCCAATGTATGAATGAATCCATATACCCATTCTTGATGTGGAATCTCCTTCCATGATGAAGTGCATAGCTAGATATTCTTCCTAGGACTAGCTTGACCTTCATATTTTATCTCCATTTCAATTTCTATTTGTCCAAACCTTATCCATATCAGTCTTCGACATTCCTGCCAACCTCCTATATTCTTCTTGTGTGCATTCCACCATCTAGCAGGAGTAGCTTTCAGGGCTATATCCAAGGCTAAAAAAATTTGATTTTATGGGACTTATTCTTCAAAATAATTAATAAAAGTATTCACATCACCTAAGCCATCATAAGAAGGCAGGTTACATACCTCAAACATCATACAATGAACTGATTTGGTAATTCTTAAACAATGCCTTGTGGATACTTCATGCAACCTATTATGCCAATTCTCCAACTCTTCTTCTAAGTCAGAATCACAAGAACATCATGATCCCAACTAAAATGTCCTTCTGTAGTATGGTTAACCAAATCTTGTTCCTTCGTTGTCATCTGTTAGATATTGTTTATGTCAACTACGCAATATTCTTCTTTGATTGGTTCAGTGTATATTTCTCTTTACAATGGATCCAAGGGAACAATCAAACTCATATTGCTTCCTTCAAGTATCATCGGTGTCTTCTTCAAATTAATTATGGAAATATTTTCAAATTCCCAGTCAAGTCCAAGAAATGCAGAATAAGTGTTACTATCATTAACGATCTCTACTACTTAAAAATCAACATTAGTGCGAACTCCTTCAATGTCCACTGTGACACCTAGTAGTATCCTCATAGGGAAGATCTATTGCTTAATTTCCATCCTTAATTGATAGGTTACCACTGTAGCTTAATCTTACCCATCAATTCCCATGTTTGCTTCGTCAAGACATTAGCATCAGATCCCATATCCATAATAACTTGATCCGTCTCATGTTCTCCTATCTACGCACTGAGCCTAATTTCTCTTCCCATTCTCTTATGTCACTGTAAATTATGGACTTCATGCATCTCACTTTGCGGTGTTTATTTTGATGCATAGGAATCTATCAACTCCTGTAGCCCCTCTACAACCTTTTGATACCTTAACAATTCATACAAGTTTGTAAAAAATACCTCAAAATACTTATTTGGATTGCCGCATCTTGGTCTAGTGTCAGAGCTTGATCCCGCATCAGATTTTGATTCTGTATCGAAGCTGATGACTCGTCTCAATTACTTCTCTGATCGGGCTTTGGTTGTGCATTAGAGGTCGAAGCTCCAACATCCATAAAACTTCACTTTGCTTCCATAAATTCTTCTTTTTCTTTTTGAATATAAAAAATAGGAGCTTTCTTAGCACTCTTTCTAACCCATGCACCTTCTGATTCCTTCTTTTCATCCTCCTTATCACTACTAGTAGCAACTCCACTTAAAGTGACAATATTAACTTGAGATTCATCGGTCCTCCTTTCAATAGTCATCATTTGAATATTCTGTGTCGGCTGCTGATTCGTATTTTCTTGCATCTTCACCATAAGTACAAGACATTCTTCAATTACATGGTCAAAGGATTTACAATACTTACATGTCATTGTGGTGTTCTGGAAGTCTCTTGCAAAATGACCTGGTTGGCTGCAGTTATAGCAAATTATTTGTCCACATTGTCAACCAGCTCCACCACCTCAACCTCTTCCTTTGTAACCTCCTTGACCACTATGCTTTCCATTATCCTCATGTCCATGCTCTTTTTCTTGCATTCTATAAGTGTCAGCATTGCGCTCCATCATTAAGTCGTAAGTCCGACAATTATTCTCATCATGTCCTACTGATTTATAGAATTTGCAATATGGATTCCTTGGTGTTTTTACATATTCCTGTAACAAGTGGAAATATTTTGAACAATGTTGACCTCTAGTCTTACGTATTTCACACCACAATCTAGATCTCGCATTCAAGGGATTAGGTGCTCCACCAGCCATGTAATCCCTAAAGTGTTGGGTATGTGTTATATTATTTCCACGACTAAGCACGCATGGGGGGGTAAGAGGGGGGCGATAGCCCCCCCTTTGCGCTGGGCACAACGGGGGGGTCATAGGGGGGTGTGGTAGCCTCCCCTGTCGGGGTCCGGGGCAGCGGCCCAGCGAAAATTTTTGGTCCTTAATTTCCGGTGGGTAGTCCGCGCCTATGGTTTTGTGCATGGTTTTGCACATGGTTTTGGGGTACGATGGTTTTCAGCCCCTGGTATTTTTTGTAGATCTGTTCAAGGGAACTACGATTATGTTCTAATCCAAGGTTAATGGATTGGGGTTTATGTATTCTTTGGCATGTATATATATGTGTTGTAACACCAAAAGGAATATAATGAAAAATCAAGCTGGTCGTCCCGATTTGGGATCTAGGGGAAAATCTCTGTGTTTATCTGTTTTATGTTTTATGCTCTCGCTATTTTTTATTTTCTGTTATAATATTCGTGTGTAGATAATTTATGTTCAGGGTTAAAACCTACATAAATATAGGGCACTGTTCCTTAGAATGGCCCTCCGATCTGCACTTCGTACACCACACTTCTGCTCTAACTTCCTTGATTTTATTTATGTCTTGTATCTTGAGGGTGAGGTTTTCCAACTGATTTTGAATTTGTTGCATACCTGCATTGTTATCTCCTATAGGCAAAGCTTCCAATTTCATTACAATATTCAGAGCTTCGACTTGAGTTCCTATATTTTGTTACATCGATGGAAATATGATATGCGCAACTATAAACCATTCTTGATGTTGATGTAGAGATATGCCAAAGCTTACCCGATCCAATAACAGATTAAACCTAATTCCCAAATAGACTCAGTAGGTTTCTATTTGATTTCTTTCAAATCGGTGATGCACTGCGACTTTGACTTCGACTTCTTAACTCTCCTACCAGTGTTTTTTTGATATCTGCAAACATTATGTTCTGATTAGTTGAATACACCATATACCATGTCAATGCTCTATTGCTCAATGTTGTAACGAGTTGTGCTTTCTTTATATTCTCATTGTTGATCTTCTTCACGTTCCATACTGCTTCGCATAAAAATCAAAATTGTTTCGAATCCTTGAATCTAGTTCCTCTAAAAATAGGTAGCTTAATATCATCAACCATACCTCTTCTTGGGGGGGAGGGGGACGAGGGGTAGGAGGGGTAGGGGGAGCAGGAAAACCACAAATACCATGGCTATGACTAGATTCTGGCTTCGGCAAACTCTCAGGCTGGTAGGGGGAATACTACGAAGTTACCTAGGGGTTATCAGGGTGGATTTCTTCTCTTTCACTTTCATATTCCCTCAAAATATGTCTATAATCAGTCTATAGAAATTTCTTCGAGTCTTTTACACGAAATATCTTTCTGGTATCTACTCTATATCTCTTTCCACTTCACATTGTGCCATCTCTTGCTCATATTTACTTTCTCTTCTTCCAAAAATAAGTAAACTAGAAGTCTGATTACATCTGTAAAACTCCCCTTTCACACAGAATCATCTTAATCTAAAGTTTCAGAGATTTAAAATACTTACCTCGCGGTCCTTTGAAGAATCTTCGTTCTGCTTTGCTATATGACACAATCAAGTCTACTGTGAACTCAGTAATGAATCCTCCCAAGATGCTATCAATCCAAAAATTGTCAGCCCTTGAAATCTTATTGTCAGTGCTCTTGAGTCATTGTATTAGTTTAGGAGTCCACACCGTAGGTTCTCCACCCTTAAAACATTTTTTCCTTTTAGTCAACCTTGATATCCACTCGTACAGTTCAATGGGAAAACAAGCGAAGAAAATTTCATATTGTTCTATAAAGATATAATTATGTAACCACACTTTGGACATCAGAAGATGATTTATGTTTTCTTGATCTACAAACACTCGCTCTTTCAGGTCTATCTAGTCTTGAATTTCCTTCTTCGACGGTGCCACATCCACATATACCTCAAATATATCCCGGTCCTAGCAATTGAACCATTTTTTGGCTTGTTTGGGCTAACCCAGGTTTGATCTTACTGTGCACCAACAAAACCCGTGATCACTGGCCCTTTCGGCAATGACCTACAAGCATATCGTAGTCTCACCCGAAGTGACTATGGGTGGATGCAGAACCAGGTTTTTGCAGTCTTGAGGGACTGGGAGATGTGGTATTTTTAAATTATCTTCTACTTACAATTTATAAATTACTTCACCACATTCAATTAATCACAAAAACATGCCATATAAATCCATAAACCATTATCGCGCTGAAGTAAAAAGCAGCAACATATAATAAGAAAATTTACACGTTAAACACATAAGAACACCAAAATATCGTTCACAAACTGCTTCTTTATTATGACGAGTCTATGAATACAACTAGTTCTTCGACCTGTGAACTAAGCTACAGGATGTCTGCGCACTAAGCTACAAAGTCTTCCCAGGCCTCTGCGCACTCAGCTGCAAAGCCTTCCCTTCGCTACAAAATACATACTACAAAGAATTTCCCATACTACATAAATGTGTTTTTTTCTAAACATAGCATTTAAACCCTTTGTGTATTATTACATCGTAGGGATACATCATTACAATACCAAGGTCCAAATACCATGGGATCCCCAAAACAAGCAACTATGGCCCAAAACCCTTTACAAAATTGTGCACTTTACAAAAATAAGGGACTTCGACCTGCCCCGAATCCCTTATGACACCACATGGTATATTTAAAATGCTCCACTGTGTGGTCCACTTCACTATCCACTCCACAAAATGCAGAGTCTTAGCCAAAATCTAGGCCAATCTGGGTTGCACCTAACATTATGCTTATTTAACTTTTAGTTATTTTATATCTTTTTACTCCATGCTATTAGGATTATTTTAGATAGAAACATAATTAATTACAAATGTGAATTGAGTGTGTCAAAAGTAAATAAAAATACCACCAAACAATAAAAAATAAACCACATACATATACAAATGTCCTTAGATCCCCTTATTCAATTTCATGTTGATCTAAGACAAAAGAACATCACAAAATTTTGAATTTATTATGGTATCCTTTCTTAGAATCACAGAAGTGTGCCTAAATACAGTAAGAGAACCTTCAATGGTCTTTAGGAGCTTACTACTTAGCTCTTTTCGATAAAAAAAAATTCCTTGCTAATAACAAGACTTAGAGCCTCCAAACATATTACATATGACATTATTTCTCCTTTTCAACGAGGAGATAAATGACCTTTTGAACAAAATTGCAACTATGTTCTCAAAAAATTCTTTAACAAAACTCAAGGGAACCATATAAAACGATGAATTGTGCCATTGAGGTATAAATGCCTATCATTCCACAAGAATAATTTAATGCTCAACTAAAATAGCCAACTCATTTTTTTAAAATATTTAATCTTTAACTATAAAGGCTAATTTTATGGATGCACCCAACTTAATATCTCCAAATTGAATTCAAGACCTTTTAACAAAGATTTCAATTTTAAACCACACAAGGGCTCCCCTCTACACATTATTTCTAGAAATACATTGAACAAATTTGAATATCATTTGACAAATAATTATTGTCTTTCCTCATATTCACAATGATATAACTTTATTTAAAAACGTAAAAAAAATTACTCAGTTTTAGCATCTATTGTAAATAAATTACATAAATTAACATGTTGTTGGGCAAAATACTGAGCGGGGGGGGGTGAATCAGTATTTATAACTCATTATAAAATTTTACTTTTTCTTTATTGATTTCTATATGCGAATTTAATGAACCCAACTAGCGTATACACACGACTATCTTTAAGCAAATTTTTGTATGTCCAGAGATCTTATTATGCAGATAATTATTTACTTAGATCAATGCATCATTCATTCATCAGATATTTAGTAAGAAGTAATCATGTGCAATAATAACATAATAAATCATCACACATAAGAAATACACATGAACACCAGGATTTCAGGTGGAAACCCAATTCGGGAGAAAACCACCACTGCTGTTGTCTTTGTCTTCAATATTTATTATAAACAAAATTGCTTACAATCTTGTACTGGCACAGATTCATACCAACATGCAGGTACCCACCTACAGAAAGCTGCAACCTTCTCTCGTTCTCCAACTACTACTAGAAGGGAGCTCCAACCCTCTGATCTCATTTACCAACTACAACTGGAAGGGAGCTACAACCCCCTGCTTCTCATTTACCAGCCATTCCTGGAAGGGAGCTACTACCCCCTTATCTTGTTTACCAGCAACCACTGGAAGTGAGCTACGACCCCCTCACTAAAGGCTTCGACCCTCAGCACCACCGTAGACCATGTTTCATAAATTTTCACACTGGATCGAAAAAAATTCAACACAACACAACATTTAAGCTCAAAGAACATACATCAAACTGAAACTTATAACCGTATCAAATCATTCACTTAATCATCAATCAACCAACCAACCATTGATCTTTAATCATAATCAACTAGAAACATAATCAGTATTCCAACAACCCAGATCTGTATGAAGACATCATTGACAGACAACAATAATACATCAAAACAAACCATAAATTTCCTTCCACATACTTCAGCAAAACCCTAGATCCCATAAGCGCTTTTGCTTAATTGAACCTATGTATATACGCAATTTTATAGAAACGAACCTGTGTATAGATCTGCAACTATTTCAGGAATGTGCAACTCTTCAGAATAAATAATCAGCTCAGATCTTACCCTTCACTTCAGCAAACGTTTTCCAAATCACAGAACTAAACATTTCATAAATAGATCTAGCAAATACATAGTCATTTCAGGTCTAGAGATCCTAATCCATCATTGTGTTCATATGTGCATTATTATTTCAGATTTATCAATAAAATGTAGCCCATTCCATGCAAATATACTTTAGAGTGAAGTATTCATTCAATACCCAAACACATGCACACCTTTTCACTATGATCTTCATCTCCTTATATATTTTTAGCCTTTACCAATACCATGAGCCAAAACCACACAAGTGCCGATGGTATTCTTGGACGGAATCAAATAGATGACACGATGCTTAATATTGTGGGCTAATACCATGGTAATGCCCCATGGTATCATAATTTTAGAGTGCAAAAGGCATATGCGACTTGGCTTCTTCGTACCCGCGTGTAGACGCGACTTCACTTCATAAAAAATATGTATATACTAGTTCTGTATGTATACACGAGTTTCCTGTATACCAATCTGTGTATGTATGCAGGGTGCCTTCATCAAACCTGCGTATACATTGTGACATATTATATTTATCATTTCTCTGATCCTAACTGGATTTTCTTTCTCTGCCACATCTGAACTGACCTGTAGATACACCATTTTCACATCTTCTTCTTATCAAGGATAACTCATTAAGTAGGTTTCCATCAAGGACAACTTCATCGAGTAGGTTGTCATCAAGTATAACATATTACATCATAATGCCAACACATGCATATTCCCTTCCAAATGACAATGGCTCATGGGACTTTGATCACTATCATTAGATACTAGTGGTCATAATTGTGAGCATTATGTGTTTGCATGTCAATTTTGTTGCATCTATGTACATATTGATTACCTGTGAGTGAAAGAACAAAACATTGGAACCAAATGCAATATAGAGATGAAATGATTTTTTAGTAGTAGACCCATTAGCATAATTTCATACATGTATTCACATTCTATTTATTTAAAAAAAAGGCCCAATTGTGTCACAAAGAGATCTATGGAAATGTTTCCAATTGGTGTATCCATAGAAGTGAAGGAGGTTTCTTGATCAAAGGTGGATTACTAATATGAGACATACTCATAGGTCAATCTCCACTCAATGGAAGCATGTACTTGGATTGATTGACACTCCTTTTTTGTTGCTAGGTGATAGCCTCTACCCTTCATAGTTGTCATTATTATAAACCTGAAGGATAATTCCAACCAACATCCCTTAACCATTGCTATGATACCATGATAGATTTAGCATAAGTTTCCTTAGACATTACATAAGGGGTGAGAGGCATAGCATATATATAACCTCTCTAGCCTAATCGCAACATGTTACGTGCCCTTGATAAAAAACTTAAGGATAATCATTATGATGAGGCTATGATATGGTATATATATCTTCTAGGGGATACAACACTTCTAGCATTAACTTATTATTCTAGAAATAATAAATTCTAGAATAACTTTATTAATCTAGGAAAACTATCTAACCAAATAACTAAATAAACTTTAGGATTATGAGGCTAACAAGGTTAGGCTTATGTTTTTTTAACATTGGTTGACCTCCTTCTTCAATGGTTGAAAAATTGTGGAGGATGTGAACATATGTATGGTCACCTAATTAGTAATATGAATTTTCCTTTGGTTATGAATATTTTATCTTACATTAGGTTGACGATTATTTCTCACAAATTTTATTATGGAGGGTGTCATATGACACATATGCGGGGGAAATTTTGTTTGTAATTGCCTTTATTATAGAATCATCTTTATATTTTTGGACTAATCACTATTTGTATGGGTTCATCCTTTCTCTTCATGCTTTTTGGAAAATTGATTTTTAAGCCATAGAAAAATCTCCATGTTAATCTCAAAACCTGCTATTAAGCCCTAGATATTGAGCTAAATTTATATGGTTACATTAAATTAGTAGGTCAACCTTTCTTTGTATCATTATATTATAATTGTATCCTTAGTCTTGTGTGTGTGTGTGTGTGTGTGTGTGTACACACACACACACACACACACACACATAAAGAATACCTAGTCTTAGGATCATCTCATATTATTTTATACATTGTACTCATTTTAAAAGGAGCGTTTTCCCTTGAAGTGGATTATACTCATTTACTTTTTATCATTTTCAAGTTATTTTCTTCATAAAATTTGATATCAAAGCCACAATCCTAGAGTTTTGCTACTTCAAAATTTAATAAATTCAACTTATTTTACATCGAATAAGACTTTAATGGAACATGAGCACACACATAAAAGCACTTTATAATATTTTATTTGAAATGGAGTCATCCCCTTAACCTAATGCATTAACCTTCTAATGAAATGTTACCTAGTACAATGGTGCACATGGTGATCTATTATTATTTTAATAATGATAGGCCTATCTTAATATGCCACACCTTAAACATGCATTTTTTGGATCATACATCTATTTGAGGTTCACAAATATATTTTTTGGAAGATGATGTCACTTATGGGGTGATTTGTATTTTTTATGATGTGTGGATCATCAGTGTACAACTCATCAGTGGATCATGACAAAACCTCATCAAATATAAGGTTTACAACTCATATCTATGTGATATCAAACTTTATGATTGTCTAGGGACTCATAGTGTAACATTCCCCCCCTCAATCACAAGTCTAAATAATTGTACCAATAATTTGTATCATCCGCAATATAAAATTATTGAACTGAACTCCGATGAAGATATGCTTGAAAAAACACTAATACTTGGAAGTGAGAAACAACTATGTATGAACATTTCCAATTAATAATTGAAATAGTTGTTAATTGGTTGTTGAGGAGACCAATTGCTATGCTGAAATTTCCAAATGTTGATTGAAGTTTGATTGAATTATTACACTTTGAACAAAGAAGCTTGATATCTAATATCCCCCCCATCAGGTGTAATGTGATAATGTTTTCAATAGTTCATTCTTGAAATGATCCAAACTAGAGCTTTTGATTCTTTATGTTCTTGAATGATTCATTTTTGAAAGGATCCAACTTGGAGTTTTGGATTCTTTATGTGGTAGTTATTTTGGTTGACTAATGACCATCTTGACTTCATTTGGTGGTTTTTTATGGTTGACTAGTAACCATCTTCCATTAATACTGGTGGTTTATGGTTTACAACTAACCTTTTTTACTTGAACAATTTGGTGGTTTTGGAAGGCCACTAACCAATTGAATTTGAATAATGTGGTTGTTTTTGGCTTACCACTAACTGGCATATTCAATTGAATAATTTGGTGGTATTGGAGCACATATAGCCAATTTTATTTGAACAATTTCAAGGTTTATAATTTACCACTAACCATCTTCACTCCATCAATTTACAACACCCCCCCCCCCCCACTCCTATAAAATAATAGGAGTGTTACTTTTTATCATTATGCTCCCCCCTTGAGGTATGGAGAGTACCATATTTGACTTTCAAGAACATATCGAATCAAATCTATTTCATCCCCAAAATCCTTTCGAATCACTACTTGATAGCTTTTTACTTTTTCCATTTCTTCCTTTTTTTGTGTATTTACAACTATCTTGACTAGATGGTCAGACATATGCAACTTATTTAAATGTAGATTCCATCTCTAGCAATTTATTCATCCATAACGAGCTATCTTGTTAACCTAATTTTTCTTTAAAAATTGTTCTAATAGGTGATTTGTATTCCCACAATGAAGACAAGGATGGATATCAAGGCAACGACTCTCCATGTGACTAAAAGTTTGAAAATGTTGGCATTTGTTTTCAAGGTTTTGGACATATTCAATAAATATTGCACTCAAAAACTGAATATATTTTGAGTAATTCGAAATATGAAAGTTGTTTCCTTTGTCATATCCCAAGATATGTCAATTTCAATTGAATGATAACTCTTTTAAGGTCTAACAAACATCATGGAAAGACCATTTTGTTGTTCTTTTCCTTCTTCACATTTGTTTTTGCTATTGTTGTTTCTCACATTGTTTACTTGTGACTCATGTTCAATTATTGTTTCCTTCCTTAATTGATTTCATGATTACATATTAATTAGGTCTTATGTATCACAATAAGAATCAACCACTTGTATTATGTCTCGTGTGTCACAAGTGCGACATCAACCTTTTGCAAGATTTGATCTATTTCCCATGTTGCATCAAACTTTTGAATATGATCCTCTTTATTATCTGTTACATCAATATTCTCTATTAGCTCCTTTATGTCACAATGTACATTGTCGCTATCGATGAGTTCATCTACACCAAAAATTGCATTAGATTTTTGTATGAGACTGATTGTGTCACAAATTGCATCGAATTTGGGTTGTAGATGTTGCATCAAGCATGTCATCAATTTAAACTTTCCTTTCTCTTAATTTTATTTGAAGAGCATCATGTAATTCATCCTTCATATCTAGTACACTTTTAAGATCATTTGTCGATTGTAGTGTATCAACCATATTACCAATGATGTTTTTTTTCTATTGTAAGTACCATTTAAGTGCTTTAATTTTATTTTTCAATTCATTGTTCTACTCTTGAAAATCCTTGATTTCCTAAGATTATTTTTGTAAAGGATTTCTTTCTTTACACATTTCTTCTCATGTCATGCTTGCTTGTACTTTCTTTCTTGATTATAAGATTATGTATCACACTCACTTGATTTTATGTCACCTTTTGGTGTAAAGAACCACTCATTACACATCCTAAAGTGTTTTTATTTATTTATAATGATTGACTTTTATGAACCACTTGACCTCATTCAATTTGTAACAAGCCTCGTGAAAATTCCATGTAATAAAAGTTAATAAAGGAAAAATAATAACCAAGGGCATGAGACATGTATTCCAAGATGAATGTTCGGCAAAAAAATCCTAGTGTGAGTGTTAACATGATTTATTATGGCTATAGAAATTGGAAAAGGCAATGGCTAAGGCTTTGGAAAGGAAAAGTGGCATTTATTGGCATTCATTTATGAAAATAATGGAAAATAGGATAAAATGGAGGTGAAAGGTCATATGTTTCATGTGAGGAGGAAAATGAAGGAAAATAATGGAAATTTGAATAAAATGGAGGCCTCATTAATAAAAAGGCTTCTGAGGATCATATCATAGACTTTCGTCAATTCAATTTTGGAGCTCTCATTCTATTCTCTCTCTCTCTCTCATACTCTTGGAAACTTATATTTTCTTGGAGCACTCTTGGAGAGTGTGAAATACTTGAATATTTGGAGCAAGAAGGCAAAGGAAGAGCATGAAATCAAAAGAGGACATCGATATCAACAACTATAGCGGGTTTTTCTCGCAAGTATCGAGTTGCATGTATGTTTTCCTCACTAGTTTTGGCATGCATGGCATATGCATGTGGTTTCATGGTCATCATATATCATTGGCATGGAGGATTGTTTGGATTTACAATGGATTTTCCTAACCTTTCCATTTCCTGGATAGCCATGGTGTTGTGGGTTCATTTCATTGTTTTTTTTTTTTCCTTTCTGTTTTGTTCTCATGTTCCTTTAGATGTGGGTTGAGTTACTAGTTCCTAGAGTCTTGGGTTGGCAAATTCTTTGGAGCCCTATAACATCTTGGGTTGAGTTACTAGTCCTTGAGCCTTTGTTGGACAAATGATATGGATCTCGACAATATATGTGGGTTGAGTTACTATTCATGGAGCCTTAGTTGGAACAAACGCTCTAGAGCCCTGGACAACTTGGGTAGAGATAAATGTGGTGATGGTTAGTGATTTTCGACCGTGAGGGGGAATAACTGGTTGAGGATTGAGGTGGTTTGGCCTATGGAAGCCCTGGTTTGGTTTTGATTAATGAATTTTATGAGATCCCACATTCATGCTTGGAATATGGCACATGGTGACTAGCTGAAGACAAATTTGGTTCAATCATGTCTATGGTCGGGTGGAATGTGGAATTCCCAGACTTGGTTGAATTTTTCTTATGGAAATAACAGCTTTTTTCCTCTTGTATTTATGGGTAAATATGCTTTAGATTATGTGGCTTAAATTGTTGTTCTATAATTGTCATTTCTGTTGTTTATATGCTGGTTATGAATGTGTTTTATGATAGTGTGGATGTATGATTCTCATCATGTTTTGACTTATAAATGAATGAAAAATGAATCTATGAATTGATAGATGATAATGCAGTTAATGTGGTGAGGCAAAAATGATCTTATAGATTCTTAGATAAGTATGAGACCCCTATACTCAGATCTATTGTTTAAACCTGTAGATTACATATTTGTGACATGTTTGATGAAACACTTGTCATGGCTAGTAGGGGTCCAGTCAATCCCTTGTTAAAGTGTTTTCATTTACATCGTTATTCCAATGTTATCTTTCAGTTCTGAAAGTGTCATGGAGTTCTGAGCAGTGACCTAAGCTCCAGGCCGGCCTAAAAAAGTGGCACAAAAATGGGGGTCATAGGCTCAAAAATATTGGGAAAAGTCCCTAGTCGCATGCATACCCATGTTGTGCATGCGACTGGAGGTTTCCAATCACACTCTTTCCCATTTCAAGGGAGCGACTGGGGGATTGATGCATGAAAAGGTCAGGTTGGATCAGGGGCTAGCCTCCTATAAGGTTGGGGTGGATCCTGGGTGTCTTGTAGCATGTGCAAAAGGTTTGTGTTGTTGTGTGATGTCAGTTTCACTTCCTTAAGGTGACCTAGGAGGTTGAATTAGTTCATAGTAACTCTTTGTCACATGTTTACCCTGGTTGGTCAGTCCCTTGGGTAGATGTGGGAGGAGGATGTTACACAATTTTAGGTAGGTCCTTTTACAACAATTATTCTTGTAATTCCTCTTTGAACAAATAAGTGACTCAAATTAAGTGTATTATCCTTTAAATATAGATGATAATTTTATTTCACATCATACACAAGTGGTTATGTTCCTTAAATTCTATTGTTATGCTCATTTAACATTGAAATGTTTTATCTCCTTTTACTCCATTCTTTTAGAATTGTTTTAGATATCAACATCATTAGTTACAAATGTGAATTTAGTGTGTCAAAAGTATTTGCAAACACCATCAAGTAATATAAAACAACGAAACACATATGAAAATATCCTTAGATCTTGTTATTCAATTTCAAGCAGTTCTAAGACAAAAGAGCATTATAAAAATTTGAATTTAATATGGCATCCTTTCTTAGGATCGAATTAGTGTACCCAAATACAATAAGATATCCTTAAATGGTATTCATGGGATTACAACTTATCTCTTTTCAACACATCCCTCGTCAATAAAAAAAACTTCAAGCCTTTAACCATATTACATATGACATTGTATCTTCTTTGAAATGGTGATATATATGACCTGTTTAACAAAATTTTAATGGTGCTGAAGAAATTGAACGAACTTCAAGGGAACCATATAATTAATTGAAATGTGCCATTGAGATATCAATGTCTAGCATCCCACAAGTATACATTAGTTCTCAACTATAATAGCCTACTCATCCTTTTAAAATTTAATCTTAATTTTAAAAGCTATTTTTACGGATACACTCGATTCTTAGAAACAATTTGAACATATTTGAATACCATTTGACAAATACTTATTTTCTTTCCTCACATACTCAATGTTAAAACTTTTTTTAATAATATAGAAAAACATTACTCCTTAGTTCTATCTTGTATGATAAACAAGTTACTTAAATTAACTGGTGTACCTCCTTCTAGATGGTGATGGGTCATGGGCCTTTAATCATTATTATTGGATACTAGTGGTCATAATTGTGAGAACTATGTGGTTGCATACCTATTTTTTTGTATCTATGTAATCTTTGATTAAATTTGAGCAAAAAACTAATTTGTTGAAACCAAATGCAAAATAGAGACATACGAAATGATCTCGTTGCCAATATACCCCTTATAATAAGACGATATATGTATTAAGATTATAGTTTATTTTTTAAATAAATTCCCTAGTTGTGTCACAAAGATATTTATTACAAGGGAGATGACAATATTTCCAATTTGTGTGTCTGTAGTATTGGAGGAGGTTGCTTGATTGGAGGAAGATCACTAATCTGAGACAGATCATTGATTTGAGATAGAATTATAGGCCAATATCCTTTCATAGGTGGTGTGTACTTGGATTAATGAGAACTCCTTTTATATTGTCAAGGAATGGCCTCTACTCTTGACAATTTTTGCTACTAAAAATCCAAAGGACCATGCCAATAAATCTCGCTTAATCAAACTCTAATACCATGATAAGTTTAGAAATGTCCTTAGATATGTAATTTTATTAATCAGAGAAAAAAAGTTACATAATGGGTGAGATACATAGGATATATATAGCCTCTCTAGTCTAATATCAACATGCCATGTGTCCTCAATCAACAAATCAAGGATAATCACTATGACAAGGTTGTGATAAGGCCTATCTATTTTATAGGGAACACACCATTTATAGAATTAACTTTATTATTCTAGAAATAATACATTCTAGAATAAATTTATTAATATAGAAAAACTATCTCACCAAATAACTAAATAAAATTTATGATGATGAGGCTATCAAGGTTAGACTTATGTTTTGATGACATTGATTAATCTCCTCCTTCATTGGCTCACAAATTATGGAGGATGTGAACATATGTATGGTCACCTCATTAGTAATATGAAGTCGCCTTTGGTTATGAAGATTTGAGCTTACATTAGGTTGATGGTTATTACTCACAAAATGGTTTCATATGACACACATGTGGGGACACTTTTATTTTAAACTGCCTGCATGATGGAGTAATCTTTGTATATGCGAGCTAAGCACTATTTGTAAGGGGTTTTCCTTTCTCTTCATGCATTTTGTAAAATTGATTGTTAAGCACTAGAAACAACCCTACGTTAACCCTAAAACCCCTTGAAGCCCAAATATTGAATTATTAAATTTCCATGGTTTCAATAGTATGCCATCCATTACCTTTCATTGTATTTTTTTTTTTTGTGTGTACACATAAACACAAACACGCACACACACACCAAGGAGACCTAGTCTTAGGATAGTCTCATCTTGTCTTATGCATTTACTCATTTTAAAAGGAGTATTTTCCCTTGAAGTGGTTTATACTCATTTAATTTTTATCATTTTCAAGTTGTTTGCTTCATAACATTTGGTATCAAAGCTACAATCCTAAAGTTTTGTTGCTTTAAATGAGTCATCTTAAAAAAAATTCTATAAGATTTTTTTAGGAAAGCTTCAGACCAAAAAAATTTGACGAGGCTAGGAGAGAGATATACACCATGGAAGTTAGATTTTATGATTATTTCTGGAATTAGTTTCAAATGAGTTATCTTGGAATCCTAACTATAAATTTATTTCTGAGAGGCTTTAAACTACACTTTTTTTAGTATATAATGATAATGAAAACCAATGTATAGCTGATCAAAATTTTAGATTAATGTACATTATCCTTTTGTAGATATACCTTGTCGATGTTAGGGTTTGTGACCAGTCCTAAAATTAATTTTTAAATCAGTCAACTTGGTATTTTCATTGTAACTTTGTCCCAGAGAAGTTTTAGACTATGAAAATTTTCGATATCTAAGGAGAAATAAAAAATTAACTTCGATTAAAATTCCAAAATAATATTTGAAAAATTGGACATGTGGCACATTGTACAAGTTCATTCTTGCGAAAAGGCCAAAAATTAACATGTTTTGGGAAAAACACCATAGCTTTCACTTGGCATATTAAATTTTGATTAGATCCATATCAGAGTACTACATGATGAAATTTCAAACTCATAAAGGTTTAAATTTTAGATATATATTAGGAAAAACATCAAGCATCCAAATAATCTCCAAATTAGGGATTGAAAGGTATGTAAATTACAAGTGGCATAAATTTTGATTATTGGTGATTGAAAATTTGGCATAAGAGGAGAATTTTCTTGTATGGAAAAGAAATAATTATTGGTATTCCTCATAAAAAATCAAACATTACATCTAATGAAAATGAATACTTACATACAAGTTCTCCCAATTAAAGAACAAAGTTGATGAAACAAATGGTAGAAGTTGAAACAATTGAATTTATCACATTCTCATAAAACCTTAAAAGGTAAATAAACTAATGAAATGGAAAATAATATGAATGGAAATAAAGAATAAAGACACAAAATTCAGTCCATCCTATTATAAAATCTCCCAAAAAAGGATATAGAGATCTAAGGAAATGATGAACATAAGGAGAATAATGGTGTTGAGACTCAATCATACATGGATAGTAGTTTTATCAAAAATTGTGAGAACAAACATTGAATCACACAATCTTATCCATTCATCACTCCAAGGTCCATGGCATAAAAGGTTCAACTTGGCATGAAGAAAATACTTCATTCTAAAGATAAATATGAGGAAGTTTTATGGTAAAGATCCTATAACATGGATATTCTAGATGGAGTATTAGCCCTACAAAATGTAAGCATTTCATATTTATATTTAACAAGGTCAAATTGTATGGTATCAATAGTTTTATGAAAGGGAAAAAAATTATTGTGTCTTGGTACATTTATGGAGGAATTGATAACATATTATGGGTATATTAAGAGAAATACATTCTTTAATCAATTGGTAATCTACGATAAATAGGTGTAATTAAAAAACATATTTGAAAATTCCTAAATTTGAGTCTCAGAGTAAAGAATATTTAAGAGGATAATTTGTCAAACCTCTTTATGGGAACTTTAAAGGAAAACATCCAACATGAAGTACGCCTCTTTGAATCCAAATCCCTAGAGAATTATTTTAGTTTAGCAAGGAAAGTTGAAAGTAAAAATGTGGCCACAAGAAGAGTGGTAACTAAAAACTTAGACAACACCACGTTCCCTCTTCGAACCTCACTCAATCAACAAGGTTGACACTTGATACAGGAGCATTTCTTCAAGTCAACAAGATCTAGGAGTTCTTACCATATTTACTAATGAGAGTGCATTCCCTTAATTTAATTAAAGTCAAATTAATGTATTCTAATATAGGAATTTACTTTTATAGTCTAAATAGAGATTTATTTAAGAAACTAGGAGTTATTCCTCATCAGCATGAATATATTATTTGAGGAGATTTGATGAGGATTTAGATGATTTCTAGGATCTAAGAGATTTTAGTAATGAGTAAATAGAGATATTAGGAGCTAATTTAGGATTTGAAACCAATTATATTATCAAGCTTATTGTATAAATTAATTGTAGGCCTACAAGTATAAAGGTGGCTAGGGCAGAGAAAGCCCTTAAAATGAGTGTAATTGGGCTAGATTTGTATATAATTGTGCAATTAGAGAATTTGCAAATATCCTCCATTTGTGTCTGATATTTGTGTTTCAATTGATAAGTTATCCCATGTGAATGTTAAATATGTGAAAATCGTGATCTGAAGTGGACATGAATTTGAGATTGTGTTTGTAAAAGTTTGAATTCTTGCAGGTGTATTAATGTGTGCAAGACAAAATAAGCATGCGAAAGCAAGTTAAATGATGAATTTGATGAAAGGATTCTTCATTGCAAAGAGCTGAGAAATAGCCCGAGTGGTTGTAATATTAGCTTGCGGGAAGATCCTCTATTATCAATGACACAATGTTGCAATCCGAGGTCGGCCTTATCAAAGCCAAAAACAATCTAATGTGAATTCTTAGTGAAAACCCAAATATTTATATAGTTTCATTTGTAGATGGCGAAGTATAGTACCTCAGATCAATCCAAACCCTAAATTACTGAATCAAGGTGAGTGCGAGGAGTTATTTGGCTTGTCATATATCTAACCCTCACTGAAAGTGCGTACATTAGGATGAGTCAGATAGTCATATAGTTTGATCAAAATTTCCCATCAACAACATAATATTTTGTCACTAAATCCATTATTTGATAGAGCATAAGTCATCTGACTTGTATCAATCCGAGCCTATTTGAAGGTAAGTTGAAGAGCGACCTCAGATCTTGGATTTTTTGAATTAAATTTTAAGAGGTAAAAATCTCGCAATATTATAGAAGTGCACCATAAAAGTTATTCATTGAAGTTGAATTCAGGCCTCACTAAAGTGCGATGCATACGAGTGAACCTAATGCCCAAATTTCCTGCTTCAAGAAGTTATGTCTAAATAAAGATGAATACATTTAGGGTATATAAGTATTTGAGTTGAAAGAGGAAAGCAAATGTCATGATTTGTGAGATACCTAGACCTCTGAATCAAGACATTAGATGAAAGTTATCCAGGTTGGATCACAAGTGTAAAATATATCCAAATTGGAAAGGGTATCCAAGTGCACAAAGATTGCGTGTGAAGTGGAAATATGAAAGGCATGGGGAGTTGGTTTATAACCTTTTGTAATTAACTCTTGATCATAACATTAATCATATGCGCTAAAGTGGGTTAAACTTAGGGTCAGGTTATTTGAGGCTCCACACACATATAAATTATGAATTGAGTTTAGCCATGGTTGAAATGACAATGCTAGATAGTTTGAAGAGGTTGATCCATAATCGAGAGGAAAGGGATTCATTTTGGCATCAACAACTCAACAAATGGATGAAAGGAGATCAAAAGGACTAGGTTTCAATTGTGACAACTAGTAAAGGGACATAAATCTAGTGAGAAGAAATTAGTATACATATATTGTGAAGAGGAAGAAGATCAAGAATTAGAATCATCACAAGATCTAGAGCAAGAGAGGACTACTCCAACAATATTTGACCATGCATTGGCTAGCATTAATATATCAAAAATAAAAAGGTAATAATGTTGATTGATTATGGTAATACTCATAACTTCATTGGTTGCAAATTAGCAAGACTTCTCAATTTCTTTGTATTTCTAGCACCAAAGTTTTAAGTAATTATTATAGATGGAGGTACCATAAATTGTTTAGGGAAGTGCCATAATATTAAACTCAATATAGAGGAATATTTATTGGGTAGTCCTAATGGTTGAAATCCAAATGGGTGCTACTGATGTTGTATTATTTGTCCAATGTTTACAATGATTTGGAACAATGAAAATTAATTTTCAATACATTTTCATGAGATTTACCTCATAAGGAAAATAAATTAAGCTTCGAGTTATCTAAAGGAAACTCTCTAAAATGATAAGACCTAATATAATAACAAAACCACTCAAAAAGGGAATACCATGGTACAACTTCACAATTGTACTCGTCGATGTTAAAACATCTATATCCGCTGCTCTAGTGGAGATCTAAAAATTTATCAATAATCATTCCAAGGCATTTAGAGAAATTTCAGAGGGTCTTCCACATGTTTAAGATCATGGCCATGTTAGTCATTTACAAAAATGGAATTTACCACCTAACATTAGGTCTTATAGGTACAAATATGCATAGAAAAGTGAGATTGAGCATATGGTTCAAGAAATGTTAGGTTGGCACCATTAAACCTAGGCAAAGTGCTTTCTCTTCAGTAGTAGTTATGATTATAAAAAAAGATGGTTCATGGTGTATGTTTCCAACTTATAGATATCCTAACAAAATGAAACCAAAGATAAGTTTCCTGCTCCTATCATTGATGAATTATTAAATGAAGTAAATGGAACAGTTTTCTTTACTAATTTGGATCTCCATTTGAGATATCATCATATCATAATGAGGAAAGAATACATTCCTAAACCAACCTTTAGAACACAAGATCGTTATGAGTTTTTAGTTATGCCATTTGGACTTACTAATATACCTTCAACATTTCAAAGCTTGATGAATTTTATTTTCAAAGCCTTCCTGAGAAAATTTGTGTGAATATTTTTTAATAATATACTATTCTATAAAAAAAATTGGGAAGTGCATGTACAACATGTTAACATAGACTTAACATTGTTGGAAGAGCAACAACTATATGCAAATCCTTCCAAGTGTCCATTTTCGGTCAAGGGTCATATTGTATCTCATGAAAGTGTCAAAGTGGACTCTAACAAAATTAAAATTATGATGGAATGACCAATCGCCAAAACCATAAAAAAACTTAGAGGATTCTTAGCTTTGACTAACTATCACTGCATGCTTATTAAACATCACGATCAAATAACAATACCTCTAACAATGTTATTAAAAAGCAAGCATTTTCTTGAGCTCAAGAAATAACCAATTTTTTTGAAAAAATTAAAGAGTCTAGATAGATAGCATTTATGTTGCCCAAAATTTTTTATTCCTCCTTACCAAGGGTCGCAACTCTCAAGGAAGATCTAAATTGCTATTTAAGAAGCATCTCCCTCTCATAGATCATACATAGGTCAATGTTTAAATTAAGAACACCATACTCTCCAGAAATAAGCGAATATGTAAGATCTCAAATGAAAGTGTTCAAGTAAATAAGTTAAATGAAATGTGAAAGATATCATTTACCAATTAATGAGAAACCATACATATATGGAAAGTATTGAGTTAAACTCTAAATGTTTTATAAATTTTATTAGTTTTTAAATTTAAAATTTAAATTAATTAAATTGTAAATATGAATCATTCATATTGTAAATTTATATAGTGTTGTATTAAAAATATTGAAAAATACTAAATTTATTTTTATATAAAAATAAATAACATAATTTTAAAATAAATAACCTAAAATTAAGTAAAAAATTTGCTTATTTATTTTTAAAGTTATACAAATCTATTAAAATTTAAAACATTTTTAGTAAAATAGAAGAGGATTAAAACAAGTAATGCATATGACAACTTACATGTTGAGATGACCTTATTCTCTAAGGGCATTTTCAATAAAAATAGGAACTTAGTTGAATGCTTTTATTGTTGAAGACATGGGAACACAACATTCAATTGTAGAACTTGTGCCAAAGATTTTTTAAATGGAAAATTAAAAGAATCAACAAACATGGCTACTTTTGAAGACTCACAAGAGGTCAACCTTAATGACTTCTCATATTGTGATAACAATGATGATACATAGCATCTCATACTTTTCTAAAACAATTCTCAGTCATGTATGTTTCAACTATCTGTATATTTTTGTTTTGTAAAAGGTGCAAAACCAATTAATGATCAGAATAATACAATTAAATCAATGGTTCTTGACGTTCTTAGGTGCCTAGATAACATATCACTAATTTGATTATGTGAGTGTTTTATACTGATGGGTCTTGTTGTTTTTCGATGCTTCAAGGTCATTAGTGACATGCTGTTTTTGTGAGTATGTAAGTGTGTATGTCAAAAAGGTTAAGTTTTATAATTGATTTTTGAATACACTTAGTACTGAGACAATTTACCTATATAACTGTGAAAATTGCAGTTTGCTGCATTTTGATAAATGGAAGTTAGTCCATAGAGTGGTTTAGTATCAAGATTGTACTTTGGAAGGTCAAGAAGCATCAATTCTACAAGTTCGTCAATGATGATCAGAGGTAGTTATGTTTTAAATGGAGATAAGTGTTAACTCAAATTTGTGGTGAAGAAAAAACGGTATCTACGAGATTCCAGAATAGGAGTCCATATCAGACTTTCGACAAATATCTGTATTGTAACTTATAATTTTTTTATATTACTTTTGTAATGTAAGTGTTATGAGAAAAACTTAGAATTAACACTTACTATAGTAATAGTATATTGGCAAATTTGATTTGTTATTGGCAAGCGAACGTTCACAAAATTTGGAGAAAAAAACAAATATTAAGAACAATAGTGAACCCGTGAAAGTACGTTCTTTGCATGATATAATTGTCACACTCTCAAACTTGAGGAAAAACATAAAGCTCTAAAATCGAAGGTGAAAAAAAATACCAAAACAGTGAACGTCCAGAAATTATCTTTCAAAAAAACGAAAAGCACGGGGAAGCCCTAGTCTTCGGACATAAAAGAATTCAAACCACAATTCAATGTTACCATCATCTCCAAAATACACACGTACATCACCCAGACATTTGATCCCGATACCATATCTGCACCATCATTACCAATAGTGATTGGTGCCATAAGCTCGGACGCCTCAACCTGCAACATTCTGCTTGCTATCATGAGTCTGGAAATCATAGGATTCCTTCTTTGCGCTTAAAACGCGCGCACTTCGCTTCACTGCTCTCGTTTAAAGAAATCAAACTGTAAAAGACGGAAAAAGTAAAAGACAAACAGCTTTCGCTTTTTGGACACTGTTAACCGAAACGTCTAAATTTTTTTAATACCCACTACATTAACATTTAGCCTACTGTTATAACATATGCTTCTAATCCAATATTATTTTTTAAATTATGTTACCCCCCCGCCTAAATAACATATCTTTTTGGAAAAGGAGAGACGCTAGGGATTTGTCTCAAAAAGAGATGAAGTTTCTAGCACGTGTAGGCCCTCCTTCTTTAAAGTCCGTGATTTTTCCTCGTGTTCCTTTCTTAGTAGGGGTGCACATGATATAGTCCATATAATCAATCAAAGGTCATGTAGATACGTAATTCCATTAATTTTTGGATATGTATTATTTTTCTCATTATAGTTTGGGAAGTTTATATTAGTATTTTATAATTTTTTATTATTATATTAATTATATATTATTGTGATAGGCCATTAAAAAATATATATTTATTTTAAAATATGAGTGTTAATTTTATGTTGTTTCAAAGTACTTTATTGAAAATGAAATTATATTAAATTAACATAAATCTATGTGTATTAAGAAAATGTGATTTTATCAATATTATAATATAATATTTCAATGTTTTAATTTTTGTTATCGGTTATGCAAATAGAAAAATGAGTTGTACAATTGTCTTATTATTATCATATATATATATATTTTAATACTTTTAGGTAGCATTTTATATCTTTCTTCAAATATTGTGTCATTTATATAGGTGTCTAAGTTATTGTTTATTAATGTAAGAGGGTTTAATTTATGACATTGTATTATTTATGTTTGAAAGAATTGCTTATTTCTGCTAATTATGTATGTGGGTTATGTGTGCAATTCATGTTTTAGTAATATAAGTATTATTCTATTTCAAAAATTATATAAATGTTTAAAATTTGTTAATTTTATTGAAATATGTGAAACACCTCAATATTTATTTTTCTAATATAAGGTTTTAAGAGTCCAAGCCCATTATGCATATCCTTGTAAAGCTTATTGAGATCTTTTAAACATTTATCATGTGCCTAAAACAATGTTTCTAAACAAGGGTTATGGTCTAAACAAGTTAATAAATGAGAATGAATCACATCATCATAAAAATTATAATTACCCTCATATTTTCCTATTTGAGTCATATGATAATTTGTAAGTCACTAGCCTATTAGTCAATAGGTCAATTGTTAAAATAGTTGAGACAACTATTATGCTAATATCATGAATGAAAATATAACACATGAATTGAAATTGGGATGCACAACCTTCGTAGTTCCATTTTTTGTGTCCCTTTTTTGCTTTTTAGGTCCCTTTTCATCTCTTTTGTGGCACATTTGCATCTAATGTTCATCACAAATTCAATGTAAAAGTGATGCATGAAGGACACAATGTGGATGCAAAAAGACAAGCTTAAAATAAAATAAGTTAAAAATCGATGCATTTATAAGCAAAAAAAGAGCATTATCAAGGAAAAATCGGACACAAACCCTGTTGTTGACAATGTTCAAAGCGTCAACAGGTGAGGGTGTCTCTTCGATATGAAGTCCCACTTCGACCTCATGCTGTTTTGGATATGAGAATTATCTGTAATATAGGCCCGACCACCATTATAGTGGTCCTTAAGGAAGTGTCGTGGATGCAATAAACAACACAAGGAATCATACATATAACTTTGAGGTAAACAAGTGAGTAAGCTTTGTGAGACACCAATTGTAATGTATAAAAGACACTTTCATGGAAGGGCAAAGAGAGTGGACCACTAGTAGAAAAGTAATAGTACTATCCTAAAAGTGACACACAAGAGCAAGGAAATATTCCTTATTTAACCTGAAAAATAGTTCACAAGATAACAACAATAATTAAGCATATAACAACACACATTCAACAGGATAAATACCAAAGATAACGAAATAATTCATTTTATGTAGTATGAATGAACATAAACATATATTGTACACATTAAAATAATAGTCCTACAACATCCACGATACATGCATGCAAGTGTGTTGGCTCTAAGAGCTCCTGGTGATTAAGTGAAAGTTCCAAGTACACAATTACAATGATGAAACATTATCCCCAATAGTGGAACATGAAGCTACTACTTGGTTCTCCAAACTTGAATGATCTTCTCTCCTATGCTAAACTAGAGAACTCAAGGCTAACTCTCCTAAAGTCTCTTTCAAGAGTTATGAGGGTTTATTTATAACAAGTGAGGTGGCCTTTCACCTCTCCTTCTGACTCTTGGACACCTATTTTGTCCTTTAGCTGCTAATGAATCTTCATACTCCCCATGTATCTCTTGGACTCACACTTTTACACATTTACATTTCTTATTATTTTTCAAAATGAAAAATTACAATAAGACAAAATGTGGCTCTTAGCCATAAGACAAAAAAACTACATTATGCATAACTTATGGAAAATGTAACTTGGAGACGGAAGCATGTAATTATGTATTAAGATATTGATGCCAAACTTTGTATTTTGCTGCTATCTCCTCAACCTTCATTGGTGCATCTATATTATATCTGAGTTTACACTCCAGTGCGTTTGGATATATGTTCTTGGAATTTGTTTGCATAATGCTTAAAAACATGATCAAATTCATCTGTATCTTAGCTAGATCAATCACATACTACAAAATAATTTCTTTGGTCACCTCAAGTTCATCTTGAACGACTGCTTGTTTGATATTTTTGAAGAAACTTCTATTTTTTTCTCCAATAACACTTTTTCTCTTTAACTTCGTAAATGGACCAAGAGAAGGGATTTTATGCATCCCGACCAAGGAATCCAATCCTTTATACAGTCGCAAATAAATTGTTATGGTGCAGGTAGAAAAAATATGGACATATTCATAGATCTATATAAACATTTTGATTTATGACTTTTCTATTTCAACATCCTGTTTACTCTTTCTAACAGACATAATAGGTAGGTTGAGGTATTTGGTACCCAATATTGGATCATTTCAATGGTAGTAGAATCTGTCTTTAATACCTTCACCATATTTTGTGATCCTTTCGTCACTTCATGCAAAAGCACCATTGCTTCGTGAAGAGTGTACATCTCATCATATAACTTCTTCATAGTGTCCTCCAAAGGCTTAATCTTTGCAAGTACAACCGCCTTCAATTCCATCCTATTAGCACTGGTGAAAGAACACCTCTGATTCTTAGCCATTATATGCTCAACCTGTAGCCTTGTTGAAACTAACTGCTTTATCAATGTTTCATTTTCTCTTATTAGATAATCAATGTTCTCCTTAGTGGCTTTGGAAAAAGTTGCATTTGCTTCTACAACTGCTCTTGGATTGTTCATTGTATTCACACAATAACCCTTTTTGTATTAATAGCAACAAGGTGATGAGGGTCATTCATAAAATACCTTCTCTTCTCTTGAGCTATCTTTCTTTTCAATTGATTGAAGGTAAAGTTTGAGATGTCCATGACCCTATCATTTGGTAGAGGAAATAATCTCATCTTGTTAAATGGGAGGTCGCCACCAGTAAGAGGTGGGGACCGATAACTTGTTTCATTTTCATTCAACATAATATGCTCTTCTTAAACATTATCCTCTTGTTCATCATCAACCTATTGGTCCCACAATTCCTCCTCCTTTCCTCTTTCAATATCTTTTGCTGCTCTTCTTCATCCTTTTGCTTTTGAAACGATTATTCTTGTTGTTTCCTTTCTTCCTCTTCTTTCTTCCTTCTTAAATATTCCTTTCTTATTTTCATTTATTATCTTTGTTATTCTTCCTTCTATTTTCCTTCCTCCTCTTGCGTGCATTCATCTTCCTACTTCTGGTCTACTTCTTGTTTATTCTTCTCTTCCTCTTGCTTCATCCAAGATTCTTTAAATTATTTTCTTTTCTTTTCCATCCCAATTGCATCTGGGGTAGTTGGATATGCTTTAAAATATCTACTCCTCTCCACTTTAGGATCATGCAAAATATTCCTCTTAGGCTTGGCAAGGCTATCCTGAGTAAGCACTTCTTGTTTCTCCCTTTTTGCACAATATATGTTATGTAAGCTATGTTAGAAGTGTCTTCCTCATCACCTGACCTTGTTGCTCTGAAGCCATTGTACCAATTCTTAATTTTATCCTCATCTTTTGAAAACATGGAGACATAAGTCTAGGAAAAATGCATCTTGGCACAATGCTACTTACATACTCCCCTGGGGTCATATCTATGAAAACTAATTTCACCAAATGTGAGGCAAGATAATTCTTCAACTTCCACTTTTGATACCTTTAGACTCTTCAAATCATATGACCCCACTTGCAAAGGAAGGAGAGACCATGGGGCCTTCTTCTTATTTTGCAATAACTATGACAACCCTAAGAAAAGTTAGTATGCAATCTACTGCATGCTCACCTTATTAGTGACATAATTTCGTAATATATGTGGAGGCTTCTGAGAACCGAAGACCCTGATATAGGTTACCTAAGTAGCAACAAATAAATCTTCAAATTTCATAACCAATTCTTTACCATGATCAAACATGTAGGGTGCCTCTTCTTTGAATATTATTTGGTAGAGCACAACAAAGAAGTGCTCAACTAGCCTACCATAAAATCCTTGGTAGTTGTACTATTAAAATAACTTGTAACACACATTGATATGGAGAGGTTGTTTTCGAGTCCAATTCTATTATAGACCTAGAAACACATTTCTTACGCAGATCCCATCAAGTAGGTTTGCAAACATGAAAATCGAGATTTACCGCTTTCATCATATTTTTTCGCCTTTGATACATTGGACTGTAGCTGCCGAGCAAGTATATCTTCGTAGTTGAATAATTACCCTTTAGTCACAATTGGGTAGAGCATGTATATCTAAACCTCCTCATAATACTCGGTTCTCTCTTGTACATACAACCTACAACACATTTCCATGAGGTACTAATATACCTTTTTTAGTGAGATTATCTTGTAAATCCCCTCTAGATTTTGGCAAGACTTGGATGGTTCCTGCCATCGCAATCTGATCACACCTTGGTATTCAAATGGGCCCAAACTCATAATACTGAGAATTGAGAAAAACTTCAAGCCTTGGTGGTTTGTAGTAGCGTGGAGATCACGTGGCTAGTATGTTGCAAAAAAAATTCCACTTGCATTGCTTAGGATCATGTTCTTGGTGTCTAGACCCTACAAGATCCATCCAATGTCTTCTAAACATGAGAGTTCCAGATACGTTCAAGCAATTTTATGGATCTTGGATCTTTTAATCCTAATGTATATTTCCCTTTCCTCCAGATTCTCTAGGAAATCCTCCATGTTGAAAGCACATTTTATAGTTAGCCATGATAAATGAGTCGACTTATCCACCAACCACCTAGTATCTACCATGATAGGTGCTCCTGGTCTTGAACTTTCCCCGACACGTTCTATACTACATTCAATGACTTCCTTGGTTGGTGCTTGTCTTATGACCAGATGCATTGTATCTGTGGAAGATTTAAGGTTGATAAGCTCTTGAATGGAAGCACTTGTAAATGGAGAAGATCTCATGGAATCACAAAGTTAGTTTCTTAGATAATATCCTATTTTATCAAGCTATGAAATGTAGTGGATAACTATTGGGAGAAGGAATTGCGCAAGGAATGGGAACAAGAGGAAATCTTGAGGAAAGAGTGACCTAACTAGTCATTGGAAGTGCACACTATGAAATGTATAAAGAGAGATATTTCACAACATTGATCAGTAGAGGTAAAGATGAAGGCTAGGGTTTGTGATTAAGTAACAAAAAACTATTGAGAGAGAGAAGCCAAGTGATTGTGCAATTCACAATCACAATGAGAAACAATTGACAAGATATTTACTGGAAATGTGTAGTGTGCAATGGAGGCTAGGGATTGCGCAGTGCGTAGTCACAGATGGCAGAGAAGGGCTCACAAGTGATTGGAATTGTGCAATGTTCAGTTGGAGAGAGAGAGGCCCTGAGAAGTGTGCATGTCATATTAACATGGAACAATGCTTGAGCAATGTGCAGTTACAGTGGTGAAGAGGAAGATCAAGTCAAAATTTAGCTAAGTATGGATAAAAAAAAAAGTGATGAGGATTGCGAGAATACAACATGCATAAATAGATTGATTTGCAATGATAACTTGAATGTGAAAGGATTTAGAATGTGAAATGACACTATAAAAGAAGCATGCAAGAGAGGATTGAAACATGAAACAACTAAATATAGAAAAAACAACACTTTTTATGTAAAAGGTAGGGTAAAATGACATATACAAAAGAAAAAATGACAAAAATGAAAGTAAAAGTGACAATTACGAAACTTACCCGAAATAGCAGTGCACATGTGACCAAAATCTCCTTATGCTCAAGGAATGTGAATAGCTCCAAATATGAGAGTGAGAATGAGCTCTAGGCTAGGTTGTTATATAGGCAAGCACCTGTAGATCTAGGGTTAAGGTTTTGCACATGCATGCCTAAAATCTAGGAGCTAGAATTAGAAACTTCCATTTGTGACTGAGTCAAATTTGGCATGTGTGCGACGCTGTCAACAAGGGTTGAAAGGTTTCCATCCATAAGGAATGTGTAGCGTCTATCCATACTGACTACATAGTTGACTAGCTCAAGGAACTGCACAGTTCACTAACACAAGGATCTGCGTAGTCAACTAGATCAAGGGACTTAAAAATTACCTATCACAAGAGGTTTCACATTTCTCTTTTAGAGAGGATTGCACAATTGCTCCAATCAATTAATTGTGTAGTTTTTAGCAACAAGGAGCGCACAATTTTGATTGGAAAGCAGTGATTGTCAACTCAAAGTGCGTAACTGGGAGCTAGGAACTCGACATGCAAGATCAAGAATTTACAACACTTGATATCACTAGAAAAATACTTGACACTTGGAAAACTAAGACCTAGGATGGATTAAGTAACCCAAAGTGACAATTCACAAGACCAAAAGGAGGCTCCAAAATTAGAAGATAGGATTTTTTTTGGAGGGGGTTGTAACAACCACAACACTTGGAGATTCACTGGAAAAACTCTAGTTTCTATGTCTAAGTCTAAATTTATGCACAATGTCTAGATTTCAGGAAGTATTATTTCATCCCGTTGATCCCCATAACTTATTTACTTATCTTTATTACTGATGTAATCTCTTCTATGCCTTTCATCCACTTAACACATTCATAGATCAAGTCAAATTTTAGTTGTTTCAATTAGGGAATAGAAGTATATAAAGACACATGAGTTTAAATATGGTAGAGTTTAAATTCCATCTTTGGTGTTGCTCCATTGTCAGTAGACTTTTTCAGTACCTCGGAAGAGTCACTTCAAGGAATAACAAGAATTCCTTCATTTCCAATGAGCTTGTTTAGTACCCCAACGAAGTTTCTTGCTTCACCTCTCTACACAGGACACCTTTCTCTTCTTTCACCTATTATTTGTTTATAACATTATGCTCATTGGAATTTTATACATGTTTATATCACCATTTATATAGTCGTTTATAGCCGTTTGGATTGTTCAGATTAAATTTTAAGAGGTGTGAACCTCACAATATTTCAGAAGTGCACCATAAAATTTTTTCATTCAAGTTGAATTCAGGCCTCACTAAAGTGCAACCCGTACGAGTGAACCAGATTCCCAAATATCATGGATCAAGAAGCTATATATGAATAAAGATTAATACATTAGAGTTATATAAGTATTTAAGTTGAAAGAGGAAAGAAAATTTCATGATTTGTGAGATACCTGGACCTCCGAATCGAGACGTTAGATGAAAGTTATCCGGCTAGATCACAAGTGTAAAAGATATCCAGATTGGAAAGGGTATCCATGTGCACACAGATTTTGTATGAAGTGGATATTTGAAAGGCATGAGGAGTTGGTTTAGAACCTTTTGTAATTAACACTTGATCATAGCATTAATAATATGCGCTAAAGTTGGTTAATCCTAGGGTTAGGTAATTTGAGGCTCCACACGCATGTAAATCATGAATTGAGTTTAGTTGTGGTTGAAATGATAATGCCAGATAATGTGAAGAGGTTGATCCATAGTTGAAGAAAAGGGATGCATTTTGGCTTCAATATCTAAACAAATGGATGAAAGGATATCAAAATGAATATGTTTCAATTGTGACAACTAATAAGGGATATAAATCCGCTAAGAATAAATTATTATACATATATTGTGAAGAGGAAGAAGATCAAGAATTGGAACCATCACAAGATCTAGAGCAAGAGAGGACTACTCTAATAATATATGATCATTCATAGGCTAGCATTAGTATATAAAAAAGAAAAAGGTAATGGTGTTGATTGATTCTGGTAATACTCATAACTTCATAGATTACAAATTAGCAAGACTTCTCAATTTCTTTGTATTTGTAGCACCAGAGTTTTAAGTAATAATTATAAATGAAGGTACCATAAATTGTTTATGTGCCATAATATTAAAATCAATATAGAGAAGTGTTTATTGGATAGTCCCAATGATTGAAATCTAATTGGATGTTGTTGATGTTGTATTATTTTTCCAATGTTTACAATCATTTCCAACAATGACAATTAATTTTCAATATATTTTCATCATATTTACCTCAAAATGAAAATAACTTGAGCTTAGAGGTATAAAAAAGAAACTCTCTAAAATGAGAATATTTAATATAATAACAAAACCACTCAAAAAGGGATACCATGGCGCAACTTCACAATTGTGCTCATTGATGTTAAACATATATATCCACTACTCTAGTGGAGCTCTAAAAAACTATCAATAATCATTCCAAGGTATTTAAAGAAATGCCTAAGGGTCTTCCACCTGTTTAAGATCATGATCATGTTATTCATTTGTGCCAAGGGAATGTACCACTTAACATTAGCTCTTATAGGTATAAATATGCATAGAAAAGTGAGATTGAGTGTAATATGGTTCAAGAAATGTTAAAGGTTGGCACCATTCAACCTAGGCAAAGTACTTTCTCTTCATTAGTGGTGATGATTATAAAACAGGATGGTTCATGGTGTATATGTCTAAATTATAGATAGTCTAAGAAAATGAAATCAAAGATAAGTTCTCTGCTGCTGTCATTGATGAATTATTAGATGAAGTAAATGGAACAATTTTATTTACTATTTTGGATCTCCATTTGAGATATCATCATATAAAAATGAGGAAAGAAGACATTCCTAAGCCAACCTTTCGAACACAAGATCATTATGAGTTTTTACTTATGCCATTTGGACTTACTAATATACCTTCAACATTTCAAAACTTGATGAATTATATTTTCAAACCCTCCCTGAGAAAATTTGCGTGAGTTTTTTTTAATGACATATTATTCTATAATAAATTTTGGGAAGAGCATGTACAACATGTTAACACAGACTTAACACTTTTGGAAGAGCAACAACTATATGCAAAGCCTTGAAAGTGTCCCTTGTGGGTCAAGGATCATATTGTATCTCATGAAAGTGCCAACATGGGCTCTTACAAAATTAAAATTATGATAGAATGACCAATTATCAAAACCTTAAAAATACTTAGAAAAACCTTAGGATTGACTAACTATCACTCCAAATTTATCAAGCATAATGGTCAAATAAAAGTACCTCAAACAATGATATTAAAGAAACAAACATTTTCTTAAACTCAAGAAACAACCAAAATTTTTGAAAAACTTAAAATGTCTATGTAAATAGCATTTATCTCTCCTTACTTAGGGTTTGCAAATGTAAAAGATAAGCTAAATTTATATTTAAAGATGCATCTACCTCTAATAAATCATACATGGGTCAACTTTAACACCATACTCTCCACAAATAAATTAAAATATAAAATCTCAAATAAAAATGTTCAATTAAATAAGTTAAATAAAATGTAAAATATATCATTTACCAAATTTATATTTAAGGAAGCATCTACCTCTCATAGATCATACATGGGTCAACGTTAACACCATACTCTCCACAAATAAACTAAAATATAAGTCCTCAAATGAAAGTTCAAGTAAATAAGTTAAATGAAATGTGAAAGATATCATTTACCAATTAATGAGCACCTGAAGCAGTACATATATGGAAAGAGAAAATATTTAAAATAAAACTATATAACACCATGTTGTCCACAACGCATATAAAGATGTAAGATTTCAAATGAGACCGTTCATGGAAACAAGTTAAAAGAAATTTGTAAAATATCATTTACCACTGAATAACCATCGGAAAATAAATCTGTTGTTTCAAAATAAGGTTATATAGATTAAAAAATAAATAAACATTTAAACGTAAAGTTCCAGCAAATTTAAAATTAAGACTTTTGTATCTTTGGTAATTTTGATTGTTTTTACTTAATTTAGTGTTTTTTTTTTAAATTATGTTAATTTTTTTTAATGAATTTAGCATTTCTAAATATTTTTAACATAATATCTAATTTTACAATGTGAATAAGTCATATTTGCAATTTGAATTTAATTTAGTGTTTAACTAATTCGAGGACGAAAATAAAAAAAAGAGTATGAAGAAATTATATCTCCAAAATTAAATATTTAAATATATGGTAGATGGTAAAAAATTATGACAAGAATATCTCAACTTTAAAGTAACTTTAAAGTTAAACATCTCTAAAATAACTTAGGTTAATTTAGTTATATGATTCGCATAAGGGTTTAGGAGCTTTTATGATATATCATTAAGGATTAGAAATTTGCACAATGATATAAATTAAATGTTGATACAGTGTAATAGGCATCAATCTATAATATAATAAGTATTACAATATATATTTTATTATACATTTTATATTATTAAAAAATAAAAAATCATAAAAAATAATTAAATCTTAATTTTATTTAAATTATTATTATTAAATATAAAAAAAACATGTCACTTACAATTGATATTATTAATTTATAAAAATGATTTGTTACAATACTATGATTTATCAATATCAAATGTCTTTAAACCATAACTCTTTTTATATGACAATTTTATTTTAATTAATAAATTTAATTAAAAGAGTAAAAGTAAAATAACTATTTATAAGATCAATCTTAACTTTAATTTGTGACTCTTACAAAATATATTCTAAAATATGTTGTGAAAGATTAAATCCAAACTATTAACATAATAATTATTGATAATTAAATTAAAATTCAAAAATTGTATTCCAAAATATACAAACAGTAATGAAGAAATAAAATAATAAAACACTATCATTAATATAATAATTATTAATAATTAAATTAAAATTCACAAAAATTTATTCTAAAACATACAAATAAACATGGGCTTGTCTGTGGCTAAGAGCTCGTCTTCTTTGGAGGTAAGGTAATAGGTTAATGACCAAAGACCCAAAGGCATCTAGCAATAGTGAATGTCTGCCCCCTTAGCAGGTAGTTCAGGTTTTAAGTGGCATGGTTTTCCTTAAATAACAGTGATGACCCAACCTGCGTTTGCAAATAAAAACCAATAATAAGTGTCTCTCTAATGATTTGACAACTAAATTATGATAGACTTTTCCACTATGTAAAAAAACTTAGAATTAATTATTATAATAATATATTGGTAGATTTGGTTTGTTGGTTGTTAGACTTTGTTGAAATATTTTCTCAACAACAACCTCCTAACCTAGAATCTTTTGGATCTCATATGTGCTATATTGATGTCATCTTTCTTGGCGTGAAATGAAATAGATGAATAATTTTATGTGTGTGTGAAATCTTGATTTTTTTTCTTCGTATCAGAAAAGATAGCTCTGGGTTTAATCCTTAGAGGAAAGCCTAGATAAATACGAGAGGAGTGGATTCAATCTCTCTCTGGACACCATAATTCAGTGGATTCGATGTGAGTCTCTGAGATCAATCTGCTGATCGTTGCCTTCTATACTTTAGTGGTGGAATTCATCGTAATTTTTCAGAGTTGTCTTCTCTTGCTACCAGCTCGCGAGAGATCGACCAGAAGAACCCTCAGATCATATCTCGCTATGTCATCCCACAGATATGGTCGGAGTTGTTTATTAGATTAATCCTATGTAGGCGATAAAGAATTTGCAGCCATTGGGATAAAAACTTCATAATGGTCGAACTTGATCTTTGGAATGCAAATGAGAAGCATATTGTTGGAGAATTGTGTGCTCCTGGTTGGGCTTTTCCTGAAACTTTTAGTATAGAGAATCATTATTTATATCGATGTTTCTCTACCATGAGAAATAATTTCAAAGGGACATTAGTCTTATCTTTTTCTAAGAGGAGTGGGAGATTCATATGCTACACACCTAACCCTGCATATTGTCTCGATAATCAAAGGGATTTATCAGTGATATCATCAAGGTAGGGTCGTTTTTGTGGAGCCCAAATATCAACGAGGACTTCAACTTTGGTAAAAATGGGTAGAGATAGTCCTGGTTTCCGCTAACCGGGATTATGAAAAACGTCTCTGTGAAGCGTTGAATCGACATACAGTAGCCATTGGTCAATGATTCAAACTTGTATACTTGGAAGGTGAAAGTCCAAATGAATCTAATGCATTAAAATTTAAGGAGCTTAGTAAAAGGAGTAGAACCAGCATGCCAAGACCCTAAAATATTAATTGATTGGCTGAAAGGGAAGAGAGAGATAAGTCCATTATAGGAATCGTTTTGTCATATTCACAACTTCACCTTATAGATTTAGAAAAATCCTCTGCACAAATATGGGAACAATTAAGTAAGATATTTGGAGAAAAAGTTGTGAATGAAAAATTATCCTTGAAATTACAATTATTCAAACTTAAAATGCATTATAGGGTATCATTGTCTACACACATAAATGATCTAAAATCACTCATAAGGTAGTTGGAGGAAATTGGGGTGAAAATGGAATAAGAAGATGCTAAAACTATTTTGTTGAACAATTTATCTTCAAATTATGATAATGATATTTTCACCTTAAGTCAATTTTCCTCTCGATCACTAGATGAAATGATTGCAACACTCTTAGTATAAGAGAAGAGGATGACAAAAGGTGATGCGGAGGACAACTCACACATTGAGATGGTCCTATTTTCTAAGGGCATGATCAATAAAAATAGAAACTTAGTCGAATGTTTTTATTACTGAAGACATGGAAACACGACATTCAATTGCAAAACTTGTGCCAAAGATCTTTTAAATGGAAAATTAAAAGAAAAACAAACGTGGATACTTTTGAAGACTCACGAAAGGTCAACCTTAAGTACTTGTGACAATAATGATGAATACACAGGCTCTCATACTTTTCTAAAACAACTATCAATCATGTATGTTTCAATTATTTGTATATTTTTGTTTTGAAAAAGGTGCAAAATCAATTAATGTACATACTAATACAATTAAACTAGTGGTTCTCGAAATTCTTCAGTGTCGAGAGAACATATCACTAATTTAAATCAGTGAGTCTCTTTTATGCTAATGGGTCATTGTTTTTCGACAGTTCAAGATCATCAATTACTGTAATAGCTGGCTTATGTGCTAACTGATGATTTTGTTATGTTGTTAAGACATTAAGACATTAATTGTTATTTTTATTTTGGAAACAATACATTATGAGAAGAAATTAATTTTGATTAAATTAATTATGGAAGTGATTTCCATAAAAGAATAATAGACTGACGGTAAAAATTAATTCAAGAACTGAGATTTATTTGGACAGAATCAGTTCAAATAGTCACCCCAACCTCTGAGGATAAAGGCTTATTCCTAGTGAGGGAGGGGGGTTCTGTTGGGTAACTAAAGAAGGAAGATTGAAGAGAAGAATTCCCGAGCTAGTGGTGACTAGTGGAATTACTCTGATTCCTGAGAAATTTTGGAATAGAAGACTAGACCGGAATGTCCCGAAGTCTTTCCTAGAAACTTTGTCAACATGCATAACCTAGTCTTGGAGCAGGGGGGAAGGGACGAGGACGTAATTTCCTCTCTCAAGGAAGGGAGGATATCATCAACAAAATTTGAGAATCAAATGAATTTTGTTGTGTAAATGAGTAATTAGCTCTCTGTATAGGTTAGTGAACTATACTGTGATGCATTTATAAAAAAAGGAAAATTTTTGTTTGTTGCTTTTAAAATTAACAGAACTGTTACACTGTTTCTATTTTAAAGAGAAAAAAACAACAGAGTACATAAATATAAATTAGATGATGAAACAGTCTGGTATCTAACAACAGGGAACTGTTAACTCAGTGAAATGTTGGCGAAAGCTCCGAGTAAGTTGCTTCCTGCAACTATGATAAGCACAGACAGAATGATGGACAGACATTTCCTTTAAGAAAAAAATCTTATTATAAGTAAATGCAGAAAACTTAAAAATACAAAAGGAGAAAAATTGTAGGAAATAGTTGGAAATAGGAAATATAACCATAACTCGAGATAGTAGAATATCAAGAAATGTTACCCAGTATACCTTGGAGGCTAGTAATAATAATTGTAACCAAAACCCATAATAGATCATACATAAGAATATCATTTTATGAGATTGATAACTGTAAAGGAAGAAACAGTAAATAAGCACAATAATAATCCTGTTAAAGAATATCTATTACTGAATCTTCCCAGCCTGTACTAGAAGTAACGAAAGCTCAAAAGAAACAAAATCTGATAACTGTAATATGGAAAACAGAAATTTCTGCTTATCTGTTGAAAGAATGGTACAAACTAGATAAACTGGAAATAATACATTTTCTCTTCTTGAAATTCATGAAAAATAGAAAAGGAGCAAAAACATTCATGAGTGCAGAAATATGATAATAAAATATCAATGCTGATAGTATGAGTACAACATTCAACATGAATAAGTTAAAAATGGAATACTGAAAGTAAAAGCCTTGAAGGCCGAATGTCTTATAGATATAAAGAACAATACAAGTATTTTATTTACAGTATCGAAACCCTTTGCCTGTGGCAAATGTAATAATTATGAAACTATAGAGAACTACTATAGCTTTGGAAATGGTGGTGTGAAGTCCTTAGAACTAAATACATTAACATATATCCATTAAAACTCAGAATTCCGTTAGCTTTTCGTGAAACTAGTCGGCGGTTTCAAGACCCAGTCATTGAGGGAGTACCTAGTATGGAAGGATGAGTCAGTATAGACTCTAGAACCAGCAAAGTAGCGAGCCTCCAATCCACAGAGTTAGGTGATGGAGGATACCTGAAAAGGAAAGGGCGCTAGTTAAGAAAACCAAAAGAAAAATAAAGGAAATGTAAGAGAAAAATAGAAGGAGAACGATAATATCTAAGGTCATACCTGTAAAACTTAATCTTCTATGGAAGTGACGACGAGAACAAACTGCAGTGAAGAGAACACCTATATTAAATCACTGATGCTTGGACAAGCACAGAAGGTAAGGGTAACCTAAAATATTTTCTATTCAAATTAACGCATACAGTACCTGAAAAAAACTCTCCGAGAAGGCAAGGGAAATATGGCAGTATTTCCTCCTGAGAGCAGAAGGAAGTTCCAACTTTGACCCAACAAACAAGAACCAGGTGGAGAATGAGAAATGGCCACTAAGTTAACGATAAAGGATTAACTTGAGAACTGTAAAATCCTTATGACAGAAACCCTCAAGAACAGAGGTTAAATGTAAGCAATCTCGCCGAAGTAAAAGGTGTTAGAAATCATGAAGAGAGTCTTACCATTGTTTAAAAGGTTCTGGAGCGGAGAAGGACGGAATCTGACGATAAAAGCTCAGGACGACAACCATAGAGTCAACTTGTAGAGCTTGTGGTGGCAAACCAAAAAATTGGAAGAACGGTTAGGTTTGGGGGTAGTCATTACCCAAAAATAACCCCATAACCCTAGAACTAAACACAACCGTAGATCAAAATCTAAGTAGATCAACGATGAGGTAAGTTACAGCTATATTCCGTAAGGTCTGTGGGACAAAGATAATAAATCGAAACCCATTTTCAAACTTACCTCATTAATTATCCACCGCCAGAAAACCAAATAACCCCAACAACCTTGTAAATGAGACTTTGTTGTAAAACGGAAAATACCGACAGATATGCTCAAATCTGACATTGATTAATGTTAAAGATTCGTAATAATAAAGTTTAGTACAATATATTTACCCAAAGCGTAGATACGATGTCAGGCGTACAACTCAAATTGTGGGAAAATTAAATAAACTCTTATGTATTAACTTTGTTACCAGAATAATGATATTAGAATATATGAACAGGGTTTGCATAAAAATATGGATACATGTGTAATATTTTAATTGATTAGTGTTTGTAAATTACAATGTTAAGTTGTGGTAAGAATTGTTTAGTAGCAATAGTCCAAGGTTAAAAGTGAAGTTTATTTATTTATTTATTTATTTTTTTGTTGTTGATGAATGTTACAAGTGGTATCAGAGCGACGTTCGCACTCTGGGACCCTATGGGTCATCTAGCAATTTAATTTGTGTGTATACTAATGCACAAAGAGAAGAGAAGCATAACGGGAGACGTTATGAGAAGGGGGTCAATGCAACAACCACCCCAAAACACCGGGGAACCCCAACCACAACCAGAAATGAATCCCGAGTTGTGGATTTAGCTGAGTGTGGATCAACATGAGCAAACAAGTAAACTGTTGGAGGAAAAATAGCATCAAAGTAGCATTTTTTTAAACACAGTACATAAACTACAAGAAGAAATAGTGCGGGTTCAAAGCGATAATGAGCGTTTGATGCAAGAACAAGAAAGGATACTAAAAATCCTATCGGATAAACAGAATCAGGGAATGGAACAACCCAACCCTGATAGAGACATGCGAGAAGGAAATGAGCGACAAGCAAGAGACCACACCACTAACCAAAATGGAAAGAAGTCATTCACAATAGAGTAATAAAAATAAAAACTGCAATGAGGCTGAGTCAAGTAATGTGTCGGATCAAAAAGAAGTTAAGAGGTAGAGAGTGGAGCTACAAGGTGAATTTCAGAAGATAAAACCACCTACGTTTGATGGAGTAGAGGAAGAGGTGGCTGAGGCATGGTTGATAAATATGAACAAGTATTTTCAAGTTTACGAATACAGTAGCAATTTGAAAGCCAGATTGGCCATCTATCAGTTGAGGAAGAAGGCCACACTGTGGTGGGATAAAGTTAAGAATGTCTGCAGTATTGATGATCGGGACGTGACTTGGGATTTGTTCCAGCAATATTTTAAAGATAATTACTTAACTGAGCGCTTTTATGATGAGAAATCTAGAGAGTTTCATGATTTAAAATTGGGACAATTGACAATGGATGAATACGTCACCAAGTTCACTTCTTTACATCGTTATGTTCCTTATTTAAGGGACGAAAAGGAAAAAGTACAGTGGTTCCTAAGCAGTTTGCCGACTCATATGAAGGAACAAATCGAGTTTGTGAATCCAAAAACCATGGACGAGGCAATTCAGAAGGCAAGAATGTGTTATCAACAATCTACAGAAAAAGGAGAGCTGGGAAAAAGCTGGCAGACAAAGAAATAACATAAGGGTAGTTCAAATTTAAAGAAAAAAAGAACCAATAATTTCAAGAATGCTGCCAGAAGATCAGTTAGCAAATAGTTTGGTAGAAATCACCAAAGAGTAAGATGGCCTGTGGAGGATAAACCCACGGAAGCTTCTAGCAAACCAAATCAAGAACAAAATCAGAAACCACCCCTACAGTGTTGGGGGTGTGGTGAGGCTCACTACTACAGAAATTATCTGCAGCGAGGAAGGACCGAGGCGGTCACCAACTTACAAGAAGCCTCAACAGTAGGAGATGTAGCCAGAAATATACCCATAATTAATGCAACCTTGGAATATCGGCAGGCACATTACCAATCGATGATGATAGAGTTGGAAGGTAAGCTACTCTCTCAACCTGTTTCTATTTTGGTAGACCCAGGTGCAAGCTTAAGCTACGTAAGTCCCAAATTAGTAGAGATTTGTAAATTTCAAAGTCAGAAATTCAGAAATCCATGGCTGGTACAGTTAGCCACGGGAGAAAAGAGGAAAGTTTGTGCCAAAATTCTAAACTGTACACTGGAAATCAGTGAACAATAGCTAATTATAGACTTGAATATATTACCTCTGGGATCCTACGATGTTTTACTTGGTAGGGATTGGTTGGAGAAGCATTGGACGTGAGTATATTGTAAAGAAAAAGTTATATATTACATAATGCAATATGGAACTCGTAAGGAGATTCAAGGTATAAAGAAACCCATACAGCTGCGTCCTATTACAACATCTCAAATGAGTAAGTGCATGAGGAAAGGATGCCAGCTAAATGCTATCCAAGTGGGTTTTACTAATTCCAAAGAAAAGGCTCCAATGATGGAAAACATACCGATAGTGCAAGAGTTTATGGACGTATTTCCAGAGGAAATACCAATTTTTCCACCTAGAAGGGACATTGATTTCACTATAGAGTTGATACTTGGATCATTACCAATTTCAAGGACACCATACCGAATGAGCATACCCAAATTAACCGAACTGAAGATGCAGTTACAAGAAATGTTAGATAAAGGGTATATTCGACCAAGTGTATCCCCTTGGGGAGCACCAGTGCTATTTGTAATGAAGAAAGATGGAACCATGCGAGTGTGCATGGACTATCGACAACTCAATAAATTGACGGTCAAAAATAGATATCGTCTACAACGGATTGATGATATTCTTGATCAGGTAAAGGGAGCTACTGTGTTCTCAAAGATAGATCTAAGATCGGGATATCATCAGATTTGGATAAAAGACGAAGACATTTATAAAACTGCTTTTCGTGCCAGATACGGGCACTACGAGTTCGAGGTGTTACCATTCGGATTAACTAATGCACCAACAACCTTTATGACGCTGATGCATGGTATATTTCACCCCTTTCTGGATAACTTTTTGTTAATATTTATTGATGAAATTTTGGTTTATTCCAAGAATATAGAGGAGCATAAAGAGCACTTATGGATAGTGTTGGAAATGTTACGGAAGCATCAGATGTATGCTAAGTTCAGCAAGTGTGATTTCTTCAAGGAATAAATACAGTACCTTGGTCATGTTATTTCTGCGGAGGGAATAACAGTTGACCTGGAGAAAATCAGAATGATTATGGAATGGAAGATACCCCAAAATGTGGCAGACATCCGTTCCTTTATGGGTTTGGCCAGTTATTATCGGCGGTTCATTGAAGGATTCTCAAAAATTGCCTTTCTAATTACTTCCTTACAAAGGAAGGGAAAAATATTTAAATGGACGAAGGAATGTCAAGATATTTTTGAAAAACTGAAACTTTTATTGAATACAGCTCCAGTGTTAAGAGTAGCTGATCCCAATAAAGAGTTCGAAGTCTACACAGATGCATGTAAAGAAGGAGTTGGGGCAATTTTGTCTCAAGAAGATAAAGTAGTTGCTTATGAATCACGGAACATCAATATTCAGCTTATGATTTGGTGCTGACAGCAGTAGTGCATGCATTCTGAGTATGGAGGCATTATTTGCTTGGAAAGAGATTTGTACTCAAAGCTGATCATAGCAGCTTAACCAGTTATTTTAAGCAAGCTGACCTTAATTCTCGCCAGGCAAGATGGAATGCTTTCCTGAGCGAGTTTTACATTGATATGCAACACATGAAGGGTAAGGAAAATATAGTAGCTTATGTGTTAAGTAGGAAGTTGCATGGTGTTTTTGAACTGTACTATAATCAGGTTGAATGCAAACTTCTGGAATAAATAAAACCAGAAGTTGAGAAGGACCCTGAATACCAATTTATGTGGAAGCAAGCAGAGGAGTCCAAAAAACAAGGAAAATATGCTGATTAAGGAATTAATAAAGATGAGTTGCTAACTTTCAAGGAGAGGATTTTTTGTTCCAAATTGGGTGGAATTGAAGGAACTAATCCTAAATGAGCATCACTAGAGTAACTACTCAGGAAATCCCGAGTATCAGAAAATGCTAACAACAATTAGAAAAAACTACTTCTGGCCCGGTATGAGAAGAGACATTGCAGAATATCTAAACAAGTGTTTGGAATGCCAGTAAGTGAAGGTGGAGCATCGACACCTAGTCGGGCTGATGCAGCCTATACTGATGCCTGAATGGAAGTGGGAGGTTATATCCTTAGACTTCATCACTGGTTTACCAAGGTCGAAGAAGCATAATGACTCTATAATTGTAGTAGCAGATTGATTAAGCAAAGAAACACATTTTATACCAGTGCATTCCACTTATAAGACGGTGCAAATAGTAGAAATAATTATGCGAGAGATATTTAGACTACATGGTATCCCAAATACTGTCATATCTTACAGGGATGTGAAGTTTACTTCAACATTCTGGAAAACGTTATTTACAAGACTGGGAAGTCAAATTAATTCCAACATTGCTTACCATCCACAGACGGACGAGAAAACTGAGCGAGTGAATCAGATCTTGGAGGATATGTTACACATGTATGTGATGCAACAGTCAACTAGGTGGGAAGAATATCTGCACCTAGTATAGTTTGCATACAATAACGGATATCAGGAATCTCTTAAGATGAGTCCATTTGAAGCATTATACGGACGAAAATGTCGAACTCCTATTAATTGGAGTAGCCCAGAAACCAAGTTGATGCTTGGACCGAAAATGCTAGCTGAAATGGAGTCAGAAGTAAGGAAGAACAAACCAAATTTGAAGGCATCTCAAGATAGACAAAAAGTGTATGCAGATAAGAAAAGGACTTATCGTGAGTTCAAGGTGGGAGACCATGTGTACGTCCTTTACGGTGGGCCTCTTGTGCCAATTTGGCTCCCAGGTTTTGTGGCCATTTCCAATTATTGGAAAGGGTAGGACCTGTGGCTTACCGATTGGCCCTGCCCAGTCATATCCGTGTACACAACGTCTTTCATGTATCGTTATTAAAACAATAATTACACGACCCAAAGCATGTAATCCACTGGCAAAGTATTCAGGTAGGATATGAATACAAGACTTGATTAGAAATGCTAAGTTTATGAGAAAGTTAATTCAAAGTTTGTTGATTGCAGGTTGAACCAGACGACAAGTTTCTGGTCGAGCCTCAATGTATAATCGATTGGAGAGAAATCATGCTCCCGAAATGAGCCATCACTCGGGTTAAGGAGCAGTGGAAGCACTTTGGCTCGGATGAAGCTACCTGGGAGGATGAAGGTTTTGTTCAGGAATCTTACCCAGAACTTTTTGTTGGAGCAGAATGGGAACCCCGAGGACGATGTTCACTTCCAGGGGGGAAGTTGTAACAGTTGACTTAAGTGCTAACTGATGATTATGTTATGTTGTTAAGACATTAAGACCTTAATTGTTATTTTTATTTTGGAAACAATACATTATGAGCATAAATTATTTTTTATTAAATTAAAAATGGAAGTGATTTCCATAAAAGAATAATAGACTGATGGTAAAAAGTAATTCAAGAACTGAGAGTTTGTTGGACAGAATCAATTCAAACAGTTACCCCAACCTCTGATGATAAAGGCTTAATCCCAGTGAGGGAGGGGGGTTCTGTTGGGTAACTGAAGAAGGAAGATTGAAGAGAAGAATTCCCAAGTTGGTGGTGACCAGTGGAATTACTCTGATTCCTGAGAAATTCTGGAATAGAAGACTGGACTAGAATGCCCAAAAGTCTTTCCTAGAAACTCTGTCAACATGCATAGCCCAGTCTTGAAGCACGGGGGAAGAGACGAGGATGTAATTTCCTCTCTCAAGGAAGGGAGGTTATAATAAAAAAAATCTGAGAATTAGATGAGTAAATGAATTTTGTTGTGTAAATGGGTAATTAGCTCTCTGTATAGGTTAGTGAACTATATTGTGATGCATTTATAACAAGAGGAAATTTGCTATTTGTTGCTTTTAAAATTAACAGAACTATTAGACTGTTTCTATTTTAAAGAGAAAAAAACAACATAGTACATAAATATAAATTAGATGATGAAACAGTCTAGTATCTAACAACAGGGAACTGTTAACTCGGTGCAATCTTGGCGAAAGTTCCGAGTAAGTTGCTCCCTGCAACTATGATAAGCACAGACAGAATGGGCCGGACATTTCCTTGAAGAAAAAAATCTTATTATAAGTAAATACATAAAAATTAAAAATACAAAAGGAGAAAAAATGTAGGAAATAGTTGGAAATAGGAAATATATCCATAACTTGAGATAACATAATATCAAGAAATGTTACCCAGTATACCCTGGAGGATAGTAATAATAATTGTAACGAAAACCCATAATAGATCATACATAAGAATATCATTTTATGAGATTGATAACTGTAAAGAAAGAAACAACAAATAAGCGCAATATTAATCATGTTAAAGAATATCTAGTACTGAATCTTCCCAGCCTATACTAGAAGTAACGAAAGCTCAAAAGCAACAGCATCTGATAACTGTAATATGGCAAACAAAACTTTCTGCTTATCTGTTGAAAGAATGGTACAAACTAGATAAATTGGAAATAACACATTTTCTCTTCTTGAAATTCATGAAAAACAGAAAATCAGCGAAAACATTCATGAGTGCAGAAATATGATAATAAAATATCAATGCTGATAGTATGAGTACAACATTCAGCATGAATAAGTTAAAAATGGAATACTGAAAGTAAAATCCTTGAAGGTCGAATGTCTTATAAATATTAAGAACAGTACAGGTATTTTCTTTATAGTATCGAAACCCTTTGCCTGTGGCAAATGTAATAATTATGAAACTATAGAGAACTACTATAGCTTTGGAAATGGCAGTGCGAAATCCTTAGAACTAAATACATTAACATATATCCATTAAAACTTAGAATTCTGTTAGTTTTTCGTGAAACCAGTCGGCGGCTTCAAGACCCAGCCATTGAGGGAGTACCTGGTATGGAAGGATGAGTCAGTATAGACTCTAGAACCAGCAAAGTAGCCTCCAATCCACAAAGTTGGGCAATGGAGCATACCTGAAAAGGAAAGAGCGCCAGTTAAGAAAACTAAAGGAAATGTAAGAGAAAAATAGAAGGAGAAAGATAATATTTAAGGTTATACCTGTAAAACTTAATCTTCTGTGGAAATGACGACGAGAAAAAACTACAGTGAAGAGAACACCTAAGTTAAACCACTGATTCTTGGACAAGCGTAGAAGGTAAGGGTAACCTAAAACCTTTGCTATTCAAATTAACACATACATTACCTGACAAAAATTCTTAGAGAAGGCAAGGGAAATATGGTAGTATTTCCCCCTGAGAGCGGAAGGAAGTTCCAACTTCGACCCAGCAAACAAGAATAGGGTGGAGAAGGAGAAATAGCCACTAAGTTAACGTTAAAGGATTAACTTGAGAACAGTAAAAGCCTTATGCTAGAAACCCTCAAGAACAGAGGTTAAATGTAAGCAATCTCACTGAAGTGAAAGGTGTTAGAAAGCACGAAGAGAGTCTTACCATTGTTTAAAAGGTTATGGAGCAGAGAAGAACGGAATCTGACGAGAAAAGCTCAAGACGACAGCCATGGAGTCGGCTTGCAGAGCTTGTGGCGGCAAACTGAAAAATGGGAAGAACGGTTAGGTTTGGGGGTAGTCATTACCCAAAAATAACCCTAGAACCCTAGAACTAAACACAACCGTAGATCAAAATCTGAGTAGATCAATGATGAGGTAAGTTACACTTAGATTGAGTAAGGTCTGTGGGACAGAGATAATAAATCCAAACCCGTTTGTAAACTTACCTCATTAATTATCCACCGTCGGAAAACCAAATAACCCCAACAACCTTGTAAATGAGACTTTGTTGTAAAATGGAAAATGCCGACGGATATGCTCAAATATGACGTTGATTAATGTTAAAGATTCGTAAAAATAAAGGTTAGTACAATATATTTACCCAAAGCACAGATACTTTGTCAGGCGTACAACTCGAATTGTGGGAAAAGTAAATAAACTCTTATGTATTAACTCTGTTATAGGAATAATGATATCGGAATATATGAACAGGGTTTGCATAAAAATATGGATACGTGTGTAATCTTTTAATTGATTAGTGTTTGGAAATTACAATGTTAAGTTGTGGTAAGAATTGTTTAGTAGCAATAAACCAAGGTTAAAAGTGAAGTTTAATTTGTTTTATTATTATTGATATATGTAGATGAATGTTACAATTAAATATCATTTTTGTATGTAAATGTGTATGTCAAAAGAAGTTAAATTTTATAACTACCTTTTGAATACACTCCATACCCAAACAACTTATTTATATAAGTGTCAAAATTGTAGTTGGATACATTTTGATAAATAGAAGTTAGTCCATAGAGTTGTGCAATGTCGAGATTGTCCTTAAAAAAATCAAGAAACATCAATTCTGCATGTTCATCCATAATGGTTAGAAATAACAAGTGCAATTTTAGAAAACAAAAATATAGCAAAACAAAAACCACTGACAAGCCCAATTTAGAAAACAAAAAATAACAAACAAAGCACGGCAACGTGAAGCCCAAAAGCTGGCGTCCATCAGTCGAATCTCGTAACTGTAGAATAAGCACGCACTAGAAAAAAGCTTCATAAATCCATTCGAACCAGTCTTCCGACATTAAAAAATAAATAAAAAATTAGACCACAATTCAATGTCAACATCATCTCCAAAAAGTAAAAGACAAAACAACCTTCGCTTTTGGACACTGTTAACCGAATAGTCTAATATTTTTTAATACCCACTCCATTAACATTTACCGTACTGTTATAACAAATGGGAATTTGTCTCAAAAAGAGATGAAGTTTCCAGCACGTGTAGGCCCTCATGTCTTTAAAGTCCGTGATTTTTACTCGTGTTCCTTTCTTAATAAGGGTGCCCATGATACTAGTCCATATGGTCAATCAAAGGTCATGTAGAAACGCTAGCGTAATTCCTTTAATTTTAGATATGTATTATGTTTCTCATTATAGTTTAGGAAGTTTATATTAGTATTTTATAATTTTTTATTATTATATTAATCACATATGATTGTGATATGTATTTAAAAAAATAAATATGGTTTAAAATAGGTTTGTTAGGTTGCTTCAAAATAATTTATTGAAAATGAAATTATATTAAATTAATATGTTTGTTAAGTAAAAATGATTTTATCAATATTATAATGTAATATTTTAATATTTTAATTTTTGTCACGAGTTATGCAAATGGGAAAATGGGTTGTACAATAGTTTTATTATCATTTCATTTTTACATTTTTATCTTTTTCTTCTTGCGACGCACTCGACGAGGGCGTCGCAATAGCTACAGTAATAGAAGACAACGTCGCTATAGCGACGTCCATGTTATGTGTGTTGGTATACCGAAGGATATGAAAAGATTTGTCACTTTCCCTTTGACAAAGTCAAATTTGACTTGGTCAACTAGTGTCGCAATAGCGACGGTCTATTTTAAATATATAGGGTGCGTTGTAAAGATGTTTTCCGACAATCCTATAGTCCTTAAAACCCTAATTCCCAACCCCTAACCATTTAACCCCCTAAACACTAAACCTCTAAATCCTTAACCCCTAACCCCTTAAACACTAATTCCCAACCCCTAACCCATTTAACCCCCTAAACCTCTAAACCCCTAACCAATTTAACCCCTAAACCCTAAATCTCTAAATCCTTAACCCCTAACCCCTAAACCCTTAACCCCTAGCCCATTTAACCCCCTAAACCCTAAACCTTTAAACCCTTAACCCCTAACCCCTTAAACCCTAATTCCTGACCCCTAGCCCATTTAACCCCCTAAACCCCTAAAACCATAACCCATTTAACCCCCTAAACTCTAACCCCATTAACCCCTAACCCCTAACCCATAAAATCCTTAACTGCTAAATCCCCTAACACCCTAAACCTCTAAACCCCTAACCCATTTAACCCCCTAAACCCTAAACCTCTAACCCCTTAAACCCTAATTCCCAACCCCTAACCCATTTAACCCCCTATACCCCGAAAACCCTAACCCATTTAACCCCCTAAACCCTAAATGGACTCTAAACCCTTAACCCCTAACCCCTTAAACCCTAATTCTCAACCCCTAACCCATTTAACCCCCTAAACCCCTAAAACCCTAACCCATTTAACCCCCTAAACCCTAAACCTCCAAACCCTTAAAACCCTAAACCACTTACACCTAAACCTCTAAACCCCTAAACCATTAATGGTTAACCCATTATCCCCTCACCCCTAACCCCTAAAACACTTAACTGTTAAATCCACTAACCCTTAAGCTCCTAATCCCTAATCCTTTAACCACTAACTCATTATTCACCTAACCCCTAACTGTGCCTAAATCCCCTAACCCCTAAGCCCCCAGTCCCTAATCCCTTAACCACTAACTCATTATTCCCCTAAACCCTCAATGTGCCTAAATCCCGTAACCCCTAACCCCCCAATCCCTAACCCCTTAACCACTAACTCATTATTCCCCTAACCCCAATCCCCAATCGCTTAATCACTAACTCATTATTCCCCTAACCCCTAAATCCGCCTAAATCCCCCAACCCTAAGCCCCCAATCCCTAACCCCTTAACCACTAACTCATTATTCCCCTAACCCCTAAACCCTAAACCTCTAACCTCGAAGCTCCTATTCCCCTAACCCCTAACCTGCTAATCCCTAATCCCTTAACCACTAACTCATTATTCCCCCAACCCTTATAACGGTCCTTAAATCCTGTTAGGATTAGTTATTCCAAACGTGAGCAGGTCTAGTTGGGACATACGATCGGGTTAGTTCCCCCTTGTTGGCAAGGTGGAATTTTTGCCTTGTCAACATTAACCCTATAGTCCTTAATCCCTCTAACATATACTTAAACACTCTTTTTTTGTAAATGTGACCCTTGACTATGCCATGAAAACCCTCCAAAAAATTCTTAAATGATGGGAATTCCTATTCATGCGTGAAGCTAGTGGAATGTGACAAGTCATCCAAGTTACATCCAAATATTTGATTTGTGCCTTGGGGAATGTGAAAGAAAGGAGCAAGGGGACACAAGGGTAGCATGGATGGGTATAAGTCAGAGGCGCAAGCATGGTTTACTATGATCTATAATCCTATCATTAGAGAATCAGAAGGGGGACTAAGACCTATTTTTATAGGGGCTAGAGCACCTAAAGGGAAGGTAGCGAGAGCAATCGATAGGGGAACCCCCAATAATGGTGATAAGGGAATTAGGAGTCCAATTCTAAAAAACCATAAGCCCTTAACCCATAACCATTGAATTCCATATCCCCTTAACCCCCAATCCATAATCACTTAATCGCTACACTTATAACTCAAAACCCATAACCCATAAACCCCTTGAATCATTAAATCTTAAGAAACTAACCCCTAACCTATACTCCATGAACCTCGTAAGCCATAACTCGTTATCATGTTAACCTCTGACCCTTAACCCCTAATCCTTCACCCTTAAACACCTTAACTTCTAAACCCTTAAACACCTAAATCCCCTAAATCTTAAGTCCTTAACCACTAAATCCTCTAACCCTAAAGCCTTGGACCTTAACCCTTGACCCTTGAAGCCCTTAACCACTAAGTATCCAAGGCTGGAAATAACACCCCAAACCAACACATTGACCTCCTAGGATAATCCTTCACCTCTAATTGAGCATATTGGAAACATTTGATTTTTCGAGAACTAAGTATTGGTTATGATGGTATGTGTTTGTGGGTAATGCCATTATTACCATGTATACCAAACATATAAAAAATGGATAATTTGCCAAGCTTCTATTTGAATCACTCACAATATCCACACTTCATGTTGAGATGGAGCCTGTAGTGCTCTCTCACATAAGGAGTTGGAAATGAATAGATCACTCACAAAGACAAGGCCTCTCTAGCCCTAATGCACAAGGAGTGAACCCTCAATACAATTATTTTTGTTTCTAAAACAAACTCAATTGTGTCAATGTAGAATAATATACATAAGAGAAAATAAAATGATATTATCCACCCCTATGCTTGAAATAACCTCAAATTAGGCATGAGTAGTGAGCCAAAGGGTGAATGTGGGGCGCTAATAAATTTACATCATTTTTAAATTCCTTTTACATTGTGAGGTTGTTCTCCAATAGGGTTGAAGCATCATCACAAGGAAGCATGGCACATTTTTGTGGGGGAGTGATTAAAGTTGTAACACAATTCAAGTGATTTACACCTCCAATATAAATTCCATCATTGTATTTTTGTGTTTGGTTATAAGAAAGGTTATTTATAGACAATACATTGAATGTACTTGGACTTCATCTTTTTAGGGCCTCGACTATAATATAGATTTGTACCAGGAACACTTCATGCAAATGAAAGGGGGTATTTTGTTTAACCACATAGGCACAAGAGCATATGATGCTACCATTCAGATCCCCCTTGGTGCGTTCAAAGTGGGTTTACATTCACTTCGAGTTGAAACTAATCATAATGACCTTCCTCTTCTTAAATATCATCAGCTAGCGTTTCCATATATACAAGATATAATTAAAGGATCACCTCATCTGTAGATTCCCCCATTTATCATGAGATTCAAGGGATGTTCTATTGTATTTATCAACATTTGGATGGGTCGTTATCTACATTCTTTGAATACATGTCTAGAACTTTTTATGAGGGAGGTACTTGTATTTAGATATTTATATAAGGCCTTATGTGGCCTTCCCCTTTATAACTCTTCCAAGGGGGTCACCTCCTTCCATATTGCATTGCCTACTTAAGGCCAAATTGACAAACCAAGATTCAAACTTCTTCAACTACCAAATTAGTGAGGCATCGTACCTCTTCTTGACCTCGACCTCAATGAGACATCTTTCTTCAGAGATACTTTGAGGATTTCCCACCATATATATATCACAAGTTTGATGTCATAGGATCTGTTACCCCATTTTCTATATGGGCTTTTAGAGAATATTTTAAAATTTGATTGTCATCTCAATCCCTACGATTCCTGTCACATTGATCATTTTCCTTCTAAGCTATATGGATCGATATGTAATTCATGAATGTATTATTGGTTTGATGACACCTTACCTTAGCCATCTAGGACACTAGGTGTAGGAAGAAGTTCATTTAGCTACCACATTTATTTGGATATGTATGATCCATGCGTATATGATATTATGTCTAATGTGTACTATTTTTATAGTGTTCACCTAAACACTCTGTTCTAACTCTTGATTGTTTGGCTATAAGTTTTAATATGAGTTGTTCCATGGTGTTTCATAATTTTTCTCAGAAAAGTGTGTCATCTTGATGGTTTGTATATACCCTTGGTGATTTGAGTAGGTGCTATACATTGATTTTATTGTACCCCTTATTTCCTTTAGTCAAAATTTATCCCATATCTCTCTTCGCAACACATGTGAAGGCCTTATAAGCTATGACTAGCTTCTAATAGGGTATTTTTAAGCTCTAAGTGAACTTCCTCAAAAATAAGGGGCTACCTATAGCGGCTTAAGTTTATTGATAACATTATTCATAGATTTAAAGATATTTTTCACCTCCTTAAGGGTTGATAGATATTTCCTATGTCCCTTTTCCCTCATTATATGAACATTCTTACTTATATTAATGAGGTGTAATATAATTTTGATTAATACCCTAATTAGACTAACATTATTACTTTTTCTCGGAATTCAACATCATTAATATAACCTCTATGTCAAATGACCTCTCCTTTTACTCACATAAAAATAAAACTTAATTAAAACCTAAGTGACCATATAAATTTATCTTTCTACCTATTAAAATCTAATTTTGCGGCTACTCTAAAATCTAAATCGACCTATTCAAATTTATTTTCCTGTCGCTATTCTCCTTGCCAGGTTTGGGGCAAAGTTCGATGCTCCTCATAATTTTTATGATTTTGCCGCAGATTCCGTACCCTTCTTTTACATTCAATTCTTCTATCGACTAAAATAGATTTTTAACGCGAACATATTATATCAGGTAATGCTCCTGGTAATTATCATTGGTGCTTTTGAAGTTGATGTGTCGAATTGCACACCTTTTTCTCCAAATGGATTCAAAGAAGTTGTTGTAGGTGCAACAATGGTGTTTTTTTCTTATGTTGGATTTTATGCGGTCACTAATTCTGCTGAAGAATGTATAAACCAAAAAGGGACTTGCCAATAGGCATACCAGTCAGCCTAGTTGCTTGTGTAGCTTTTTACATTGGTGTTTTCTTAGTGATAACAAGCATGGTGCCATACAAATCATCAGGTGGAGATGCACCTTTGGGTGAAGCATTTTCTGCCAAGGGCCTAAAATTCATTGTCAGATATGGGTTCGCTCTTTTTCAAGCTCTATATGATGGAGCTCCTTCTAACAGGAGAGACAAAGAAAATGAGGGGAATCTGAGCCTTGAACATGGACATTGTTCACAATATGGAAGATTGAGGGGACTGGTTGGTAAATGGGTATCATTAAAAAACACCGACTCTATAAACGACATCAGAAGTGAGTCAACATATGCTGCTTTACTGATGGAAGAGTTTCCTTTAGGTATAAGAGAACAATTAGAGATGTCTTATGGAGGACCCAAAGAATACCAAAATGAAGTGGGAAACAGACAAGCAGTGGCTGTGGCATTGCTCAAACAAAATGGGAATGAAAAAAGAGAAAAATAAAATGTAGAGTCCTTAGGCTCCAGACAAATATTATCTAAATCTGGCATGGCAGAAAGGGAAGCAACATGGGGACTAGTTGTTAAAATATATGTAGGGACAGGGAAACCTCAAGGTGTGGGTGTAAGGACATCAAATGAGGAAGTACGAGGTCAAACTTAAAGGGGATCAGGAAGCTCAAAGAGGACATCTTATGGATCTGATCGTGGGAGTGAAACATATGTTCAACAGGTTTCAAAGGACTTAAATGAAGCATTGTTCAAGTTACAACATAAATTTGTTGTATCAGATGCAACCAAAATAGATTATCCTATTGTATATGCTAGTGCTGGATTTTTCAAAATAACTAGATACTCCTCGAAAGAAGTTATTGGAAGAAACTAGTGTGCTTTTCTTCTTGCTCCGTATTTCTATGTATGTGTGTCTCTGTCTTTCGTTCTCTTTCTGTGATTGTATATTCATGTGAGGACTAACATAATATATTTGAATGAATTAACATGGGATACTTCTAGAATTTTGAAAAAAGGTTCACAAAATTCATTAAACATTATTATCATTGATGCTTACAAAAGCAAAATAAAATTAGAAGGGATGGCCTTAATGTTCAACTGACTATTGCAATTTGAATCACTAAGTCCTTAACACAAATAATTGTTTAATACAAATTTCCTATTATGAATTTCACTAGAAATATACCCTGAGATATCCCTAATAAGACAATAGATGACAATGAAAACGTGTTCCCTAGTTGCTTGTTTGGTTACCATATCCCATAACCGCTTGCAGAAAATGCGAGGTAATCATGAAGTCAATGTAATGTAAACATTGAATCAATATATTGTGGCTTCATGAAGTGTTATTCATAGATTTTGTGACATTTGTTTTGTTTTATTGATAGGATGTTTCTTGAGTACTTATCTTCTCTAAGGATCCATGTTATAATGTACAGAATCAAGAATTAGTAATAGTCCCATTCTCATTTATATGATTCCATATCAAGTCTTAGCTTCATGTCTTCACTTGTTTTATATGTTGCAGATACATCAAGGTCACCAGGAAAACATGTTCCAACAAGGAGCGGCGATAATCATTAATTAATTCTTACACTTATTATGCATTGGAAAAACTAGTGAAAACGTAAGGTTATCTGGTGTACAACAAGATTGTACAGAGAATGTGGGCACATAGGGTGTTTAAACTCTCCGGGTGCACAAATCCACAACCCTCTACCAACCATACAAAGATTGTGTGCCTCCAGTGGTTGAAATACCCTCTCCACACTACACTGATCATGGATATAGATGCACTATAGTGGTAGATTGATACTAACCACAATATATTAAATCCCAATAGACCAAAATAAAGTTTATTGTCTTTGAATGTGTTGAATGGAGTAGCTATTGTGGCATCTTTATGATTGTTCATGTCAAACATACAATTTTGACATGTCTTCTCTTTTGTGTGGAAGGTATTGCCACATTGTATTTGCTAAGGATGAATGTTCACTAAGACAAGTCAAATACTTCAAAATGTTGGATGTGTTTTGTATTACTATTCCAGAACATATTCTCTTTGTCTTTGTTTTGTATTATTGTTCCAAAACATATTCTCTTTGTCTTTGTCTTTATTTCACATGTTGTTTTAGGATTTGAGTGTTTTAGGTTATTTTAGGTTTCTGTCCCTGAAATTAGTGATTGAAATGCCATATAATCACTTTATAATTATGGATTTTCTTGTCTATTTGAGTAATTTTATATAATAAATCTTCACAAGTAGATCTTAAGTATATATTCTACCCTTAGCTCCATTTCAAAGTGTTGTAATAATTTCTAAGGACCTCTTATTCTCCTTGACTCGAGGTGGTGGATTTCCCATCCCGTTGAGGCCTTTATCTTTCATCCAGCCCTTCATTTTACATTGAATATAATTCAAACGATTCTCCCACTTGATCTCTCTTGGGGGATTCCTGTGGTGGTAGTCCAAGTATCATTTTTTGAGAGTGGTGTTGCGATATTTTAAGGGCCTCATTTCATCAACTCGAAATCTTATCCATTTCATTATATCTTTATGTGCAAAAAATATTGCAACATGGCTAGGTATTTTATCTTGTCTTAAAAGGTCATCTCCCTCGTATATTGATAAACGAGAGGGTCAAAAGTCATAAATAGTTGTATCGTGACTTGTCAATAACTCCCTCTAAATATAGGGAAAGTGACCATGCCAAAGCATAATCACCGAGCCATCTGAAACCTGACCCTTACGTCCATGTAATAGAGTGTAGGAATTTACAAGGTAAGTTCCTTAGATTAAGAACCAAAGGTCATCGCTCACAAACAGATCACAAATCAGTACACCAGTATAATCACGTGGTTAAAACCCTTGAAGAGGGAAACAGTCCATGGCCTGAGCCAATGCGACCACTTTAGGCAATTTATTAATATAAAAACAAAAGTTACATATGTTTCTCTCATAAACGGTTACCGGACAAATGACCCTCCATGCTCTTTAAATAGAGATCATGGACCAATCGGGTGTTAAGCCATGGATCAAGTGTCGTTAATACCAAGAAGAGAGATAACAATCGGATCACTACAAATCATGACCGTCAGATTATATGTTACAAATGTACATCTCAAAGAAACACACTTTACCTAACTCTACACTAGACTAAGTTATTCCTAACTATTTCATATGTGTTAGAATATCCTAACATCCCACCTTAAGAACAACTTAGGATAGGATTGAAGGATTTACAAAAGTGACACAAAAGGAGCCTATTTACCATGTGTCAAAATATCCTAACATCCGCCCTTAAGAACAACTTGGGATAGGATTGAAGGATTTACAAAAGTGACACAATAGGAGAAGGAAGGAGGCATTAGAGCCTATCCCCCGTTAAGGATATCGGCTACTTGATCATTGGTTGGACAGTACTGCACTTCAAGAACATGATCATGAATGAGCTTTCTAATGAAGTGTATGTGGAGTTCAATGTGTTTCATACGCTGATGCTGAACTGGACCTTTACATAGCTGAATGACACTCTGATTATCACACCAAAGTGTAGTTGGATGCTGCTGATGAAGACCAAATTAAGACAGGATCTGACCAAGCCATATGGCTTCCTTGCTGGCTTCAACTGCACCACGATACTCTGCTTCTGCTGAAGAAAGAGAGATGGCACTTTGTTTCTTAGAAGACCAAGAAATAGGTCCTGAACCAAGAGTGAATACATATCCTGCAGTAGACTTTCGATCGTTAGGGTCACCAGCCCAATCAGAATCAACAAAACCAATCAACAATGGAGATGTTCCTGCACTGTAATGAATCCCGAACTGAACTGTACCTCGAATATATCAAAGTATTCTTTTAGCTGCTTTCCAGTGACTTTCATGAGGTTGGTGCATAAACCAAGCGACAAGACCAACGAAAAAGGAAAGGTCAGGACGGGTATGGGTTAGATACAAAAGTTTACCAATAAGTTGATGATATAAGGTAGCATCAACTTCAGGGGTAGTACAAGTGACTGAAAGCTTGAATCCATAATGAAAGGGAGAAGGGGTTGGCTTACAGTCTTACATGTAAAAGTGGTGTACAATATCATAGGCATACTTGGGCTGAGAGAGGGTAATGCCTTCCTTGGATTGCAAGACTTGAAGACCAAGGAAATAATGTAAGTGTCCTAAGTCTTTCATTTCAAACTGCTTTTTGAGGCTAGACTTCACATGGTTTATATGGTTTGGATCACTACCAGTAAGGATAAGATCATCAACATAAAGAATAAGGATGGTGAAGGACTCACCCACTTTCTTGGTGTAGACATCGTTGTCAGAATGACACCTAGAAAAGCCATTATTTAAAAGAAATCTAGCCATTTTGGCATACCAAGCCTGAGGAGCTTGTTTGAGACCATAGAGAGACTTCCTAAGGCAACAAACAAGGCTACAATCATTTTGGATAAATCCAGGGGGATGTTCCATATAGATTTCTTCATTCAAATCTCCATGTAAGAAGGAAGACTTAACTTCCATCTGATGGACTTCCCATTTAAAAGAGGCAGCAAGGGAAAGAACAAGGCGAATAGAATTCATTTTGGCTAGAGGGGAGAAGGTTTCAGTATAGTCAATGCCTTCAACTTGTGAAAATCCTTTAGTGACAAGATGAGCTTTATGTCTATCCACTTTTCCATCTGGTCCAAACTTTGTTTGTAAACCCATCTGCATCTAACAAGTTTTCTTCCTTTTGGAAGAGGGACAAGATCTCAAGTATCATTCGCCAATAAGGAACGATATTCTTCGTTCATAGATTCATCCTAATCTGGATGACCAGAGGCTTCTTCAAATATTTTTGGATTAGGATTTTCTAGAACTTGAGCCAATAAGGAAGAGGCTCTTTCAAACTGAGAACAAGTACGTCATCGATCTGTAGGGTCACCTGTAAGAGAACCTGTTGAATCCTGAGTAGAGCAGACCCATCTTGGAAGCTGTGGAGTAAGATGAATATTTTCAAGAGGTGGAGGGTTGTCATCCTCGCTATCATCATATGAACTAGAAGGAGTGCTATTAAAAATAGAAGAGAGAGAGAGAGGTGTCACATATGTCGAATCAGGCTCGCAGGCCAAAGGTGGAACACCTGCTGAACTAGGCTCGTAGGCCGATATATTTTCATCAAATTTTACATCTCTTCTAATGATTATATTTTTTATTTTGGTTGAAGAAGTATATATCCTTTGACATCTTCAGAATAGCCAAAAAAAATGCATTTTTCACTCTTAGGTTCTAAGGCTTTATGTTTCGCATCTGGAATATGGGCCCAAGCATCACTTCCAAAAACACGAAAGTGACTTACATTTGGTTTGATTGAGCTCCAAGCTTCTTTTGGAGTTATATTCTTTAAAACCCTAGTAGGAGTGCGATTTACCATGTAATTTTCATAGTTAATGGTTTCTGCCCAAAAATTGAGAACAAGTCCTTTAGATTGAAGCATACAATTAGCCATTTCTTTTAAGGTGTGTTTCTTCCTTTCAGCTACACCATTTTTTTGTGGAGTGTATGGAACTTATCCCCTATTGTTAAAATTATTTTTCAACTTCCACTTTTGAAACCTTTAGACTCTTCAAATCATACGGCCCCACTTGCAAAGGAAGGAGAGACCATTGCGCCTTATCCTTCTTTTGCAATAACTGTGACAACCCTAAGAAAAGTTAGTATGAAATCTACTACATGATCACCTTATCAGTGACATACTTTCATAAGATATGTGGAGGCTTCTAAGAACCGAAGACCTTGATATGGGTTACCTGGTATAGGCTCACAAATGATTGGAATTGTGCAATGTTCAGTTGGAGAGAGAGAGGCATTGAGAAGTGTGCATGTAAGATTAACATGGAACAATGCTTGAGCAATGTGCAGTTGCAGTGGTGAAGAGGAAGATCAAGTCAAAATTTAGCTAAGTATGGATAAAAACAAGTGATGAGGATTGCAAGAATATAACATGCATAAATAGATTGATTTGCAATGATAACTTGAATATGAAAGGACTTAGAATGTGAAATGACACTAGAAAAGAAGCATGCAAGAGAGGATTGAAACACGAAACAACTAAATATCTAAAAAGCGACACTTTTTATGTAAAAATTAGGGTAAAATGACATATACAAAAGAAAAAATGACAAAAATGAAAGTAAAAGCGACAATTACAAAACTTACCCGAAATAGTAGTGCACATGTGACCAAAATATCCTTGTGCTCAAGGAATGCTAATAGCTCCAAATATTAGAGTGAGAATGAGCTCTAGGTTAGGTTGTTATATAAGCGAGCACCTATAGATCTAGCGTTAAGGTTTTGCACATGCATACCTAAAATCTAGGAGCTAGGATTAGAAAATTCCATTTGTGACTGAGTCAACTTTGACATGTGTGCGACACTGTCAACAAGGGTTGAAAAGTTTCCATCCATAAGGAATGTGTAGTGTCTATCCATACTAACTACATAGTTGAATAGCTCAAGAAACTGCGCAGTTCACTGGTGCAAGGATCTACGCAGTCAACTAGATCAAGGGACTTCACAATTACATATCACAAGAGGTTGCATAGTTCTCTTTTAGAGAGGATTGCACAATTTCTCCAATTAAGGAATTATGTAGTTTTTAGCAACAAAGAGCACACATTTTTTATTGGAAAGTAGTGATTGTCAACTCAAAGTGCGCAACTGGGAGCTAGGAACTCGACATGCAATATCAAGAATTTACGACTCTTGATATCACTAGAAAAAGACTTGACACTTGGAAAACTAAGACCTAGGATGGATTGAGTAACCCAAAGTGACAATTCACAAGACCAAAAGGAGGCTCTAAAATTAGAAGATAGGATTTTTTTTGGAGGGGGTTGTAGCAACTACAACACTTGGAGATTCACTAGAAAAACCCTAGTTTCTCTGTCTAAGTCCAAATTTATGCACAATGTCTAGATTTTAGGAAGTATTATTTCATCCCATTGATCAACATAACCTATTTACTTATCTTTATTACTGATGTAATCTCTTCTATGCCTTTCATCCACTTAACACATTCATAGAGCAAGTCAAATTTCAGTTGTTTCAATTAGGGAATAGAAGTATATAAAGATACATGAGTTTAAAGATGGCAGAGTTTAAATTCCATCTCTAGTGATGCTCCATTGTCAATAGACTTTTTCAGCACCTCGGCAAAGTCACTTCAAGGAATAACAAGCATTGCTTCATTTCCAATGAGCTTGTTTAGTACCCCAACAAAGTTTCTTGCTTCACCTCTCTACACAGGATACCTTTCTCTTCTTTCACCTATTATTGGTTTATAACATTATGCTCATTGACATTTTAAAGATGTTTATATCACCATTTATATTGCCGTTTATAGATGTTTATATCCATTTGGATTATTTGGATTAAATTTTAAGAAGTGAAAACCTCACAATCTTTCAGAAGTGCACCATAAAAGTTGTTCATTCAAGTTGAATTCAAGCCTCATTAAAGTGAAGCGCGTACGAGTGAACTATATTCCCAAATATCTTGGTTCAAGAAGTTATATATGAATAAATATGAATACATTAGAGTTATATAAGTATCTGAGTTGAAAGAGGAAAGCAAATTTCATGGTTTGTGAGATACCTGGACCTCCGAATTGAGACGTTAGATGAAAATTATTCGGGCTAGATCACAAGTGTAAAAGATATCTAGATTTGAAAGGGTATCCATGTGCACACAAATTTTGTATGAAGTGAATATTTGAAAGGCATGAGGAGTTGGTTTAGAACCTTTTGTAATTAACGCTTGATCATAACATTAATAATATGCGCCAAAGTTGGTTAATCCTAGGGTTAGGTAATTTGAGGTTCCACACGCATGTAAATAATGAATTGAGTTTTGTTGCGGTTGAAATGACAATGCCAGATAATGTGAAGAGGTTGATCCATAGTTGAAGGGAAAGGGATGAATTTTGGCATCAATACCTAAACAAATGGATGAAAGGATATCAAAAGGAATATGTTTCAATTGTGACAACTAGTAAGGGATATACATACACTAAGAATAAATTATTATACATATATTGTGAAGAGGAAGAAGATCAAGAATTGGAACCATCACAAGATCTAGACCAAGAGAGGAATACTCTAATAGTATATGATCATTCATAGGCTAGCATTAGTGTATCAAAAAGAAAAGGTAATGGCGTTGATTGATTTTGGTAATACCCATAACTTCATCGGTTGCAAATTAGCAAGACTTCTCAATTTATTTGTATTTCTAGCACCAGAGTTTTAAGTAATAATTATAGTTGAAGGTACCATAAATTTCTTATGTGCAATAATATTAAAATCAATATAGAGGAGTATTTATTGGATAGTCCCAATGATTGAAATCTAAATGGGTGTTGTTGATGTTGTATTATTTGTCCAATGTTTACAATCGTTTGGAACAATGAAAATTAATTTTAAATATATTTTCATCAGATTTACCTCAAAATGAAAATAAATTGAGCTTAGAGGTATCAAAAAGAAACTCTCTAAAATGAGAATACCTAATATAATAACAAAACCACTCAAAAAGGGATACCATGGTGCAACTTCACAATTGTGCTCATTGATGTTAAACATCTATATCCACTCCTCTAGTGGAGCTCTAAAAAACTATCAATAATCAGTCCAAGGCATTTAAAGAAATGCCTAAGGGTCTTCCACCTGTTTAAGATCATGATCATGTTATTCATTTATGCCAAGGGAATGTACCACCTAACATTAGCTCTTATAGGTATAAATATGCATAGAAAAGTGAGATTGAGCGTAATATAGTTCAAGAAATGTTAAAGGTTGGAACCATTCAACCTAGGCAAAGTAATTTCTCTTCATTAGTGGTGATGATTATGAAAAAGGGTGGTTCATGGTGTATGTGTCTAAATTATAGATATCCTAAGAAAATGAAATCAAAGATAAGTTTCTATGCCGCTGTCATTGATGAATTATTAGATGTAGTAAATGGAGAAATTTTATTTACTATTTTGGATCTCCATTTGAGATATCATCATATAAAAATGAGGAAAGAAGACATTCCTAAACCAACCTTTAGAACACAGGATCATTATGAGTTTTTACTTATGCCATTTGGACTTACTAATATACCTTCAACATTTCAAAACTTGATGAATTATATTTTCAAACCCTCCCTGAGAAAATTTGTGTGAGTTTTTTTTAATGATATATTATTCTATAATAAATTTTGGGTAGAGCATGTACAACATGTTAACACAGACTTAACGCTATTGGAAGAGCAAAAACTATATGCAAAGCCTTCAAAGTGTCCCTTGTGGGTCAAGGACCATATTGTATCTCATGAAAGTGCCAAAGTGGGCTCTTACAAAATTAAAATTATGATGGAACGACCAATTACCAAAACCTTAAAAATACTTAGAAGAACCTTAGAATTGACTAACTATCATTATAAATTTATGAAGCATAATGGTCAAATAAAAATACCTCAAACAATGATATTAAAAAAGCAAGCATTTTCTTAGACTCAAGAAACAAAAAACTTAAAATGTCTATGTAAATAGCATTTATCTTGGCACAATTTTTTATTCCTTCTTACTTAGGGTTTGCAAATGTAAAAGAAAAGCTAAATTTCTATTTAAAGAGGCATCTACCTCTAATAGATCATACCTGGGTCAACGTTAACACCATACTCTCCACAAATAAACTAAGATAGAAGTCCTCAAATGAAAGTTTTCAAATAAATAAGTTAAATGAAATGTGAAAGATATCATTTACCAATTAATAATGTGCACGTTAACTCCATACTCTCCACAAATAAACTAAGAAATAAGATCTCAAATGAAATTGTTCAAGTAAATAAGTTAAATGAAATGTAAAAGATATCATTTACCAATTAATCAGCACCTGAAGCAATACATATATGGAAAGAGAAAATATTTAAAATAAAACTTTATAACACCATGTTGTCCACAACGCATATAAAGATGTAAGATTTGAAATGAAACGGTTCATGGAAACCAGTTAAAAGAAATTTGTAAAAGATCATTTTACCACTCAATATCACTCGGAAAAGAAATTTGTTATTTCAAAATAGGGTTATATAGATTAAAAAATAAATAAACATTTGAACATAAAGTTCAAGCTAATTTAAAATTAAGGTGTGTATATTTTCGGTAATTTTGAATGTTTTTACTTAATTTAGTGTTTTTTTAAAATTATGTTAATTCTTTTTTAATGAATTTGGCAATTCTAAATATTTTTAATATAGTATCTAAATTTACAATGTGAATGAGTCATATTTACAATTTGAATTTAATTTAAAGTTTAACTAAATCTGAAATTCTAGACCAAACTAAAATAAAAGATTACGAAGAAATTATATCTCCAAAATTAAATATTTAAATATATGGTAAAATATTATGACAAAAATATCTCAGCTTAAAATTAAATTTTTTAAAAATAACTCAGGTTAATCTAGTTATATGATTAGCACAAAAGTTTAGGAGTTTTTATGATATATCATTAATATAAAAAGATTAGGATTTTTCACAATGATATAAATTAAATGTTGATAAAGTGTGATAGGCATCAATCTATAATATAATAAGTATTATAATATCTATTTTATCATATATTTTATATTATTAAAAAAAAATAATAATAAAAAATAATTAAATCATAACTTTATTTAAATTATTATTATTAATTATAAAAAAAACATGTCACTTACCATTGACATTATTAATTTATAAAAATGCTTTGTTACAATATCATGATTTATCAATATCAAATGTCTTAAAACCATAACTCTTTTTATATGACAATTTTCTTTTAATTAATAAATTTAATTAAAAAAGTAAAAGTAACATAACTATTTATAAGGTCAATCTTAACTTTAATTTGTGACTCTTACTAAATATATTCTAAAATATTTTGTGAAAGATTAAATCCAAACTATTAACATAATAATTATTGGTAGTTAAATTAAAATTCAAAAATTGTATTCCAAAATATACAAATAGTAATGAACAAATACAATAATAAAAAAACTACCATTAATATAATAATTATTAATAATTAAATTAAAATTCACAAAACTTTATTCTAAAACATACAAAGAAACATGGGTTTGTCTGTGGCTAGGAGCTCGTCTTCTTTGGATGTAAGGAAATAGGTTAATGGCAGAAGACCTAAAGGCATCTAGCAATAGTGAATGCCTGCCCCGTTAGCAGGTAGTTCCAGTTTTAAGTGGCATGGTTTTCCTTAAATAACAGTGATGACCCAACCTGCATTTGCAAATAAAAACCAATAATAAGTGTCTCCCTAATGATTTGACAATTGAATTATGATAGATTTTTCCACTATGTGAAAAAACTTAAAATTAATTCTTATAATAATATATTGGTAGATTTGGTTTGTTGGTTGTTAGAATTTGTTGAAATATTTTCTCAACAACAACCTCCTAACCTAGAATCTTTTGGATCTCATATGTGCTATATTGATGTCATCTATCTTGGCGTGAAATGAAATAGATGAATAATTTTATGTGTGTGTGCAATCTTGATTTTTTTCTTCGTATTAGAGATGATAGCTCTAGGTTTACTCCATAGAGGAAAGCCTAGATAAATGCGAGAGCACTGAATTCAATCTCGCGCTGGACACCGCAATTCAGTGGCTTCAATGTGAGTCTCTAAGATCAATCTGCTGATCACTGCCTTATCTACTTTAGTGGTGGAATTCATCGTAATTTTTCGGAGTTGTCTTCTCCTACTACCAGCTCGCGAGAGATCGACCAGAAGAACCCTCAGACCATATCTCGCTATGTCATCCCACAAATATGGTCAGAGTTATTTATTAGATTAGTCCTATGTAGGCGATAAAGAATTTGCAGCCATTGGGATAAAAACTTCATAATGGTCGCACTTGATCTTTGGAATGGAAATGAGAAGCATATTGTTGGATTATTGTGTGCTCCTGATTGGGCTTTGCCTGAAATTTTCAGTATAGAGAATCATTATTTATATCGATGTTTCTCTACCATGAGAAATAATTTCAAAGGGAAATTAGTCTCATCTTTTTCTAAGAGGAGTGGGAGATTCGTATGCTGCACACATGAGCTTGCATATTGTCTCTATAATCAAAGGGATTTATCAGTGATGTCATCAAGGTAGGGCCATTTTTGTGGAGCCCAAATATCAACGAGGACTTCAACTTCAGTAAGAAATGGGTAGATATAGTCCTGGTTTCCGCTAACCGGGATTATGAAAACCGTCTCTGTGAAGTGTTGACTCGACATATAGTATCCACTGGTCAATGATTCAAACTTGTATACTTGGAAGGTGAAAGTTCAAATGAATCTAATGCATAAAAATTTATGGAGCTTAGTAAAAGGAGTAGAACTAGCACGTCAAGACCCTAAACTACTAATTAATTCGCTGAAAAGGGAAGAGAGAGATAAGTCCATTATAGGACTCTCTTTGTCATATTCGCAACTTCACCTTATAGATTTAGAAAGATCCTGTGCACAAATATGGGAACAATTAAGTAAGATATTTGAGGAAAAAGATGTGAATGCAAAATTATCCTTGAAATTACAATTATTCGAACTTAAAATGCATTATAGCGTATCACTGTCTACACACATAAATGATCTAAAATCACTCATAAGGTAGTTGGAGGGAATTGGGGTGAAAATATAATAAGAAGATGCTAAGACTATTTTGTTGAACAATTTATCTTCAAACTATGATAATGATATTTTCACCTTAAGTTAATTTTCCTCTCAATTACTAGATGAAATGATTGCAACACTCTTAGTATAAGAGAAGAAGATGACAAAAGGTGATGTAGAGGACAACTCACATGTTGAGATGGTCCTATATTCTAAGTGCATGATCAATAAAAACAGAAACTTAGTCTAATTTTTTTATTACTGAAGACATGGAAACACGACATTCAATTGCAAAACTTGTGCCAAAGATCTTTTAAATGGAAAATTAAAAGAACAACAAACGTGGATACTTTTGAAGACTCACGAGAGATCAACCTTAAGAACTTGTAACAACAATGATGATACAAATGCTCTCATACTTTTCTAAAACAACTATCAATCATGTATGTTTCAATTATTTGTATATTTTTGTTTTGAAAAAGGTGCAAAATCAATTAATGAACATACTAATACATTTAAATTAATGATTCTCCACGTTTTTCAGTGTCGAGAGAACATATCACTAATTTAATTATGCGAGTCTCTTATATGCTAATAAGATGGGTCGTCGTTTTTCGATAGTTCAAGATCATCAATTATATATCATTTTTGTGAGTATGTTTGATGCATTTTGATAAATAGAAATTAGTCCATAGAGTCGTGCAATATAGAGATTGTCCTTCAAAAATCAAGAAACATCATTTCTTCGTATTCATCAATAATGGTTAGAAATAAGAAGTGCGCTTTTAGAAAACAAAAATATTGCAAAACAAAAACCACTGACAAGCCCAATTTAGAAAACAAAAAATAACAAACAAAGCACGGCAACGTGAAGCTCAGAAGCTGGCGTCCATCAGTCGAATCTCGTAACTGTAGAATAAGCACGCACTAGAAAAAAGCTTCATAAATCCATTCGAAACAGTCTTTTGACATTAAAAAAAATAAAAACATAGACCACAATTTAATGTTAACATCATCTCCAAAAAGTAAAAGACAAAACAACCTTCGCTTTTGGACACTGTTAACTGAATAGTCTAATATTTTTTAATACCCACTCCATTAACATTTACCGTACTGTTATAATGGGAATTTGTCTCAAAAAAGAGATGAAGTTTCCAGCACGTGTAGGCCCTCTCTCTTTAAAGTCCGTGATTTTTCCTCGTGTTCCTCTCTTAATAAGGGTGCCCATGATACTAGTCCATATGGTCAATCAAAGGTCATGTAGAAACGCTAGCGTAATTCCTTTAATTTTTAGATATGTATTATGTTTCTCATTATAGTTTGGGAAGTTTATATTAGTATTTTATAATTTTTCATTATTATATTAATCACACATGATTATGATATGTATTTAAAAATATATAGTTTAAAATAGGATTGTTATGTTATTTCAAAGTAATTTTAAGTAATTTATTACAAATGAAATTATATTAAATTAACATAAAAGTAAAAATGATTTTATCAATATTATAATATAATATTGTAATATTTTAATTTTTGTTCTAGGTTATGTAAATGGGAAAATGAAATGTACAATAGTCTTATTATCATTTCATTTTTACATTTTTATCTTCTTCTTCTTGCGACACATCTGGTTAGGGTGTCGCAATAGCGACAGTAATATAAGACAACGTCGTTATAGCGACGTTCATGTTATGTGCGTCGGTATACCGAAGGATATGAAAAGACTTGTCACTTTCCCTTTGACAAAGTCAAAGTTGACTTGGTCAACTAGTGTCGCAATAGCGACGGTTTATTTTAAATATATAGGGTGTGTTGTAAAGATGTTTTCCGACAACCCTGTAGTCCTTAAACCCCTAATTCCCAAACTCGAACTCATTTAACTCCCTATACCCCTAAACCCCTAACCCATTTAATCCCCTAAACACTAAACCTCAAAATCCTTAACCCCTAACTGCTTAAACACTAATTCCCAACCCCTAACCCATTTAACCCCCTAAACCTCTAAACCCCTAACCCATTTAACCCCTAAACCCAGAATCTCTAAACCCTTAACCCCTAACCCCTAAACCCTTAACCCCTAACCCATTTAACCCCCTAAACCCTAAAACTTTAAACCCTTAACCCCTAACCCCTTAAACCCTAATTCCCGACCCCTAACCCATTTAACCCCCTAAACCCCTAAAACCATAATCCATTTAACCCCCAAAACTCTAACCCCATTAACCCCTAACCCCTAACCCATAAAATCCTTAACTGCTAAATCCCCTAACCCATTTAACCCCCAAAACCATAAACCTCTAACCCCTTAAACCCTAATTCCCAACCCCTAACCCATTTAACCCCCTATACCCCGAAACCCCTAACCCATTTAACCCCCTAAACCCCTAAAACCCTAACCCATTTAACCCCCTAAACCCTAAACCTCTAAACCCTTAAACCCCTAAACCACTTTCACCTAAACCTTTAAACCCCTAAACTGTTAACGGTTAACCCATTAACCCCTCACCCCTAACCCCTAAAATACTTAACTGTTAAATCCACTAACCTTTAAGCCCCTAATCCCTAATCCCTTAACCACTAACTCATTATTCACCTAACCCCTAACTGTGCCTAAATCCCCTAACCCCTAAGCCCTCGGTCCCTAAACCCTTAACCACTAACTCATTATTCCCCTAACTCCTATATGTGCCTAAATTCCCTAACCCCCCAATCCCTAACCCCTTAACCACTAACTCATTATTCCCCGAATCCCAATCCCCAATCCCTTAACCACTAACTCATTATTCTCCTAACCCCTAAATGCACCTAAATCCCCTGACTCCTAAGCCCCCAATCCCTAACCCCTTAAACACTAACTCATTGTTCCCCTAACCCCTAAACCCTAAACCTATAACCTCTAAGCCCCTATTCCCCTAACCCCTAACCCCTAACCCGCTAAACCCTAATCCCTTAACCACTAACTCATTATCCCTCCAACCCTTATAACAGTCCTTAAATCCCGTTGGGATTAGTTATTCCAAATGTGAGCAGGTCTAGTTGGGACATACGATCGGGTTAGTTCTCCCTTGTTGGCAAGGTGGAATTTTTTCCCTGTCAAAATTAACCCTATAGTCCTTAATCCCTCTAACATATACTTAAACACTCTTTTTTTGTAAATGTGACCCTTGACTATGCCATGAAAACCCTCCAAAAAATTCTTAAATAATAGGAATTCCTATTCATGTGTGAAGCTAGTGGAATGTGACAAGTCATCCAAATTACATCCAAATATTTGATTTGTGCCTTGGGGAATGTGAAAGAAAGGAGAAAGGGGACACAAGGGTAGGATGAGTATAAGTCTAGTTATAAGAAAGGTTATTTATAGACAATACATTCAATGTACTTGGACTGCATCTTTTTAGGGCCTCAACTATAATATGGATTTGTACCATGAACACTGCATGCAAATGAAAGGGGGTATTTTGTTTAACCACATAGGCACAAGAGCATCTAATGCTACCATTCAGATCCCCCTTGGTGCGTTCAAAGTGGGTTTACATTCGCTTCGAGTTGAAACTAATCATAATGACCTTCCTCTTCTTAAATATCATCTGCTAGCGTTTCCATATATACAAGATATAATTAATGGATCACCTCCTATGTAGATTCCCCCATTTATTATGAGATTCAAGGGCTGTTCTATTGTATTTACCAAAATTTGGATGGGTCGTTATCTACATTATTTAAATACATGTCTAGAACTTTTTATGAGGGAGGTACTTGGATTTAGATATTTATATAAGGACTTATGTGGCCTTCCCCTTTATAACTCTTCCAAGGGGGTCACCTCCTTCTATATTGTGTTGCCTACTTAGCAAAAAATTGACAAACCAAGATTCAAACTTATTCAACTACCAAATTAGTGAGGCATCGTACCTCTTCTTGACCTCGACTTCAACAAGACATCTTTCTTTAGAGATAATTTGAGGATTTCCCACCATATATATATATATCACAAGTTTGATGTCATAGGATCTGTTACCCCATTTTCTATATGGGCTTTTAGAGGATATTTTAAAATTTGATTGTCATCTCAACCCCTACGATTCCTGTCACATTGATCATTTTCCATCTAAGGTATATGGATCTATATGTAATTCATGAATGTATCATTGGTTTGATGACACCTTACCTTAGCCATCTATGACACTAGGTGTAGGAAGAAGTTCATTTAGCTACCACATTTATTTGGATATGTATGATCCATGTGTATATGATATTATGTCTAATGTGTACTATTTATATTATGTTCACGTAAACACTCTGTTCTAACTCTTGATTGTTTGGCTATAAGTTTTAATCTGAGCTTTTCCATGGTGTTTCATAATTTTTCTCAGAGAAGTGTGTCATCTTGATGGTTTGGATCTATCCTTGGTGATTTGAGTAGGCGCTATACATTGATTTTATTGTACCCCTTATTTCCTTTAGGAAAAATTTATCCCATGTCTCTCTTCGCAACACATGTGAAGGTCTTATAAGCTATGGCTAGCTTCTAATAGGGTATTTTTAAGCTCTAAGTGAACTTCCTCAAAAATAAGGGGCTACCTATAGCAACTTAAGTTTATTGATAACATTATTCATAGATTTAAAGATATTTTTCACCTCCTTAAGGGTTGATAGATATTTCATATGTCCCTTTTCCCTCATTATATGAACATTCTTACTTATATTAGGCAGGTATAATATAATTTTGATTAATACTCTGATTAGACTAACATTATTACTTTTTCTCGGAATTCAACGTCATTAGATATAACCTCTATGTCAAATGACATCTCCTTTTACTCACATAAAAATAAAACTTAATTAAAACCTAAGTGACCATATAAATTTATTTGACTACCTATTAAAATCTAATTTTGCGGCTACTCTAAAATCTAAATTGACCTATTCAAATTTATTTTCCTGGCGCTATTCTCCTTGCTAGGTTTGGGACAAAGTTTGATGCTCCTCATAATTTTTATGATTTCGCCGCAGATTCCATACCCTTCTTTGACATTCAATTCTTCTATCGACTAAACTAGATTTTTAACACGAACATATTATATCATATAATGCTCCTGGTAATTATCATTGGTGCTTTTGAAGTCGATGTGTTGAATTGGACACCTTTTTCTTCAAATGGATTCAAAGAAGTTGTTGTTGGTGCAACAATGGTGTTTTTTTCTTATGTTGGATTTTATGTAGTCGCTAATTCTACAGAAGAATGTATAAAACTAAAGAGGGACTTGCCAATAGGCATACTGGTCAGCCTAGTTGCTTATTTAGCTTTGTACATTGGTGTTTTCTTAGTGATAACAGGCATGGTGCCATACAAATCATTAGGTGGAGATGCACCTTTGGGTGAAGCATTTTCTGCCAAGGGCCTAAAATTCATTGTCAGATATGGGTTCTCTCTTTTTCATGTTCTATATGATGGATCTCCTTCTAACAGGAGAGAAAAAGCAAATGAGGGGAATCTGAGCCTTGAACATGGACATTTTTCACAATTTGGAAGAATATTGAGGGGACCAGTCGTTAAATGGGTATCATTAAAAAACACTGACTCTGTAAACACCATCAGAAGTGAGTTAGAAAATGATGCTTTACTGATGGAAGAGTTTCCTTTAGGTATAAGAGAAAAATTAGAGATATCTTATGGAGGACTCCAAGAATACCAAAATGAAGTGGGAAACAGATAAACAATGGCTATGGCATTTCTCAAACAAAATGGGAATGAAAAAAGAGAAAAATAAAATGTAGAATCTTTAGGCTCTGGACAAATCTTATCTAAATATGGCATGGCAGAAAGGGAAGCAACATGGGGACTAGTTGTTAAAATATATGTAGGGACATGGAAACCTCAGGGTGTGGGTGTAAGGACATCAAATGAGGAAGTACGAGGTCAAACTTAAAGGGGATTAGGAAGCTCAAAGAGGACATATGATGGATCTAATCGTGGGAGTGAAACATCTGTTCAATAGCTCTCAAAGGACTTAAATGAAGCATTGTCCAAGTTACAACAGAAATTTGTTGTATCAGATGCAACCAAACTAGATTATCCTATTGTATATGATAGTGCTAGATTTTTCAAAATAACTGGATACTCTCTGAAAGAAGTTATTGGAAGAAACTGGTGTGCTTTTCTTCTTGCTCCCTATTTCTATGTATGTGTGTCTTTGTATTTCGTTCTCTTTTTGTGATTATATATTCATGTGAGGACTAACGTAATATATTTGAATGAATTAACATGGGATAATTCTAGAATTTTGAAAAAAGGTTCACAAAATTCATTAAACATTATTATCATCGATGCTTACAAAAGCAAAAGAAAATTAGAAGGGATGGCCTTAATGTTCAATTGACTGTTGTAATTTGAATCACTAAGTCCTTAATACAAATAATTGTTTAATAAAATTTTCCTATTATGAATTTCACTAGAAATACACCCTGAGATATCCCTAATAAAACAATAGATGAGAATGCAAAAGTGTTCCACAGTTGCTTGTTTGGTTACCATATCCCATAACCGCTTGCAGAAAATGTGAGGCAGTCATGAAGTCAATGTAATGTAAATATTGAATCAATATATTATGGCTTCATGAAGTGTTATGCATAGATTTTGTGACATTTTTTTGTTTTATTGATAGGATGTTTCTTGAGTACTTATCTTCTCTAAGAATCCATGTTATAATGTAAAAAATCAAGAATTAGTACTAGTCCCATTCTCATTTATAGGATTCCATATCAAGTCTTAGCTCCATGTCTCCACTTATTGTATATGTTGCAGATAGATCAAGGTCACCAAGAAAACATGTTCCAACAAGGAGCGGCCATAATCATTAATTAATTCTTACACTTATTATGCATTGGAAAAACTAGTGCAAAGACAAGCTATCTGGTGTACAACACGATTGTACAGAGAATGTGGGCACATAGGGTGTTTAAAACTCTTCGGGTGCATAAATCCACAACCCTCTACTAACCATACAGATATTGTGTGCCTCCAGTGGTTGAAATAACCTCTACACACTACATTGATCATGGATATAGATGCACTCTAGTGGTAGATTGATACTAACCCCAATATATTAAATCCCAATAGAACAAAATAGAGTTTATATATATGGTTAAACTGTCACCTATCCATCTATATATGTATGCAAAATTAACAAGAAGCCACCACATGATAAGATAAATCTCCAAATAGTGTGTGGTAGGAGAAAGAACCATCTGAAATGTGTTGAGAATCAAACCATGATTGGTTTTGACAAACTTCTACCAATCTACAATTGACTACATTATCAGTTTAGATGAAATTCTTCAGGATTAATCATTAATCAGGGAGAATCTTATTAATAACAAAAGCTTGAACTCAGAAATACATTATCAACATTACTATGGTAGTGATATGATTCCATTTACCTTGTTCTCCATCGAAGTTGTGGTAGGTTAACTTAATAGATGGCTTCCTTCCACTTCTCTTCTCCTTCACTTCCCACAGGACTTTGTCAAAGCCTTTGAGCCCTCCTGCACAGTGCATTCATTATGATCACCAAACTACACATATGTTACCTAAAGTAGTAGTGCTTTAGACCTCCAAAAATAGACATACATATACAAAAATAGAGATTTTATTCCTAAGTAGTGGTCATTATAGGGCTTTGGTTAGCTAGATAAAACATGCATGTAGAACAAAAAATGTAGGCATTCACCATGGAGTGTGTTGTTTCCATCATTATTAGGCAGCTAATATGTTTTCCCATTTAGTATGAATTCTCCATCCTTGATACGGTTGGCTACACGACCCACAAGGGCACCAAAGTAAGGTCTACTAGAGCTCATGTCCTACATTAATACAAAATCTCGTATCATCGCAAAATAGTCCACCATATTCCCCATGGTAACACATATATTTGAGATCCATTCTAATATGTGAGTAGAAACTGTAAATTTATCTTAAAACCATAGCATATGATGGCAGTAAAAATTCCCAAAGGGAAATGCAAATACATACCATGTATGGGGCAGGATTGTCATAGCCAAGAAGTACGTCTTCTAGATGGTCTGAATGCATAAATTCCAATACTTGATGAGCTAGCTCCCTTTGAGTAATTCATGATGGTGAAGAAGTTGAAGGGTAGGGTTTAGGTATGATTACCTTTAGCATCAGGGAGAGCGAGGGAGATGAGGGTAGCTCCCTAGTTGGTGAGATTTATATGCAGATCGCCCCTGCGGAGTTGAAAGAAACTTGGGGCATTGATCCTTTTGTAGGGATGACCATAATGAGCCAGATTTCCTTTCCCATCCAAATTTCTTGGATTCAATTACCATTTCTACCCTGGAATGTTGGCATGGAATTTTCAAAGGTGAACGAAAACCAGAATGCACCAAAAATGCAAGAGAATGGACGATACTTTCACCATCATCGATCGATTGATTGATCAAGGGATGGATGAATAAGCTAAAGCAGAACATTCAATGATATATATAGAGAGACTCACATACTCAATACTAGACTAGGGTGTGTTTGTATGCCTTAAGATAAGGTCATGGTGTAAGACATAACATGGACTATGTGAAACTATAGAAAATCTGTGCACTATGGCTACCAAAAAATTTAATATTTGGAATCTAAACATGTTACATCTTGGATTTTTTCTAAAATCTGAATTAATTGTTGTGAGACAACTAACATCTAGGATATTTGTTTCTATACCATACTTTTCCATCAACATCTAAGTTGTATTGTCTTTGAATGTGTTGAATGGAGTAGCTATTGTGGCATCTTTATGATTGTTCATGTCAAACATACAATTCTGACATGTCTTCTCTTTTGTGTGGAAGGTATTGCTACATTGTATTTGCTAAGGATGAATGTTCACTAAGACAAGTCAAATACTTCAAAATGTTGGATGTGTTTGTATTACTCTTCCAGAACATATTCTATTTGTCTTTGTTTTGTATTATTGTTCCAAAACATATTCTATTTGTCTTTGTTTTGTATTATTGTTCCAAAACATATTCTATTTGTCTTTGTCTTTATTTCACACGTTGTTTTAGGATTTGAGTGTTTTAGGTTATTTTAGGTTTTTGTCCCTGAATTTAATGATTGAAATTCCAGATAATCACTTTATAATTATGGATTTTCTTGTCTATTTGAGTGATTTTATATAAGAAATCTTCACAAGTAGATCTTAAGTATATTTTCTACCCTTAGCTCCATTTCAAAGTGTTGTAATAATTTCTAAGGACCTCTTCTTCTCCTTGACTCGAGGTGGTGGATTTCCCATCCTGCTAAGGCCTTTCTCTTTCATCCAGCCCTTCATTTTCCATTGAATCTAATTCAAGAGATTCTCCCATTCAATCTCTCTTGGGGGATTCCTGTGGTGGTAGTCCAGGTATCATTTTTTGAAAATGGTGCTACGATATTTTTAGGGCGCCATTTCATCGACTCGGACTCTTATCCATTTCATTAGATCTTTAAGTGTAGGAAATAGTGCAACATGGCTAGGTATTTTATCTTGTCTTAAAAGGTCATCTCCCTCGTATATTTATAAACGAGAGGGTCAGAAGTCATAAATAGTTGTATCGTGGCTTGTCCATAACTCCCTTTGAATATAGGGAAAGTGACCATGCCAAAGCATAATCACCGAGCCATCTGAAACCTAACCATTTTCCTTAGGTCCATGTAACAAAGTGCAGGAATTTACAAGGTAAGTTGCTTAGATCAAGAACCAAATGTCACTGATCACAAACAGATCACAAATTAGTACACTAGTATAATCACGTGGTTAAAACCCTCGAAGAGGGAAACAGTCCACGACCTGAGCCAACACGACCACTTCAGGTAATTTATTAATATAAAAAGAAAAGTTACATATGTTTCTTTCATAAACGGTTACTAGACAAATGACCCTCCATGCTCTTTAAATAGAGATCATGGACCAATCGGGTGTTAAGCCATGGATCAAGTGTCGTTAATACTGAGGAGAGAGATAACCGTCAGATCACTACAAATCATGATCGTCGGACTATATGTTACAAATGTACATGGTAAAGAAACACAGTTTACCTAACTCTACTCTAGACTAAGTTATTTTTAACTATTTCCTATGTGTCAGAATATCCTAACATCCCCCCTTAAGAACAACTTGAGATAGGATTGAAGGATTTACAAAGGTGACACAAAAAGAGCCTATTTCCTATGTGTCAAAATATCCTAACATCCCCCCCTTAAGAACAACTTGGGATAGGATTGAAGGATTTACAAAAGTGACACAATAGGAGAAGGAAGGAGGCATTAGAGCCTATCCCCCCTTAATGACAACTTTATTGAACTCCAAGCATGGATGGAAGTTTGGTAAACTTCGCTTCTGTGAGAGCCTTTGTAAAGATATCGAATACTTGATCATTGGTTGGACAATATTGGACTTCAAGAACACAATCGTGAATGAGCTTTCTAATGAAGTGTATGTGGATTTCAATGTGTTTCATACGCTGATGCTGAACTGGATATTTACATAGCTGAATGGCACTCTGATTATCACACCAAAGTGTAGTTGGATGCTGTTGGAACACCTAATCCTACATGGGTAGGCGTGGAATGCGAAAAGTCACAATGGAGTCCAAGTGACCTTGGAATATGAAACCAAGAGTCACACCATTGTACTATAAATGTACATCATGTATAATGGAAAAAATAAGAAAGCCTCACGCTTATCCTTCATTGTGTTGTGTGTGTGTGTTTATTCTTCTCATACACCATGTGTGTGCTTCAACATGGTGTTTAACATGGTATTAGAGCAGGCGATTGCTGGCCCTGCTTCAATTTGAGTGAGCCATTTGTGTTTATGGCCTGTGCATATCTGCAAAATTCTTGATATTTTTGCAGCACTCAGAGTTTTCGCAGCAGACATTTTGTTGGATTCGGAAAGGTGTTTTGAAGAAGAGCAGCATTGGTTTTGAGGAGCAACATTCAAAATCCTTGGCAGCATTCAGAAATTGGTTTGGAGACGCAACCTTGTGCATCTGAAGGTTTTCTCACTGCTTATTTTTCCATTGAAAAATTTCTGCATTTTAACTTCTGCACCATTTTGGGGCTGCTGGAAAAGTGTTTAAAATGAGTTTCTGGAAAATTTTGGGTTTTTCCTAGAAAGATTTCTGAGTTTTTTCATTGAAAATTTCTGCAATTCTGGGTTTCTTTGCTGCTGGAAAAATCATTTTTGCAAGTTTACAAGTTCCTGCAAATTATTCTGCTGTGTATCTAGAAAAATTTTGCTATATATTTGGAAGAAGAAAAATTCTACTGCTGTTTTTCAAGTGGATTTCCTATCTCTACTCTCTGCTGTTTTAAATTTAAAAAATAAAAAAAATAAATAAAAATAAATAAAAATAAAAATTTCTGAACCACATCTCTCCCCACGGCCCCCTCACTCTGCAACACTTCCAAACCCTGCTGCCAGCAACACCCATTTGCTATACGCCCTACCCATCCCCCTCACCTGCGTTAACCTTACGCTATTACTCATCTCACACTACACCGACTCCCCCAAAACCCCGCGCCCCCTCCTTACAACGGATCCCTCTCTGCGTTAACTACGCACTCAACCCTTATCACTCCAAATCTCGCTGCCACATGCGCTCCCCATTCTCACGATTCCGCTCCTTATCCCTCAACCCCACGCCATTTCCAAACGCCCCTGCTCTGCATGCACCCTACCTCCTTATCACTTCAGCGCTCGCGCAAACCCTCTTACCTCTCACTCCAGCGCTCCCAATCTACAACGCACGGCATAGCCACTCCATCCCCTCGACCGCTCAACCCTTACCCAGTCCGCCCTCCCTACTCCTCTATAGCCTTTTCCCACTGCTTCCACACGCATACGCCCTTCCCACATACGCCTCACCACATATGCCTTTCACTACAGTCCGCTGCATTCTGCAACAACACTCCCTTCCAAACGCTCTCTCTTCCTCACCTTGGCCACTCGGCCTTCCAACTCGCTCCCCATCCAAACTCTATAATACCACCATTGCCTTTTTAAATTGATTTTTAATTTTTAATATCCACCTCCCTGCGTACAATAAACGCTCTCCCATCTTGTTTAAAATATAAACTACCGCCCCATTTTAATATATGCCCGCCCTCCATATAATACTCCCTCCATTCTCAATACATTCCCCTCTTTTTTAAATACCCTCCATTTGTAATAATCTCCATTTTTAATTAATTTTTAATTAAAAAAAAAAATCCCATCCCATTTTTATATAATCCATTTATCCTAGTTTTTAAACTCATTTTTTTTATATAGCCAAAAAATCCCCTCCCATTTTTAATTATATCCATTAATTTATTTTTTTAATTAATTCTTAATTAAACCAAAAAAAAAAAAAAAAAACAACAACAACAACAACAACAGTAGAGAGAGAGAAAAAAGAGGAAGAACAACAGAATTGAAGAAAATGACATATCACTAAATGGACAGTACACATAGAGAAAATTGCAGATTTGCTTTGTGATTTGTGGCATTGACATGAGGGTGATTTTCTGAAGAATTTTACATGAGAAGACAAGTTTGCCATCAGTTTTTAAACAACTTTTTGAAGGAAAATTCAGCTGCCTTAAAGGCTTCTTGCACGTGTTTTCAGCTGCACATTTACAAATATTTTGCAGAGATATGTATTGAGCTAACAGTGTATTTTGAGTGGAATTTGCCTCTTCATTCATAGTTGGAATCAGTGAATTTGAGTTGTTGATGCAATTCATTGTTGATTGCCCTCCATCATTTGAGGAGCACATTTTGTACTTTGAGATTTCCATAGTTGGAAATTCTTTTGAGTCATTTGTATTTCTTGTTGCATCACATTGTAAATGGGTGCATTTTCAGTTGTATCCGACACCCTTTCATTTTTTGAGCCTAAGTTGTTGAGAAATGGATAAAATCAATGAGGCATTAGAGTTGTTGAATAACCTCATTCATTCCAATGTTGATGACATGATAAAAATGAGCAAGGATGCTCTTTGTAACATTCAAAGTTTGCAAGATGCACAAGAAAAGATTGAGTTTTTGCAGTTGGAATCTAAGCTTCAACAAGATGAACTTCAGCAAAAGAGTCACCATTCTGAACCTATTTCTATTCAGAAGATTGAGAAAGACTCCATCAGCAGCAAGTCAGTAAAGTTGAAGTTGATTCCCATTCAGTTCATTGCACAAGAGCAGATTTACATGCAGATGCAGCAGTTCAGCCTGCACTTCTCAAGCCCATCATCAGACCTTGGGAAGAGCTTGTCCACAACAAGCACCGAACTAGTCTTGGATATGACAAGGAGATGTCCTTTCATATTCCAGACTACACCAAGCCCATCATATTTTAGAGTGCTGGATTCCTGTATGACAGTTCACCTGCAGCTGTTCCAGATCCTGCTCCACTTCCACAACAGATTGAGAAATGCCAACACTGTGGTCGAGTTGGCCATATGAAAGATCATTTTTTTGATCTTCATCCATGCAAGCACTGTGGTCGGCACACTAATTCTTCAGACAGATGCTTCAGACACAAGCCTCCTGCAAGAACCAAGATTCGTCTTGGATGGATTGCTTCTTGGCAATGGGCATCAGCAGCCAAGAAGATGTTTAATTCGCATGTCAGAACATGTTCACGGATATTGAGCAAACTTGCAGTTGAGTTTTCGCCATCATCTCACCTTGTCCCTGACAGGGGGGAAAATGGTGGTCATGTACAAGCTTCGACGACAGATCAAGCGAGCCTAAGCCACAATCTCTCATTCCATGTTCAGAGTTGTGGCAGCGGTTCAAAGCGAGCTTTGACCACAGTCTGATCATTGAGAGATGTGTGAGAGACAGGGTACATGAGCATGCCTTCGGTTGGTGGACAACCTTAAACCATCATCTTTGGTTGGTGGATATTTCAAACCATCCTGAGTAATGCATTTCCCTTCTTTTAGAGGTGAAGGTCTCTCTTTCTTATGAAGACCTTCCTCTGTAATATAAACCTTGGCGACTTCTTTTGAGGCATGGTTGGTTAAAATTCTTCAAAGCATTCAGGGTGCAATGAATCTAAAACCATCACATGTAGTAAGACCTCCCTGGTTTTGGTTGAGTCTCCCTTTTAGGGACAATTCCTCATGAGAAGCTTTCGACTTCTTTCGATTCCGGAAGGTTAAGAGCCACAGCAGTTCGCGTTCCAGTGTTGGTGGTCATCCTCAAACCACTTCTTTTTTCCAACATTTCAGAGAGTTGATTCAGCCCAAGTGCTGCCATGTATACTTTGCAAATTTGTATTACAACTCTTTTCTTGGACTCACACATACCCCTTCGGATTAAGGGGGGATGTTGGAACACCTAATCCCACATGGGTAGGTGTGGAATGCGAAAAGTCACAATGGAGTCCAAGTGACCTTGGAATGTGAAACCAAGAGTCACACCATTGTATTATAAATGTACATCATGTATAATGGAAAAACAAGAAAGCCTCACGCTTATCCTTCATTGTGTGTTGAGTCTCTTGTGTGTGTGTGTTTATCTTCCTCATACACCATGTGTGTCTTCAACATGGTGTTTAGCAGAATCTTGCTTGTGAAGATAAGTGCATCTGGATGACGAGCCATGGCCCTTCTTTGGCTAGCTGCACCACGATGCTACGCCTGTGAAGAAAGAGAGATGGCACTTTGTTTCTTACAAGACCAAGTAATAGGTCCTGAACCAAGAGTGAATACATATCCTGCAGTAGACTTTTGATCATCAGGGTCACCAGCCCAATTAGAATAGGTGAAACCAATCAACAATGGAGATGCTCCTGCACTGTAATGAATCCTGAACTGAACTGTACCTCAAATATATCGAAATATTCTTTTAGCTATTTTCTAGTGACTTTCTTGGGGTTGGTGCATAAACCGAGCGACAAGACCAATGAAAAAGGAAAGGTCAGGACGGGTATGGGTTAGATACAAAATTTTACCAACAAGTTGACGGTATAAGGTAGCATCAAATTCAGGGGTAGTACAAGTGACTAAAAGCTTGACTCCAGACTGAAAGGGAGAAGGGGATGGCTTACAGTCTTCCATGTGAAAGTGGTGTAGAAGATCACAGGAATATTTGGACTGAGAGAGGGTATTTCCTTCCTTGGATTGCAAGAATTGAAGACCAAGGAAATAATGCAAGTGTCATAAGTCTGTCATTTCAATCTTATTTTTGAGGCTAGACTTCACATGGTTTATATGGTTTGGATCATTACCAATAAGGATAAGATCATCAACATAAAGAACAAGGATGGTGAAGGACTGACCCACTTTCTTGGTGTAGACAGTGTTGTTAGAATGACACCTAGAAAAGTCATTATTTAAAATAAATCTATCCATTTTGGAATACCAAGCTCGAGGAACTTGTTTGAGACCATAGAGATACTTCCTAAGGCGAAAAACAAGGCTACAGTCATTTTGGATAAATCCATTGGGTTGTTCCATGTAGATTTCTTCATGCAAATCTCCATGTAAGAAGGCATATTTAACATCCATCTGATGGACTTCCCATTTAAAAGAGGAAGCAAGGGAAAGAAAAAGGCGGATAGGATTCATTTGGAAAGAGGGGAGAAGGTTTCAGTATAGTCAATGCCTTCAATTTGTGAAAATCCTTTAGCGACAAGACGAGCTTTATGTCTATCCACTTTTCCATCTGGTCCAAACTTCGTTTTATAAACCCATCTGCATCTGCCAAGTTTTCTTCCTTTTGAAAGAGGAACAATATCCCAAGTATCATTCGCTAATAAGGAATGATATTCTTCATTCATAGCTTCATCCCAATCTGGATGATCGAAATCTTATTCAAAGGTTTTTGGATCAGGATTTTCTAGAACTTGAGCCAATAAGGAAGAGGCTCTTTCAAACTGAGAACGAGTACGTCGTTGATCTGCAGGGTCACCTGCAAGAGAACCTGCTGCATCCCGAGTAGAGAAAACCCATCTTGGAAGCTGTGGAGTAAGAGGAATAATTTCAAGAGGTGGAGGATTTTCATCCTCGCAGTCATCATCTGAACTGGAAGGAATGCTATTAAAAATAGAAGAGAGAGAGAGGTGGCACATATGCCGAATCAGGCTCGCAGGCCAAAGGTGGCTCACCCGCCGAACTAGGCTTGCAGGCCGATATATTTTCATCAAATTTTACATCTCTTCTAATGATTATATTTTTTGATTTTGGTTGAAGAAGTCTATATCCTTTGACATCTTCAGAATATCCAACAAAAATGCATTTTTCACTCTTAGGTTCTAAGGCTTTATGTTTCGCATCTGGAATATGGGCCCAAGCATCACTTCCAAAATCACGAAAGTGACTTACATCTAGTTTGATTGAGCTCCAAGCTTCTTCTGGAGTTATATTCTTTAAAACCCTAGTAGGAGTGCGATTTACTATGTAATTTGCGCAGTTAATGGTTTCTGCCCAAAACTTGAGACCAAGTCCTTTAGATTGAAGCATACAATTAGCCATTTCTTTTAAGGTGTAATTCTTCCTTTCAACCACACCATTTTTTTGTGGAGTATATGGAACAATATGTTGCAATTGAATGCCATGCTCAGTGCAAAAGTTGATAAATTTGTTGTTAACATATTCCCCTCCATTGTTAACATAATTTTTCAACTTCCACTTTTGAAACCTTTAGACTCTTCAAATCATACGACCCCACTTGCAAAGGAAGGAGAGACCATGGTGCCTTATTCTTCTTTTGAAAATACTGTGACAACCCTAAGAAAATTTAGTATGAAATCTACTGCATGATAACCTTATTAGTGACATACTTTCATAAGATATGTGGAGGCTTTTGAGAACCAAAGACCCTCATATAGGTTACATAAGTAGGTTACCTGATATAGGCTCACAAGTGATTGGAATTGTGCAATGTTCAGTTGGAGAGGGAGAGGCCTTGAGAAGTGTGCATGTTAGATTAACATGGATCAATGCTTGAGCAATGTGCACTTGCAGTGGTGAAGAGGAATATCAAGTCAAAATTTAGCTAAGTATGGATAAAAAACAAGTGATGAGGATTGTGAAAATATAACATGCATAAATAGATTTATTTGCAATGATAACTTGAATGTGAAAGGACTTAGAATGTGAAATGACACTAGAAAAGAAGCATGCAAGAGAGGATTGAAACATGAAACAACTAAATATAGAAAAAGCGACACTTTTTATGTAAAAATGAGGGTAAAATGACATATACAAAAGAAAAAATGACAAAAATGACAGTAAAATCGATAATTACGAAACTTACCCGAAATAGTAGTGCACATGTGACCAAAATCTCCTTCTGCTCAAGGAATGTGAATAGCTCCAAATATTAGAGTGAGAATGAGCTCTAGGATAGGTTGTTATGTAGGTGAGCACATGTTGATCTAGGGTTAAGGTTTTGCACATGCATACCTAAAATCTAGGAGCTAGGATTAGAAACTTCCATTTCTGACCGAGTAAACTTTGGCATGTGTGCGACGCTGTTAACAAGGGTTGAAAAGTTTCCATCCATAAGGAATGTGTAATGTCTATCCATCTTGACTACATAGTTGACTAGCTCAAGGAACTGCGCAGTTCACTGGCACAAGGATTTGCGTAGTCATCTAGATCAAGGGACTTCATAATTACCTATCAGAAGAGGTTGCACAGTTCTCTTTTAGAGAGGATTGCACAATTTCTGCAATCAAGGAATTATGTAGTTTTTAGCAACAAGGAGCACACAATTTTGATTGGAAAACAGTGATTGTCAACTCAAAGTGCGCAACGGGGAGCTAGGAACCCGACATGCAAGATCAAGAATTTACGACACTTGATATCACTAGAAAAAGACTTGACACCTGGAAAACTAAGACCTAGGATGGATTGAGTAACCCAAAGTGACAATTCAAAAGACCATAAGGAGGCTCTAAAATTAGAAGATAGGATTTTTTTTGGAGGGGGTTGTAGCAACTACAACACTTGGAGATTCATCGGAAAAACCCTAGTTTCTCTGTCTAAGTCCAAATTTATGCACAATGTCTAGATTTCAAGAAGTATTATTTCATCCTGTTGATCACCATAAATTATTTACTTATCTTTATTACAGATGTAATCTCTTCTATGTCTTTCATCCACTTAACACATTCATAGTGCAAGTCAAATTTCAGTTGTTTCAATTAGGGAATAGAAGTATATAAAGATACATGAGTTTAAAGATGGCAGAGTTTAAATTCCATCTCTGGTGTTGCTCCATTGTCAGCAGACTTGTTCAGTACCTTGACAGAGTTACTTCAAGGAATAACAAGCATTGCTTCATTTCCAATGAGCCTATTTAGTACCCCAATGAAGTTTCTTGCTTCACCTCTCTAAAAAGGATACCTTTCTCTTCTTTCACCTATTATTTATTTATAAAATTATGCTCATTGACATTTTAAAGATGTTTATATCACCATTTATATAGCCATTTATAGATGTTTATAGCCGTTTGGATTGTTCAGATTAAATGTTAAGAGGTGCAAACCTCACAATCTTTCAGAAGTGCACCATAATAGTTGTTCATTCAAGTTGAATTCAGGCCTCACTAAAGTGAAACCCGTATGAGTGAACTAGATTCCCAAATATCCTGGTTTAATAAGTTATATATGAATAATGATGAATACATTAGAGTTATATAAGTATTTGAGTTAAAAGAGGAAAGAAAATTTCATGGTTTGTGAGATACCTGGACCTCCGAATTGAGATGTTAGATGAAATTTATTCGGGCTAGATCACAAGTGTAAAAGATATCCAGATTGGAAAGGGTATCCATGTGCACACAAATTTTGTATGAAGTGGATATTTGAAAGGCATGAGGAGTTGGTTTAGAACCTTTTGTAATTAATGCTTGATCATAGCATTAATAATATGCTAAAGTTGGTTAATCCTAGGGTTAGGTAAATTGAGGCTCCACATGCATGTAAATCATGAATTGAATTTAGTTGTGGTTGAAATGACAATGCTAGATAATGTGATGAGGTTGATCCATAGTTGAAAAGAAAGGGATGCATTTTGGCATCAATACCTAAACAAATGGATGAAAGGATATCAAAAGGAATATGTTTCAATTGTGACAACTAGTAAGGGATACAAATCCACTAAGAATAAATTATTATACATATATTGAGAAGAGGAAGAAGATCAAGAATTGGAACCATCACAAGATCTAGACCAAGAGAGGACTACTCCAATAATATATGATCATTCATAGGCTAGCATTAGTATATCAAAAAGAAAAGGTAATGGTGTTGATTGATTCTGGTAATACGCATAACTTCATCAGTTGCAAATTAGCAAGACTTCTCAATTTATTTGTATTTCTAGCACCAGAGTTTTAAGTAATAATTATAGATGAAGGTACCATAAATTGCTTATGTGCCATAATATTAAAATCAATATAGAGGAGTATTTATTGGATAGTCCGAATGATTGAAATATAAATGGGTGTTGCTGATGTTGTATTATTTGTCCAATGTTTACAATCGTTTGGAACAGTGACAATTAATTTTAAATATATTTTCATGATATTTACCTCAAAATGAAAATAAATTGAGCTTAGAGGTATAAAAAAGAAACTCTCTAAATTGTGAATACCTAATATAATAACAAAACCCCTCAAAAAGGGATACCATGGTGTAACTTCACAATTGTGCTCATTGATGTTAAAACATCTATATCCACTGCTCTAGTGGTGCTCTAAAAAACTATCAATAATCATTCCAAGGCATTTAAAGAAATTCCTAAGGGTCTTCCACCTGTTTAAGATCATGATCATGTTATTCATTTACGCCAAGGGAATGTACCACCTAACATTAGCTCTTATAGGTATACATATGCATAGAAAAGTGATATTGAGCGTAATATTGTTCAATAAATGTTAAAGGTTGGCACCATTCAACTTAGGCAAAGTACTTTCTCTTCATTAGTGGTGATGATTATAAAAAAGGATGGTTAATGGTGTATGTGTCTAAATTATAGATAGCCTAAGAAAATGAAATCAAAGATAAGTTCTCTGTTGCTGTCATTGATGAATTATTAGATGAAGTAAGTGGAACAATTTTATTTACTATTTTGGATCTCCATTTGAGATATCATCATATAAAAATGAGGAAAGAAGACATTCCTAAGCCAACCTTTAGAACACAAGATCATTATGAGTTTTTACTTATGCCATTTGGACTTACTAATATACCTTCAACATTTCAAAACTTGATGAATTATATTTTCAAACCCTCCTTGAGAAAATTTGTGTTAGTATTTTTTAATGATATATTATTCTATAATAAATTTTGTGTTGAGCATGTATAACATGTTAACACAAACTTAACACTATTGGAAGAGCAACAACTATATGCAAAGCCTTCAAAGTGTCCCTTGTGGCTCAAGGATCATATTGTATCTTAAGAAAGTGCCAAAGTGGGCTCTTACAAAATTAAAATTATGATGGAATGACCAATTACCAAAACCTTAAAAATACTTGGAAGAACCTTATGATTGACTAACTATCACTACAAATTTATCAAGCATAATGGTCAAATAAAAGTACCTCAAACAATGATATTAAAGAAGCAAGCATTTTCTTAGACTCAAGAAACAAAAACTAAAATGTCTATGTAAATAGCATTTATCTTGACACAATTTTTTATTCCTCCTTACCTAAGATTTGCAAATGTAAAAAAAGAGCTAAATTTAGAGACATCTACCTACCTCTAATAGATCATACATGGGTTAACATTAACACCCTACTCTCCACAAATAAACTAAGATATAAGATCTCAAATGAAAGTGTTTAACTAAATAAGTTAATGAAATGTAAAAAATATCAGTTACCAAATTTCTATTTAAGGAAGCATCTACCTCTGATAAATCATACATGGGTCAACGTTAACACTATACTCTCCACAAATAAACTAAGATATACGTCCTCAAATGAAAGTTTTCAAATAAATAAGTTAAATGAAATGTGAAAAACATCATTTACCAATTAATAGTGTGCACGTTAACACCATACTCTCCACCAATAGACTAAGAGATAAGATCTCAAATGAAAGTGTTCAAGTAAATAAGTTAAATGAAATGTGAAAGATATCATTTACTAATTAATGAGCACCTCGAAAGAGAAAATATTTAAAATAAAACTGTATAACACCATGTTGTCCACGACGCATATAAAGATGTAAGATTTCAAATGAAAACCAGTTAAAAGAAATTAAAAGAAATAAAAGAAATTTCATGGAAACTAGTTAAAAGAAATTTCATGGAAACCAGTTAAAAGAAATGGTAAGATGTAAGATTTCATGGAAACCAGTTGAAAGAAATTTGTAAAATATCATTTACCACTCAATAACCATCGGAAAAGAAATTTGTTATTTCAAAATAGGGTTATATAGATTAAAAAATAAATAAACATTTAAACATAAAGTTCTAGCAAATTTCAAATTAAGACGTGTGTATCTTTGGTAATTTTGAATGTTTTTACTTAATTTAGTGTTTTTTCAAAATTATGTTATTTTTTTTTTTTAATGAATTTAACATTTCTAAATATTTTTAATATTATATCTAAATTTATAATGTGAATGAGTCATATTTATAATTTGAATTTAATTTAGAGTTTAATTTAATCTGAAATTCGAGACCAAAATAAAATAAAAGATTATGAAGAAATTATATCTCCAAAATTAAATATTTAAATATATGGTAAAAAATTATGATAAAAATATCTTAACTCTAAAATTAAAAATTTCTAAAATAACTCAAGTTAATCTAGTTATATGATTAGCACAAAGGTTTAGGAGTTTTCATGATATATCATTAATATAAAAGGATTAGGATTTTTTACAGTTATATAAATTAAATGTTGATAAAATGTGATAGACATCAATTCATAATATAATAAGTATTACAATATCTGTTTTATCATGCATTTTATATTATTAAAAAATAAAAAATTATAAAAAATAATTAAATCATAATTTTATTTAAATTATTATTATTAATTATTAAAAAACATGTCACTTACCATTGACATTATTAATTTATAAAAATGTTTTGTTACAATACCATGATATATCAATATCAAATGTCTTAAAACCATAACTCTTTTTATATGACAATTTTCTTTCAATTAATAAATTTAATTAAAAGAGCAAAAGTCACATAACTATTTATAAGATCAATCTTAACTTTAATTTGTGACTCTTACTAAATATATTCTAAAATATGTTGTGAAAGATTAAATCCAAACTATTAACATAATAATTATTGATAATTAAATTAAAATTCAAAAATTGTATTCCAAAATATACAAATAGTAATGAACAAATAAAATAATAAAACACTACCATTAATATAATAATTATTAATAATTAAATTAAAATTCACAAAACTTTATTCTAAAACATACAAATAAACATGGGCTTGTTTGTGGCTAAGAGCTCGTCTTCTTTGGATGTAAGGTAATAGGTTAATGGCCAAAGACCCAGAGGCATCTAGCAATAGTGAATGCCTGTCCCCTTAGCAGGTAGTTCAGGTTTTAAGTGGCATGATTTTCCTTAAACAACAGTGATGACCCAACTTGCATTTGCAAATAAAAACCAATAATAAGTGTCTCCCTAATGATTTGACAACTGAATTATGATAGATTTTTCCACTATGTAAAAAAACTTAGAATTAATTATTATAATAATATATTGGTAGATTTGGTTTGTTGGTTGTTAGACTTTGTTGAAATATTTTCTCAACAACAACCTCCTAACCTAGAATCTTTTGGATCTCATATGTGCTATATTGATGTCATCTTTCTTGGCGTGAAATGAAATAGATGAATAATTTTATGTGTGTGTGAAATCTTGATTTTTTTTCTTCGTATCAGAAAAGATAGCTCTGGGTTTAATCCTTAGAGGAAAGCCTAGATAAATGCGAGAGGATTGAATTCAATCTCGCGCTGGACACCGAAATTCAGTGGCTTCGATGTGAGTCTCTGAGATCAATTTGCTGATCGTTGCCTTCTGTACTTTAGTGGTGAAATTCATCGTAATTTTTCAGAGTTGTCTTCTCCTATTACCAGCGCACGACAGATCGACCAGAAGAACCCTCAGATCATATCTCGCTATGTCATCCCACAGATATGGTCGGAGTTGTTTATTAGATTAATCCTATGTAGGCGATAAAGAATTTGCAGCCATTGGGATAAAAACTTCATAATGGTCGAACTTGATCTTTGGAATGCAAATGAGAAGCATATTGTTGGAGAATTGTGTGCTCCTGGTTGGGCTTTTCCTGAAACTTTTAGTATAGAGAATCATTATTTATATCGATGTTTCTCTACCATGAGAAATAATTTCAAAGGGACATTAGTCTTATCTTTTTCTAAGAGGAGTGGGAGATTCATATGCTACACACCTAACCCTGCATATTGTCTCGATAATCAAAGGGATTTATCAGTGATATCATCAAGGTAGGGTCGTTTTTGTGGAGCCCAAATATCAACGAGGACTTCAACTTTGGTAAAAATGGGTAGAGATAGTCCTGGTTTCCGCTAACCGGGATTATGAAAAACGTCTCTGTGAAGCGTTGAATCGACATACAGTAGCCATTGGTCAATGATTCAAACTTGTATACTTGGAAGGTGAAAGTCCAAATGAATCTAATGCATTAAAATTTAAGGAGCTTAGTAAAAGGAGTAGAACCAGCATGCCAAGACCCTAAAATATTAATTGATTGGCTGAAAGGGAAGAGAGAGATAAGTCCATTATAGGAATCGTTTTGTCATATTCACAACTTCACCTTATAGATTTAGAAAAATCCTCTGCACAAATATGGGAACAATTAAGTAAGATATTTGGGGAAAAAGTTGTGAATGCAAAATTCTCCTTGAAATTAAAATTATTCAAACTTAAAATGCATTATAGGGTATCATTGTCTACACACATAAATGATCTAAAATAACTCATAAGGTAGTTGGAGGAAATTGGGGTGAAAATAGAATAAGAAGATGCTAAGATATTTTGTTAAACAATTTATCTTCAAATTATGATTATGATATTTTCACCTTAAGTCAATTTTCCTCTCGATCACTAGATGAAATGATTGTAACACTCTTAGTATAAGAGAAGAGGATGACAAAAGGTGATGCAGAGGAAAACTCACACGTTGATATGGTCCTATTTTCTAAGGGCATGATCAATAAAAATAGAAACTTAGTCGAATGTTTTTATTACTGAAGACATGGAAACACGACATTCAATTGCAAAACTTGTGCCAAAGATCTTTTAAATGGAAAATTAAAAGAAAAACAAACGTGGATACTTTTGAAGACTCACGAAAGGTCAACCTTAAGTACTTGTGACAATAATGATGAATACACAGGCTCTCATACTTTTCTAAAACAACTATCAATCATGTATGTTTCAATTATTTGTATATTTTTGTTTTGAAAAAGGTGCAAAATCAATTAATGTACATACTAATACAATTAAACTAGTGGTTCTCGAAATTCTTCAGTGTCGAGAGAACATATCACTAATTTAAATCAGTGAGTCTCTTTTATGCTAATGGGTCATTGTTTTTCGACAGTTCAAGATCATCAATTACTGTAATAGCTGGCTTATGTGCTAACTGATGATTTTGTTATGTTGTTAAGACATTAAGACATTAATTGTTATTTTTATTTTGGAAACAATACATTATGAGAAGAAATTAATTTTGATTAAATTAATTATGGAAGTGATTTCCATAAAAGAATAATAGACTGACGGTAAAAATTAATTCAAGAACTGAGATTTATTTGGACAGAATCAGTTCAAATAGTCACCCCAACCTCTGAGGATAAAGGCTTATTCCTAGTGAGGGAGGGGGGTTCTGTTGGGTAACTAAAGAAGGAAGATTGAAGAGAAGAATTCCCGAGCTAGTGGTGACTAGTGGAATTACTCTGATTCCTGAGAAATTTTGGAATAGAAGACTAGACCGGAATGTCCCGAAGTCTTTCCTAGAAACTTTGTCAACATGCATAACCTAGTCTTGGAGCAGGGGGGAAGGGACGAGGACGTAATTTCCTCTCTCAAGGAAGGGAGGATATCATCAACAAAATTTGAGAATCAAATGAATTTTGTTGTGTAAATGAGTAATTAGCTCTCTGTATAGGTTAGTGAACTATACTGTGATGCATTTATAAAAAAAGGAAAATTTTTGTTTGTTGCTTTTAAAATTAACAGAACTGTTACACTGTTTCTATTTTAAAGAGAAAAAAACAACAGAGTACATAAATATAAATTAGATGATGAAACAGTCTGGTATCTAACAACAGGGAACTGTTAACTCAGTGAAATGTTGGCGAAAGCTCCGAGTAAGTTGCTTCCTGCAACTATGATAAGCACAGACAGAATGATGGACAGACATTTCCTTGAAGAAAACAATCTTATTATAAGTAAATGCAGAAAACTTAAAAATACAAAAGGAGAAAAACTATAGGAAATAGTTGGAAATAGGAAATATAACCATAACTCGAGATAGCAGAATATTAGGAAATGTTAGCCAGTATACCTTGGAGGCTAGTAATAATAATTGTAACCAAAACCCATAATAGATCATACATAAGAATATCATTTTATGAGATTGATAACTGTAAAGGAAGAAACAGTAAATAAGCACAATAATAATCCTGTTAAAGAATATCTATTACTGAATCTTCCCAGCCTGTACTAGAAGTAACGAAAGCTCAAAAGAAACAAAATCTGATAACTGTAATATGGAAAACAGAAATTTCTGCTTATCTGTTGAAAGAATGGTACAAACTAGATAAACTGGAAATAATACATTTTCTCTTCTTGAAATTCATGAAAAATAGAAAAGGAGCAAAAACATTCATGAGTGCAGAAATATGATAATAAAATATCAATGCTGATAGTATGAGTACAACATTCAACATGAATAAGTTAAAAATGGAATACTGAAAGTAAAAGCCTTGAAGGCCGAATGTCTTATAGATATAAAGAACAATACAAGTATTTTCTTTACAATATTGAAACCCTTTGCGTGTGGCAAATGTCATAATTATGAAACTATAGAGAACTACTATAGCTTTGGAAATGGCGGTGTGAAATCCTCAGAACTAAATACATTAACATATATCCATTAAAACTCAGAATTTCATTAGCTTTTCGTGAAACAAGTTGGCGGCTTCAAGACCCAGTCATTGAGGGAGTACCTGGTATGGAAGGATGAGTCAGTATAGACTCTAGAACCAACAAAGTAGCCGAGCCTCCAATCCACAGAGTTGGGCGATGGAGCATACCTGAAAAGGAAAGAGCGCTAGTTAAGAAAACCACAAGAAAACTAAAGGAAATGAAAGAGAAAAATAGAAGGAGAATGATAATATTTAAGTTCATACCTGTAAAACTTAATCTTCTGTGGAAGTGATGACGAGAACAAACTGCAGTGAAGAGAACACCTATATTAAATCACTGATGCTTGGACAAGCGTAAAAGGTAAGGGTAACCTAAAATATTTTCTATTCAAATTAACGCATACAGTACCTGAGAAAAAATCTTCGAGAAGGCAAGGGAAATCAGGTAGTATTTCCTCCTGAGAGAGGAAGGAAGTTCCAAATTCGACCCAACAAACAAGAACCAGGTGGAGAATGAGAAATGGCCGCTAAGTTAATGATAAAGGATTAACTTGAGAACAATAAAATCCTTATGACAGAAACCCTCAAGAACAGAGGTTAAATGTAAGCAATCTCGCCGAAGTGAAAGGTGTTATAAATCACGAAGAGAGTCTTACCATTGTTTAAAAGGTTATGGAGCGGAGAAGGACGAAATCCGACGAGAAAAGCTCAGGATGACAGCCATGGAGTCGGCTTGCAGAGCTTGCGGTGGTAAACCGAAAAATTGGAAGAACGGTTAGGTTTGGGGGTAGTCATTACCCAAAACTAACCCCATAACCCTAGAACTAAAAACAACCATAGATCAAAATCTGAGCAGATCGATGATGGGGTAAGTTACAACTGGATTCTGTAAGGTTTGCGGGACAGAGATAATAAATCCAAACCCGTTTGCAAACTTACCTCATTAATTATCCACCGCCGGAAAAAAAAATAACCCCAACAACCTTGTAAATGAGACTTTGTTGTAAAATGGAAAATGCCGACGGATATGCTCAAATCTGACATTGATTAATGTTAAAGATTCGTAATAATAAAGGTTAGTACAATATATTTACCCAAAGCGCAGATATGATGTCAGGCATACAACTCAAATTGTGGGAAAATTAAATAAACTCTTATGTATTAACTCTGTTATCGGAATAATGATATGAGAATATATGAACAGGGTTTGCATAAAAATATGGATACATGTGTAATCTTTTAATTGATTAGTGTTTAGAAATTACAATGTTAAGTTGTGGTAAGAATTGTTTAGTAGCAATAGACCAAGGTTAAAAGTGAATTTTACTTTTTTTTTTTTATATCAGTTTTATATGTAGATGAATGTTACAAGTGGTATCAGAGCGACGTTCGCATGCTGGGACCCTATGGGTCATCTAACAGTTTAAGTTGTGTGTATACTGATGCACAGAGAGAAGAGAAGCATAACAAGAGACGTTATGAGAAGGGGGTCAACGCAACAACCACCCCAGAACACCGAGGAACCCCAACCACGACCAGAAATGAATCTCGAGATGTGGATTCAGCTGAGTGTGGATCAGCACCAGCAAACAAGTAGACTGCTGGAGGAACAACAATATCAAACTAGCATTTTGTTAAATATATTACATAAACTACAAGAAGAAATAGTACGGGTTTGAAGCGATAATGAGCGTTTGATGCAAGAACAAGAAATGATACTAAAAATCCTCTCGGATAAAAAGAATCAGGGAATGGAACAACCCAGCCCTGATAGAGACATGCAAGAAGGAAATGAGCAACAAGCAAGAGACCACACCACTGACAAAATGGAAAGAAGTCATTCACAACGGAGTAATAAAAATAAAAACTACAATGAGGTCGAGTCAGGTAATGTGTCAGATCAGAAAGAAGTTAAGAGGCAGAGAGTGGAGCTGAAAGTTGAATTTCGGAAGATAAAACCACCTACGTTTGATGGAGTAGAGGAAGAGGTGGCTATGGCGTGGATAATAAATATGAACAATTATTTTCAAGTTTACGAATACAGTAGCAATCTGAAAGCCAGATTGGCCATCTATCAGTTGAGGGATAAGGCCACACTGTGGTGGGATAAAGTTAAGAATTTCCACAGTATTGATGATTAGGACGTGACTTGGGATTTGTTCCAACAATATTTTAATGATAAGTACTTAACTGAGTGCTTTTATGACGAGAAATCTAGAGAGTTTCGTGATTTAAAACTGGGACAATTGACAATGGATGAATACCTCACCAAGTTCACTTCTTTACTTCATTATATTCCTTATTTAAGGGAAAAAAGGCAAAAGTACAACGGTTCCTGAGCAGTTTGCCGACTCATATGAAGGAACGAATTGAGTATGTGAATCCCAAGACCATTGAAGAGGCAATTCGGAAGGCAAGAATTTGTTATCAACAATATAAAGTAAAAGGAGAGTTGGGAAAAAGCTGGTAGACAAAGAAATAACATAAGGGCAGTTCAAATTTCAAGAAAAAAAGAACCAATAATTTCAAGAATGCTGCCAGAAGCTCAGTTAGCAAACAGTTTGGTAGGAATCATCAAAGAATAAGATGGCCTGCAGAGGATAAACCCACGGAAGCTTCCAACAAACTAGATCAAGCACAAAATCAGAAACCACACCTCCAGTGCTGGGGGAGTGGTGAGGATCACTACTACAGAAATTGTTCGCAGCGAGGAAGGAGCGAGGCGGTCACCAAATTACAAGAACCCTCAACAGTAGGAAATGTAGCCATAAATATACCTAGAATTAATACAGCCTTGGAAGATCGGAAGACAGATTACCAACCGACGATGATAGAGTTGGAAGGTAAGCTAATCTCTCAACCTGTTTCTATTTTGGTAGACCTAGGTGCAAGCTTAAGCTACGTAAGTCCCAAATTAGTAGAGATTTGTAAATTGCAAAGTCATAAATTCAGAAATCCATGGCTGGTACAGTTAGCCATGGGAGCAAAGAGGAAAGTTTGTGCCAAAATTTTGAACTGTACACTGGAAATCAGTGAACAACAACTAACTGTAGAATTGAATATATTACCTCTAGGATCCTACGATGTGTTACTTGGTATGGATTGGTTGGAGAAGCACTGGACGTTAGTAGATTGTAAAGAAAAATTTATATATTACAGAATGTAGGATGAAACTCGTAAGGAGATTCAAGGTATATAGAAACCCATACAACTGCATCCTATTACAACATCTCAAATGAGTAAGTGCATGAGGAAAGGATGCCAACTATATGCTATCCAAGTGGGTTTTACTAATTCCAAAGAAAAGGCTCCAATGATGGAAAACATTTTGATAGTGCAAGAGTTTATGGACGTATTTCCAGAGGAAATACCAGGTTTGCCACCTAGAAGGGACATTGATTTTGCTATAGAGTTGATACCTAGAGCATTACCGATTTCAAGGACACCATACCGAATGAGCGTACCCGAACTGACCGAACTAAATATGCAGTTACAAGAACTGTTAGATAAAGGGTAAATCTGACCAAGTATATCCCCTTGGGGAGCACCAGTGCTATTTGTAAAGAAGAAAGATGGAACCATGTGAATGTGCATGGACTATCGAAAACTCAATAAATTGATGGTCAAAAATAGATACCGTCTACCGCGGATTGATCTGTTTGATCAAGTAAAGGGAGCTATTGTGCTCTCAAAGATAGATCTAAGATCGGGATATCATCAGATCTAGATAAAAGACGAAGACATTTATAAAACTGCTTTTTGTACCAGATACGGGCACTACGAGTTTGTGGTGTTACTATTTAGATTAACTAATGCACCAACAACCTTTATGAGGCTGATGCATGGTATATTTCACCCCTTTCTGGATAACTTTGTGTTAATATTTATTGATGAAATTTTGGTTTATTCCAAGAATATAGAGGAGCATAAAGAGCACTTACGGATAGTGTTGGAAATGTTACGGAAGCATCAACTGTACGCTAAGTTCAGCAAGTGTGATTTCTTCAAGGAATAAATACAGTACCTTGGTCATGTTATTTCTGCAGAGATAATCACAGTTGACTCAGAGAAAATTAGAATGATTATGGAATGGAAGATACCCTAAAATGTGGCAGACATCCGTTCCTTTATGGGTTTGGCCAGTTATTATTGGCGGTTCATTGAAGGATTCTCAAAAATTTCCTTTCAAATTACTTCCTTACAAAGGAAAGGAAACATATTTAAATGGACGAAGGAATGTCAAGACAGTTTTGAAAAACTGAAACTTTTATTGAATACAACTCCAGTGTTAAGAGTAGCTGATCCCAATAAAGAGTTCGAAGTCTGCACAGATGCGTTTAAAGAAGGATTTGGGGCGATTCTGTCACAAGAAGGTAAAGTAGTTGCTTATGAATCACAGAAAGTCGATATTCAACTTATGATTTGGAGCTGGTAGTAGTAGTGTATGCACTCTGAGTATGGAGGCATTACTTGCTTGGAAAGAGATTTGTACTCAAAACTGATCATAACAGCTTAACCTGTTATTTTAAGCAAGCTGACCAGGCAAGATGGAATGCTTTCCTGAGCGAGTTTGACATTGATATGCAACATGTGAAGGGTAAGGAGAATAGAGTAGCTGATGCGTTCAGTAGGAAGTTGCATGGTGTTTTTGAACTGTACTATAATCAGGTTGAATGCAAAATTCTGGAACAAATAAAACCAAAAGCTGAGAAGGACCCTGAATACCAATTTATGTGGAAGCAAGCAGAGGAGTCCAAAAAACAAGGAAAATCTGCTGATTACTGAATTAATAAAGATGAGTTGCTAACTTTCAAGGAGAGGATTTTTGTTCCAAATTGGATGGAATTGAAGGAACTGATCCTAAATGAGCATCACTGAAGTAACTACTCAGGACATCCCGTGTATCAGAAAATGCTAACATCAATTAGGAAAAACCACTTGTGGCCCGGTATGAGAAGAGACGTTGCAGAATATCTAAACAAGTGTTTGGAATGCCAGCAAGTGAAGGTGGAGCATCGACACCCAGCCGGGATGATGCAATCTATACCGATACTTGAATGGAAGTGGGAGGTTATATCCTTAGACTTCATCACTAGTTTACCAAGGTCAAAGAAGCATAATGACTCTATAATTGTAGTAGTATATTGATTAAGCAAAGCAACACATTTTATACCAGTGCAGTCCACTTATAAGACGATGCAAATAGTAGAAATATTTATGCGAGAGATCTTTAGACTGCATGGTATCCCAAAGATTGTCATATCTGACAGGGATGTGAAGTTTACTTCAGCATTCTAGAAAAAATTATTTACAGGACTGGGAACTCAAATTAATTTCAACACTGCTTACTGTTACAAAGTAATTTGTCACCGTCCCTACCATTTCCCGTCCCGCACAATGGAGGACCCATTATGTGACCTGTGAACACTGTCATGCCTTGAAAACATCATCAATGCATCCCTCTGAGTATGAGCTTCTTTTCCCCTTGAGACATCTCCTTGCAAAATCCATGAAAAACAACTCTTTTTGCATTGGCGCGGGTAGACAGTTCAGTGCTCGCGCCAATCAGGGAAATCCTGTAAAGAGGTCGCGCCACTTGGCGCTCTGTCATAGAGCAGAAATCGCGCCACCCATTTTAGGGACTTTTTTTTAAATATGGATGGCGGAAGTTGAGTTCAAACAAACTCACAAACCACTGCCTATCTTGAGTTGGGAGGTTTGGCTGCGGGAGTTCTATGGAAGGAAATTGGTTTTGCCACCTCCCATGGAACCTTCCTTGTTGATAGGGCCAATCCCATAATAATAGGGATCCCAACTCCCTCCTTCCCCATCTATAAAAGCTTGCTCAGATCCATGGCAAGCTAGTCTTGAAGTGCTGAAGCTTTGCATCTCACTATTCCCAAGTGCCTTTGTGCTGTAAAGAATCCCTTCTTTCCCTTAAGGCCCATTCAAGCGAGGAGACCATTGTTACGAGACTCTGGAGAGGTTTTCCCTTTCCTTGGCGAGCTTTGCGGGACGTGGACGACCGGAGACCCGTTCGAAGGAAGCTGCGACGTCAGAACTTGGTTGTAACTTCTATTCGTTTATTACTTAATAGATGACTATGATTATGGTTCCACTCCGTTTTCCATCATGTTAATACGAGTAATATCTTTTCTGACCGATGTTTAGTTACGTATGCTGGTTCCTATGCTTGTATCTGTTCGTTTCTTCTATGTGCAGGTGTTCATCCGCGGAGATCGTGGAAGGATTGTGACCTGCCAGGGCTGAAGGACGGGGACATCTCTTCTTCGGATCTAGCGTTGGAATCCAGGTAGGCTCTTATCCCAAGTCTTTCATTCGTAACTAGGAGCTTGCGTCATAGCATTGTTTGTTTGTTGCTAGACCCCTGCTGGGCTAGTAGGGATCGCCTCTGTCCGCAGAGGGGATTTACCTCCTCAACACTTACCATTTGCAGACGGGACGGGAAAACTGAGCGAGTGAATCGGATCTTGGAGGATATGTTACGCATGTATGTGATGCAACAACCAACTAGGTGGGAAGAATATTTGCACCTAGTGGAGTTTTCATACAATAACAGATATCAGGAATCTCTTAAGATGAGTCTGTTTGAAGCATTATACAGAAGACAATGTTGAACTCCTATTAATTGGAGTAGCCCATAAACCAAGTTGATGCTTGGACCGAAAATGCTAGTTGAAATGGAGTCAGAAGTAAGGAAGATCAGACAAAATTTGAAGGCATCTCAGGATAGAGAAAAAGTGTATGGAGATAAGAAAAAGACTTATCGTGAGTTCGAGGAGGGAGACCATGTGTACGTAATGATCAAACCAAAGAAAAACACTTTAAGGTGGGCCTCTTGTGCCAAGTTGGCTCCGAGGTTTTGTGGCCCTTTCCAAATATTGGAAAGGGTAGGACTTGTGGCTTACCGATTGGCCCTGCCCAGTCATATCCATGTACACAACGTCTTTCATGTATCGTTATTAAAACGATATGTACACAACCCAAAGAACGTAATCCATTGGCAAAGTATTTAGGTAGGATATGAATACAAGACTTGATTAGAAATGATAAGTTTATGAGAAAGTTAATTCAAAGTTTGTTGATTGCAGGTCGAACCAGACAATGAGTTTTTGGTCAAGCCTCAATGTATAATCGATCAGAGAGAAATCATGCTCCGGAAATGATCCATCACCCAGGTTAAGGTGTAGTGGAAGCACTTTGGCCCGGATGAAGCTACCAGGGAGGATGAAGGTTTTATTCGGGAAGCTTACCCATAACTTTTTTCTAGAGAAAAATGGGAACACCGAGGATGATGTTCACTTCCAGGGGGGAGAGTTGTAACAGTTGGCTTAAGTGCTAACTAATGATTATGTTATGTTGTTAAGACATTAAGACATTAATTGTTATTTTTATTTTGGAAACAATACATTATGAGCAGAAATTAATTTTGATTAAATTAATTATGGAAGTGATTTCCATAAAAGAATAATAGACTGATGGTAAAAATTAATTCAAGAACTAAGAGTTAGTTGGACAGAATCAGTTCAAATAGTTACCCCAACCTCTGAGGATAAATGCTTAATCCTAGTGAGGGAGGGGGGTTCTGTTGGGTAACTAAAGAAGGAAGATTGAAGAGAAGAATTCCTGAGCTGGTGCTGACCAGTGGAATTACTCTAATTCCTGAGAAATTTTGGAATAGAAGACTGGACTGGAATGTCTCGAAGTCTTTCCTAGAAACTCTGTCAACACGCATAGCCCAGTCTTGGAGCACAGGGGAAGAGACGAGGACGTAATTTCCTCTCTCAAGGAAGGGAGGTTATCATCAAAAAAATCTGAGAATCAGATGAGTAAATGAATTTTGTTGTGTAAATGAGTAATTAGCTCTCTGTATAGGTTAGTGAACTATATTGTGATGCATTTATAACAAGAGGAAATTTGTTGTTTGTTGCTTTTAAAATTAACAGAACTGTTAGACTGTTTCTATTTTAAAAAGAAAAAAACAACAGAGTACATAAATATAAATTAGATGATGAAACAGTCTAGTATCTAACAACAAGGAACTGTTAACTCGGTGAAATCTTGGTGAAAGATCTAAGTAAGTTGCTCCCTGCAACTATGAATAGACAGAATGGTCCAGACATTTCCTTAAAGAAAACAATATTATTATAAGTAAATGCAGAAAACCTAAAAATACAAAAGGAGAAAAACTGTAGGAAACAGTTGGAAATAGGAAATATAACCATAACTCGAGATAACAGAATATCAGGAAATGTTACCCAGTATACCCTGGAGGCTAGTAATAATAATTGTAACCAAAACCGAGAATATATCATACATAAGAATAACATTTTATGAGATTGATAATTGTAAAGGAAGAAACAATAAATAAGCACAATATTAACCCTGTTAAAGAATATCTATTACTGAATCTTCCCACCCTGTACTATAAGTAACGAAAGCTCAAAAGCAACATAATCTGATAACTGTAATATGGAAAAAAAAAAACTTTCTGCTTATTTGTTGAAAGAATGGTACAAACTAGATAAACTGGAAATAACACATTTTCTCTTCTTGAAATTCATGAAAAATAGAAAAGGAGCAAAAACATTCATGAGTGCATAAATATGATAATAAAATATCAACGCTGATAGTATGAGTACAACATTCAACATGAATAAGTTAAAAATGGAACACTGAAAGTAAAAGCCTTGAAGGCTGAATGTCTTCTAGATATTAAGAATAGTACAAGTATTTTCTTTATAGTATTGAAACCCTTTGCCTGTGGCAAATGTAGTAATTATGAAACTATAGAGAACTACTATAGCTTTGGAAATGGTGATGCGAAATCCTCAGAACTAAATACATTAACATATATCCATTAAAACTTAGAATTCCGTTAGCTTTTTGTGAAACCAGTTGGTGGCTTCAAGACCCAGCCATTGAGGGAGTACCTGGTATGGAAGGATGAGTCAATATAGACTCTAGAACCAGCAAAGTAGCCTCAAATCCACAAAGTTGAGTGATGGAGCATACTTGAGAAGGAAAGAGCGCTAGTTAAGAAAACTAAAGGAAATGTAAGAGAAAAATAGAAGGAGAAAGATAATATTTAAGGTCAACCTGTAAAACTTAATCTTCTGTGGAAGTGACAACAAGAACAAACTGCAGTGAAGAGAACACCTAAATTAAACCACTGATGCTTGGACAAGCGTAGAAGGTAAGGGTAACCTAAAACCTTTGCTATTCAAATTAGCACATACATTACCTGACAAAAACTCTTAGAGAAGGCAAGGGAAATCCGATAGTATTTCCTCCTGAGAGCGGAAGGAAGTTCCAACTTCGACCTAGCAAACAAGAACCAGGTGGAGAATGAGAAATGGCCGCTAAGTTAATGATAAAGAATTAAATTGAGAATAGTAAAATCCTTATGATAGAAATCCTCAAGAACAAAGGTTAAATGTAAGAAATCTCACCGAAGTGAAAGGTGTTAGAAAGCACGAAGAGAGTCTTACCATTGTTTAAAAGGTTTTGGAGTGGAGAAGGATGGAATCCGACGAGAAAAGCTCAGGATGACAGCCATGGAGTCGGCTTGCAGAGCTTGCGGCGGCAAACTTAAAAATGGGAAGAACGGTTAGGTTTGGGGGTAGTCATTACCCAAAACTAACCTTATAATCCTAGAACTAAACAACCGTAGATCAAAATATGAGTAGATCGATGATGAGGTAAGCTACAGTTAGATTCTGTAAGGTCTGCGAAACAGAGATAATAAATCCAAACCAGTTTGCAAACTTACCTCATTAATTATCCACCGCTGGAAAACCAAATAACCCCAACAACCTTGTAAATGAGACTTTGTTGTAAAACAGAGAATGCCCACAGATATACTCAAAGCTCACGTTGATTAATGTAAAGATTTGTAATAATAAAGGTTAGTACAATATATTTACCCAAAGAGTAGATACGTGGTCAAGTGTACAACTCGAATTGTGGGAAAAGTAAATAAACTCTTATGTATTAACTCTATTACGGGAATAATGATATCGAAATATATGAACAGGGTTTCCATAAAAATAGGGATATGTGTGTAATTTTTTAATTGATTAGTGTTTGGAAATTACAATGTTAAGTTGTGGTAAGAATTGTTTAGTAACAATAGACCAAGGTTAAAAGTGAAGTTTAATTTTTTTTAATATTTTTATTGGTATATAGAGATGACGCTACCATTAAATATCATTTTTGTGAGTATGTAAGTGTGGATATCAAAAGAGGTTAAGTTTTATAATTAACTTTTGAATACACTCCGTACCCCAACAGTCAAAATTGTAGTTCGATATATTTTGATAAATAAAAGCTAGTCCATAGAGTTGTGCAATGTCGAGATTGTCCTTCAAAAAATCAAGAAACATCAATTCTGCATGTTCATCAATAACGGTTAGAAATAACCAGTGCAATTTTAGAAAACAAAAATATAGCGAAACAAAAACCACTGACAAGCCCAATTTAGAAAACAAAAAATAACAAACAAAGCACGGCAACGTGAAGCGGAAAAGCTGGCGTCCATCAGTCGAATCTCGTAACTGTAGAATAAGCACGCACTAGAAAAAAAAGATTCATAAATCCATTCGAACCAGTCTTCTGACATTTAAAAAAAATAAAAATAAAATAAACCACAATTCAATGTTAACATCATCTCCAAAATCCACACGTACATCACCCAGACATTTGATCCCGATACCATATCTGCACCATCATTACCAATAGTGATTGGTGCCATAAGCTTCGGACGCCTCAACCTGCAACATTCTGCCTGCGCTATGATGAGTCTGGAAATCATTGGATTCCTTCTTTGCGCTTAAAACGCGCACTGCTTTCGTTCCGAGAAATCACACAGCAAAAAGACAGAAAAAGTAAAAGACAAAACAACCTTCGCTTTTGGACACTGTTAACCGAATAGTCTAATATTTTTTAATACCCACTCCATTCACATTTACCTTACTGTCCCAAAAAGAGATGAAGTTTCCAGCACGTGTAGGCCCTCTTTCTTTAAAGTCCGTAACTTTTCCTCGTGTTCCTTTCTTAATAAGGGTGCCCATGATACTAGTCCATATGGTCAATCAAAGGTCTTGTAGAAACGATAGCGTAATTCCTTTAATTTTTAGATATGTATTATGTTTCTCATTATAGTTTGGGAAGTTTATATTAATATTTTATAATTTTTTATTATTATATTAATGGTTGTGATATGTATTTAAAAAAAAAAAAATTTAAAATAGGATTGTTATGCTACTTCAAAGTAATTTATTGAAAATGAAATTATATTAAATTAACATAAAACTATGTTTATTAAGTAAATATGATTTTATCAATATTGTAATATTTTAATTTTTGTCTTCGGTCATGCAAATGGAAAATGGGTTGTACAATATTCTTATTATCATTTCACTTTTACCTTTCTATTTATCTTTTTCTTTTTTTAGTTCCTATACATTTTATATAGCACCTTATATCTTTTCTCAAATATTATGTCACTTTTGTCTATGGGTGTGTTACTTATATATAGGTGTCTAAGTCATTGTTTATTAATGTATGAGGGTATAATGTATGGAATTGTGTCATTTATGTTTGAAAGAATTGCTTATTTATGCTAATTATATATCTTTTCTCAAATATTATGTCACTTTTGTTTATGGGTGTGTTACTTATATAGGTGTCTAAGTCATTGTTTATTAATGTATGAGGGTATAATGTATGGCATTGTGTCATTTATGTTTGAAAAAATTGCTTATTTATGCTAATTATGTATGTGGGTTATGTGTGTAATTCATATTTCAATAACTCAAGCACTATTCTATTTAAAAAATTACATAAATGCTTAAAATTTGCTAACTTTACTGAAATATGTGAAACGCCTCAATATCTACTTTTTCAATCTAGGGTCGCAAGAGTCCAAATCCATTATCACTAGTACATATGGTCAATTTTCCGACTCTTTAGTTCCGACAATTTTGACGTATTGTCGGAAAGTTCTCAATTTTTTCTCAAATTTTTTAATCCCACCACGTAGTGTCGCTCTTGCGATGCTGATGGCGACGTTATCGCTCTTGTGACACTATGAAAAAGCATCGCTATTGTGATGCACTCGGCTAGGGTGTCGCAATAGCGACAGTAATAGAAGACAGTGTCGCTATAGCGACGTCCATGTTATGTGCGTTGGTATACCGACGGATATGAAAAGACTGGTCACTTTCCCTTTGACAAAGTCAAAGTTGACTTGGTCAACTAGAGCCGCAATAACGACAGTTTATTTTAGATATATAGGGCGCATTGTAAATATGTTTTCCGACAACCCTATAGTCCTTAATCCCATAATTCCCAACCCATAACCCATTTAACACCCTAAAACCCTAACCCATTTAACCCCCCTAAACCCTAAACCTCTAAAACCTTAAACACTAATTCCTAACCCCTAACCCATTTGACCCCCTAAACCTCTAAACCCCTAACCCATTTAACCCCCTAAACCTCTAATCCATTTAACCCCCTAAACCTTTAAACCCTTAACCCCTAACCCCTTAAACCCTAATAACCAATCCCTAACCCATTTAACCCCCTAAACCCCGAAAACCCTAACCCATTTAACCCCCTGAACCCTAATCCCATTAACCCCCAATAATGGTGATAAGGGGATTAGGAGTCCAATTATAAAAAACCATAAGCCCTTAACCCATAACCATTGAATTCCATATCCCCTTAACCCCCAATCCATAATCCCTTAACCCCTACACTCATAACTCATAACCCATAAACCCCTTTGACTCATTAAACCTTAAGAAACTAACCCCTAACCTATAATCCATGAACCTCGTAAGCCATAAATCGTTATCATATTAACTTGTGACCCTTAACCCTTAACCCTTCACCCTTAAACACCTTAACTTCTAAACCCTTAAACAGCTAAATCCCCTAAATCTTAAGTCCTTAACCGCTAAATCCTCTCACCCTAAAGCCCTTGGACCTTAACCCTTGACCCTTGACGACCTTAACCACTAAGTATCCAAGGCTGAAAATAACACCCCAAACCAACACATTGACCTCCTGGGATAATCCTTCACCTCTAATTGAGCATATTGGAAACATTTGATTTTTAGAGAACTAGGTATTGGTTATGATGGTATGTGTTTGTGGGTAATTCCATTATTACCATGTATACCAAGCATAGAAAAATTGGATAATTTTCCAAACCTCTATTTGAATCACTCACAATATCTACACTTCATGTTGAGATGGAGCTTGTAGTTCTCTCTCACATAAGAAGTTGGAAATGAATAGATCACTCACAAAGACAAGGCCTCTCTAGCCCTAATGCACAAGGAGTGAACCCTCAATACAAATATTTTGTTTTTAAAACAAACTCAATTGTGTCAATGTAGAATAATATACGCAGAGAAAATAAAAATGATATTATCCACCCCGATTCTTGAAATAACCTCAAATTAACCATGAGTGGTGAGCCAAAGGGTGAATGTGGGAGCTCTAATAAAGTTACATCATGTTTAAATTCCTTTTTTAAATTTTGAGGTTGTTCTCAATAGGAGTTTGACATCATCACAAGGAAGCATGGTACATTTTTGTGGGGGAGCGATTAAAGTTGTAACACAATTCAAGTGATTTACACCTCCAATATAAATGCCATCATTGTATGTTTATGTCTGGTTATAAGAAAAGTTATTTATAGACAATACATTCAATGTACTTGGACTTCATATATTTAGGGCCTCGACTATAATATGGATTTGTACCATGAACATTTAATGCAAATGAAAGAGGATATTTTTGTTTAGCCACATAGGCGCAAGAGCATCGAATACTACCACTTAGGATTCCCCTTATACATTGTGTTCAAAGTGGGTTTTACATTGCGTCAGAGTTAGGTAATCATAATGACCTTCCTCTTCTTAAATAACATCTACTAGCATTTCATATATACAAGATATAATTGAGATCACCTCATGCCTTAGATACTTTATTTATTTATGAGATTCAAGGGATGTTCTATTGTCTTTATCAAATTTGGATGGGTGGGTATCTACATTATTTAAATACATGTCTAGAACTTTTTGTGAGGAGATACTTGGATTTATATCTTTTATATAAGGCCTTATGTGGCCTTGCTTATAACTCTTCCAAGAGGTCACCTCCTTCCATATTGTGTTGCCTGCCAAGGCCAGAATAACAATAAAGATTCAAACTTCTTCAACTACCAAGTTAGTGAGGCATCATACCTCTTCTTGACCTCGACCTCAACAAGACATCTTTCTTCAGATATACTTTGAGGATTTCCCACCATATATATATATATATCACAAGTTTGATGTCATAGGATCTGTTACCCCATTTTATATATGGGATTTTAGAGGATATTTTAAAATTTGATTGTCATCTCAACCCCTATAATTCCTGTCACATTGATCATTTTCCATCTCAAAAAATTATATGAATCTATATGTAATTCATGAATATTATAATTGGTTTGATGACACCTTATAAGCCATCTAGGACACTAGGTGTAGGAAGAAGTTCATTTAGCTACCACATTTGATAGATAGATAGAAAGATTAGATCTGTTTGATTTTTATTGTGTTCACTTAAACACTACGTTCTAACTCTTCATTGTTTGGCTATAAGTTTTAATGTTGAGTTGTTCCATGAGTGTTCATAATTTTCTCGGAAAGTGTGTCATCTTGATGGTTTGGATATATCCTTAGTGATTTGAGTAGGTGCTATACATTGATTTTATTGTACCCCTTATTTCCTTTAGTCAAAATTTATCCCATATCTCTCTTAACCATGTGAAGGCCTTATAAGCTATGGCTAGCTTCTAATAGGGTATTTTTAAGCTCTAAGTGAACTTCCTCAAAAATAAGGGGCTACCTATAGCTACTTAAGTTTATTGATAACATTATTCATAGATTTAAAGATATTTTTCACCTACTTAAGGGTTTATAGATATTTATTATGTCCCTTTTCCCTCTTTATATGAACATTCTTACTTATATTAGGGAGGTATAATTTAATTTTGATTAATACCCTAATTAGACTAACATTATTACTCTTTTCTTGGAATTCAACATCATTATATATAACCTCTATATCAAATGACCTCTCCTTTTACTCACATAAAAATAAAACTTAATTAAAACCTAAGTGACCTGCAATTTATTTTGACTACACCTTAAAATCTAATTTGGTGGCTATACAAGGGAAATCTAAAATCGACCTATTCAAATTTATTTTCCTCATAGCTATTCTCTCCTTGCAGTTTGGGACATAGTTCAATGCTCTCATAATTTTTGTAATGATTTATTTGCATATTCCTTCCTTCTTTGACATTAAATTCTTATTGTCTATTTAGTTTTTAACACGAACTTATTATATCGAGATAGCTACTCCTGGTAATTATGATTATTTGAAGTTGATGTGTCGAATTGGACACCTTTTTGTCCAAATGGATTCAAAGAAGTTCTTGTAGGTGCTACAATGGTGTTTTTCTTATGTTGGATTTTATCACAGTCACTAATTCATAAGCTAAAGAATGTATAAAACCGAAGAGGACTTGCCCAATGAGCATCTTAAGTCGACCTAGTTGCTTGTGTACCTTTGTACATTGGTGTTTTCTTAGTTATAACATGCATGGTTCCATACAAATCATTAGGTGGAGATGCACCTTTGGCTGAAGCATTTTTTGCCAAGGGCCTAAAATTCATTGTTGGATATGGGTTCGCTCTTTTTCGAGCTCTATATGATGGATCTCCTTCTAACAGGAGAGATGAAGAAAATGGGGAGAATCTGAGCCTTAAACATGGAAATTGTTCACAATCTGGAAGATTGAGGGAGTCCGTTGGTAAATGGGTGTCATTAAAAAACACTGAATCTGTAAATGCCATCAGAAGTGAGTAAGAAAATGATGCTTTACTGATAGAAGAGTTTCCTTTAGGTATAAGAGAACAATCATAGATCTCTTATGGAGGACCCGAAGAATACCAAAATGAAGCGGGAAACAAAAAAGCAGTGGTTGTGGCATTTCTCAAACAGAATGGGAATGAAAAAAGAGAAAAATAAATTGTAGAGTATTTAGGCTCTGGATAAATATTATCTAAATTTGGCATGGTAGAAAGGGTAGTAGCATGGGGACTAGTTGTTAAAACAAATGTAGGGATAGGGAAACCTCAGGGTGTGGGTGTAAGGACATCAGATGAGGAAGTACGAGGTCAAACTTAAAGGGAATCAGGAAGCTCAAAGAGGAATTATGATGGATCTGATCATGGGAGTGAAACATCTATTCAACAGGTTTCAAATGACTTGAGTGAAGCCTTGTCCAAGTTACAACATAAATTTGTTGTATCAAATGCAAACAAACTAGATTATCCTATTGTGTATGCTAGTGCTGGAGTTTTCAAAATAAATGGATACTCTCTGAAAGAAGTTATTGGAAGAAAATGGTGTGATTTTCTTCTTGCTTCCTATTTCTATGTATGTGTGTCTCTATCTTTCGTTCTCTTTTACGTGATTATATATTCATGTGAGGATTAACATAATATCTTTGAATGAATTAACATGGGATACTTCTAGAATTTTTAAAAAAGGTTCACAAAATTCATTAAACATTTATTATCATTATTCTTCTAAAAGGAAGAAAATTAGAAAGGATGGCAGCAATGTTCAATGACCCCATTTTTAATTTGAATCACTAAGTCCTCATAAAAATAATTGTTTAATAAAATTTCCTATTATAGTTTCACTAGAAATATACCACAGATATCCCTAATAAGAAAAATAGAAGATTATGCAAATATGTTCCCAGGTTGCTTGTTTTGGTTACTACATATCCCATAACCGCACGGAAGCTGTGAGGAAGTCATTAAGTCAATGGTATAAATATTGAATGTCGATATGTGCGGCTCATGAAGTGTTATGAATAGATTTTATTGTTTGTTTTTATTTATTGATAGGATGTTTCTTGAGTACTTATCTTCCTCTAAGGATCCATGTTATAAATATGTATAGAATCAAATTAGTACTAGTCCCAATATCATTTATAGGATTGCATATCCGTCTTAGCTCCATGTCTCCACTTATTGTATATGTTCTGAGATACATCAAGGTCACTAGGAAAACATGTTCCAACAAGGAGCGACCATAATCATTAATTAATTATTACACTTATTATGCATTGGAAAAACTAGTGCAAAGACATGCTATTTGTTGTACACCAAGATTGTACAGAGAATGTGGGCACATAGGGTGTTTCAACTCTCTGGGTGCACAAATCCACAATCCTCTACCAACCATAGAGAGATTGTGTGCCTCCAGTGGTTGAAATACCACTACTCACACTACCTTTGATTAGGGATATAGATGCACTCTAGTGGTAGATTGATACTAACTTGATTATATTAATCCAATGAATAGATAGAGTTTATAGATATGGTTAAACTGTTATCTATCCATCTATATAATTATGCAACATTAACAAGAATCCACCACATGATGAGATAAATATCCAAAGAATGTGTGGTAGGAGAAAGAACCATTTGAAATGTGTTGAGAATCAAACCAGGATTGGTTTTGATAAACTTATACCAATCTACAATTGAATACATTATCAGTTTAGATGAAATTCTTCAGTATTAATCATTAATAAGGAAGAATCTTATTATCAGCATTACTATGGTAGTGATATGATACCATTTACCTTGTTCTCCATGAAATCTATGGTAGGTTAACTTTAATGAAGAACTAGCCTTCACTTCTCTGCTCCTTCACTTAAAGAGACATTGCTCAAAGCCATACGAGCCCTCATAAAATGCATTCATTCGAGATCACCAAACTACACATATGTTACTGAACTAGTAGTGCTCTAGACCTCGAAAACATACATACATATACAAAAAAAGAAGATTTATTCCTAAGTAGTGGTCATTATAGGGCTGCAGTTTAGCTAGATAAAACATGCATGCGAGAACAAAAAAAGCGGGGCATTCACCATGAGTGTGTTGTTCCATACATTCTTGAGTGACTCATATGTTTTGAGTACAGGTGTGAATTCTCCATCCTTGATACAGTTGGATACATGACCCACCAAGGCACCAAAGTAAGGTCTACTGGAGCTCATGTCCTGCATTAATAAACAATATCATATCATCACACAATAGTCCACCATATTCCCCATGGTAACACATACATTTGAGATCCACTCCAATATGTGAGTAGAAAATGTAAATTTATCTTAAAACCATAGAATATGATGGCAGTACCAATTTCCAAAGGGAAATGCAAATACATACCATGTATGAGGCAAGATTGTCATAGCCAAGAAGTACATCTTCTAGATGACCTGAATGCATAAATGCCAATACTTGATGAGCTAGCTCCCTTTGAGTAATTCATGATGGTGAAGCAGTTGAAGAGTAGGGTTTAGGATGATTACCTTTAGCATAAGGAAGCGAGGGAGGCAGAGGTGGCTCTCCCGAGTTGGTGAGATTTATATCTGAGATCTCCCTGCAAAGTTGAAAGAAACTTGGGCATTGATCCTTATGTGAGGATGACCATAACGAGCCCAACTTTCCTTTCCCATCCAAATTTTATTGGATTCAATTCCCATTACTGCCCTTAGTATTAGCATGGAATTTGCGGTGAGTGAAAACGAATGCAAAAATGCAAGAGAATGGACGATACTTTCACCATCATCAATTGATTTGCGATCAAGGGATGGATGGATATAGAAAACTAAATAGAACATTCAATGATATATATATATATATATATATATATATATATATATATATATATATATATATATATATATATATCATTGAATATATATATATATATATATCATTGAATATATATATATATATATATATATATATATATAGACTCACATACTCAATACTAGACTAGGGTGTGTCTGTATGCCTTAAGATAAGGTCATGGTGTAAGACATAACATGGAATATGTGCAACTACAGACAATTTGTGCATTATGGCTACTAGAAAATTTAATCTTTGGAATGTAAACATGTTACATTTTGGAGTTTTTGTAAAATATGAATTAATTGTTGTGATACAACTAACATCTAAGACATTTGTTTCTATCCCATACTTTTCCATCAACTTCTAAGTTATTAATTTTCCTTTGAATATGTTGAATGGAGTAGCTGGCCATCTTTATGACCATTTCGCATATCCAAACATACGATTCTAACATGTCTCCTCTTTTGTGTGGAGGGTATTGCTACATTGTATTTGCTAGGGATGCATGTTCACCAAGACAAGTCAAATACTTAAGAATATTGGATGTGTTTTACGTATCCTTTGTTAGAGAACATATTCTCTTTTTCTTTGTTTTGTATTATTGTTCTAGAACATATTCTCTTTGTCTTTGTCTTTATTTCACACGTTGTTTTAGGATTTGAGTGTTTTAGGCTATTTTAGGTTTTTGTCCCTGAAATTAGTGATTGAAATGCTAGATAATCACTTTATAACTATGGATTTTCTTGTCTATTTGAGTTATTTTATATAAGAAATCTTCACAAGTAGATCTTCTACCCTTAGCTCCATTTCAAAGTGTTGTAAGAATTTCTGAGGACCTCTTCTTCTCCTTGACTCAAGGTGGTGGATTTCCCATCCTGCTGAGGCCTTTCTCTTTCATCCAGCCCTTCATTTTCCCTTGAATCTATTTCAAGGTCTCCCCTTGATCTCTTGGGGATTCTGTGGTGGTATTCCGGTATCGAGTTTTGAAATTAATTGAGATATTTTTAGGGCCCCATTTCATCGACTCAGACCCTTATCCATTTCATTAGATCTTTAAGTGCATGAAATAATGCAACATGGCTAGGTATTTTATCTTGTCTTAAAATTTCATCTCCCTCTTATATTGATAAAAAAGAGGCTTAGAAGTCATCAATATTTGTATCTTGGCTTGTCCACAACTCCCTCTAAATATAGGTAAAGTGACCATGCCAAAGAATAATCACCGAGCCATCTAAAACCTGACCCTTTTTCTTAGGTCCATGTAACAAAGTCATCAACCATAATCCACTTTCGTGACTAGACTGTGTCAACAAACATTAGTCAAAAAGAATCATCGGGACATATTGTTGGTGGGTTTTATGGCTTCCTCTGAAGCATAGATTGATGAACTTATTATGTGAGAGACCTTCCATAAGGTGTCCAAAAGGCACTTGCGACAACAACCTTCAACGAAGCTTGCCTTAGAACATAAATAAAATTTTATAGAATTATCATGAGGGTCCTTCTTCAACCACAATGAATAAATAGTTTCATTATCCTCCAGATGACATTGATCAATGAATTAAATTACCCAATCCATGATATTCAGTCATCGATATTCATAAGATTGTCTTTCATAGGATCTTGGCTTAATGAATCAAGGATCCTAAAGACACAATCAAGATGAGGGTCCTCACAGTTCCTTCTGCTTATAGTGCTTGTCAAATAATAGGATTTAATATGCATTTTCTTCAAGGTACCTTTGATTTTATGTTGATAAGGGTTGATATACGAAATAGCTCCAAAACGTGCCATGTACTTTTTCTCCTAGTGGCCAGACCAAGGTAAAGGTGTTGCATAAACTTCCACTGCTCTTACTGCTAGATAAGGAGGTAAATGTTTGCTTCCAACACCATCATTTCTCCTTCAATTATTAATGCAATTCACTATATCAAATACTACAATTATTGCTTCAAATGAATCTTTATACCGTTGCTCCTTCATTCCTCATACTTCCCTAATTAGAAGCATTCAAGCCCAGTAGCTTAACCCATCAAGTTCTTGTATTAAGACAAATGTATTGTCTAATTGATTATTCTATCATCTCTAAACTTAAAGGCTCTTGTTAAGTACATATAGATCAAAAACACCTGAAACAACTTGCCTACTACAATATGTTATATATGTGTTAATGATAATTACACTTCAAGCATCTTGATATCACAAGGATTAGGTTTGTTGATGATTTTAGGATCCCTTCATATATTCATTCAATAAAAAACTCTAGAAGATCTCTATACTTATAAAAAGCGGCGATATTCATTAATTCCTTACTGCGGGTGTTCTTCAGTTAATCCCACAGGTGGACTATCATGGAAAACATTGGGATAAATGTCATACAAAAGGTTATTATTACAATGGTGATGTGTCAAATTGGTTGTTTTAGGGCCATGATGAATTTTCTCTTTCCATACTACTGTGAAAGGATGCTTGACTTGTTGTAGTAACACAACAAATATTGAAGAAATATAATAAATATAATATTGCAACTATCCTTTAAGCCATATCAGGGATACACATATAGACATTGTGATGAGCCTTCAATTTTTTCTTCTACCAAAAGTGAATTATAGCTTTCCTCAAGAATTTTTTATTCAAATGTCAAGATAATGACTTCAACAAGTTTCTTACTTTTTTGTAGGTAGATACTCACTTTCCATGCTACATCTCAATAAGAAATTCTGAAATGAAAATCGATCTTGGGGAATGTCTTTCAGTGGGAGCCTTCAAGATCTTTTCAAAATTGCCCTAAACTCTTTGCTACCCATACAATACACTGAAATTGTCCTGGCTTCACACAAGTGATGTGGATATAATCTTGTCTTTGAACCTATAGAAGATGAGGCTTGGATTTTGTAACGATCCTGACACATGTTATGTTCTCGGGTTCAAATCCACAAGGTAGGTCACCAAATTCGTTCTTCACCTTGAGGAATAGATGCCGAAGTAGGAATAAGAAATTATCATGTGACTTGGGTCTGTAAAAAATAAGTTTACGTAATTAATACTTGCACGATGAGGGAGCTGTCAAGAGAAGGCTTCGTTCTTCTACCTTAATGATGACCATGGCAATTTGACTACTTGAGGATGTCCCAAAATATACATTCATGAGAAAGAAATAAATCTCATGAAAAATACAACATGTGATCTGGGGAAAAGAAGAACAAAGAAATTTTTTTTTTTTGTGTGGTATCACTCTACTGAGGACCATAAATATCTTGGATTTGTTTATGTGCTTCCTTTTACAAGCCTCACAGAAACCATGGATCTACATCTTCAATTGTGGCTATTTTTGTACATATTCTTCATGAGAAATCAACCTATCTTCTGTTGGTTTTCACCAATATTATAGATGCTTTGTGAGGAGCGAGGGCTATTCATTGAAATAGTTGGCATAATTTGAGGCTTGGGGCTTATGATTTTAAAGGGAGTCATGGAAGCTCACAGTGAAAATATATAGGCTCGCTTTGTTGTTGAGGTAATGCCATGGTTGCAAACAAGATAATTAATTCTCAGGACCTTTTTATTCCATGTAAAGCTTCCTCTTTTTATTTACATTTGGTTTTGAGTAGACCATAGACTTCAGAGGTGGAGATTTTGATTTATAATGAAATAGGGTGCCATTTATTTCAAGCATGTATGTGTTTCTAGAGTTGGGAGAAAATTACTGAGCTAAAAAAATTCTATGGTTGAAGTGCTTAATAACTAACACTTGGAGATTGTTCTTAGGAGATTTGATTGTGTGGTGTCTGTTTGGATTGGTAGCAGATGGTAGGAAAATTGTGGCTCGTGCTAAATCAGAAGCAACTAGTTATGAAAAATATGAATTTCTGGTTTATTATAGTTGGTTTGAATATTTGTGCTCACTAGTAAAGTTTTGGAGCTCCTTTGATATGAACCTTCATCTATATTGATAGAGAAAATAAATTTTCTCTGGTAAAGATATTATCTTTTCTAGATGCAGATCGTGGAATTTTATGGAGGTAAATAATTTATTAATATCTATCATGTACAACACGTATGGTGATCTGATCCCTATTAAGGAACTTTATGAACATGTTGCCAGTTATGTGCATTTTTTCACACTATATTGGTGCTTAAGGTCAGAATTCCGAGTCTATCAATAAAGAGCTATGTAGTTTCATTTAACTTTCTCTTGATGATTTTGAGAGAGTATCATGAGGAATCTCTTGTCATTTGAATTTGGGGTGTGGGCGAGATTTGGGATTTTTTTTTGCATTGAGCATGAAAGTTATGTTTTGTAAGTGTGCGGGCCTTTTGGATGCAGAGTTATCCTTGGAGGTTATAAGCGTGAGGATGGGCTAACTATGATTGAGCCTTAAGGTGGCCTATGTAAGTTTGTTTGGTTCCAGTTATTTTCTCCTTGTAATCTATTTGGTTTAGTTTCTTCTTTCCTTATTCCAGTTCACTATTTTGGTAGCATGTATGAATATCATATATTAACGTTGAAACTAATCTTACAGTAATGTAATACTATTATGAAAATATTATGTCATATATTTTAGAGTTGAGTTGGGAGGGCCTTTCTCTTATTTTGGATGAATTGCATTGATCTTAGTAGTTTTTGTTGAAGGAATCAATGGAAGCTTGGGTTATATGTGACTCGAGATCAGGGCACATTTCTACTTAGCAGTTGGGATTAAGATTTGTTGCTCCCACTTATATATTTAGAAGAATGTAAAACTTTGAAGCTTCTTAAACATGACCCATGTGAATATATATGTATTGATTTCAAAGAACACTCTTGCAAAAGAACAAATTCAAATGTGATGTGAGAAAAAGGCCAAACTCTTATGGACCAAAAATTATCTTCTCAACGGGCTACAATCAACTTTATAATAGATGCCACTAGTGCCTATGCCTATATTTACTGTTTTTTCATAATGTGCCAATAAGCTGTGAAGATGTAGTAAAATGCATTTTGTTGACATAAGATCACAAATTAATGATTCATCAAAGATGACCATGGCTAATTTACTAATGAAATATTGTAGGAAATTGTCTCTCCAAGTTTCCCTTCCATTAGTTAATGTATTTTAAGTAATGACGTGATGCTTGTAAATAGATCTAATCAATTCTCTTTTTTGCATCTTGTCATTGTTTATGTAGGTTTACTTTCCATTAGTTAGTGTATAATGGTAGTGTTGTGATGGTTTCAAATGGTCATTACCTCTTTTTTACGGTTTAGTTCTTTCTGACTACAATAAAACAATTAACAAACACAAAAGTATTATAAAATCTTGACATGTACTTTTTGTTTTGTTTTCTGGTAAATTATGTTAGTCAAATCGCGATACAAATTTTCCAAAATAATCTTAGTGCCTATTTTAATCTTGGATACAATTTAACTCCTGAAACTGATAATCATTTTTCTTGACCTTTAAACTTATGAAACAATCCACTATTCGAGTATGCTAACCAATTGTGTAAGATATATACAAATATTCTTACTTTTGGTAGCTTAACAGGTTGGCTAAATTATGGAGAGAGAGAGAAGAACACCATGTCTCTTTGTTTATTAGTCCAATTTACTTTTATGCTGTACAATCAACCCTAAATCGATAGGTTCTCATCCAAGTCTCTAACATGTTAGTTTGAAATTTCCTCTTACTTACCGTATGTACTCCAAATCCTTTCTTATTTGGTTTCATTCCCTCTAAAGTTCATGAAAGTAGATTTGGTCTGCAACTACATTGAAGCAATTGTAGTTGACAAAAAAATTGGTGGGATTTTATAATTTTCTTAATGTTAAATTTCTTGAAACTCTGCAACTACTTAGATGAATTACTGAAAACAAGGAAATTGAAAATTGAAACCAAATTTACTTTCACCTAGATACAAAGTTTTCTAACAATCATTAAGTAGCGAAAAAACTCTAGAGACAAAAACACATGCACACAAATTGACACACTTGTTTACCCATAAACCCAAATGGGAAATTGGATTTCTTTGTTGTAGTATTTTATTTATAGTTCTTGAGCAATTGTATCTATTACACTCCACTTCCTTCTACAACTAGCGATCTGTTTATGAGAATAAACTTGTTCTCTACAATATGTAAACTTATACATTACTTGATCCTATCCCTATTTCCTTTTTTCATTGGTAGCCCCTATTTCCTTGCAAATCCTCTTATTTCCTATATAATCCTAACTCCTATTTTCTAGCGCAATTCCTTGTTTCGTGTGCATAGTTTAAATGAACATGCCCTTGATCTTATAAAAAGGTACCAAATTCTTGCAGAGATACCTGTGCGGCGAGTAAGCTTTGAGATGATCATCCACTTTAGGAAGGAACCTCAACTTTCAGTGCGGCGCCCAGTGCGATGGTTGGTAAATGAGAAGCGAAGGTAGTGACCTCCCAAGCGAGCTGGATAGGATGAAAGGAAACTAAACGGATTATCTTTGCATCCTGGCTGGCTTGGGAGGTGGCCACCCTAACATCATTTATTGTAAAGAATTATATAACTTGCCATGTTATATATCCGAATTTCTCATGATCACACACTATTTTAACTTCATGCACAATACAACATCTATTCCACCATTGATCATCACATGCGGAAATTAAATCAATTTAATGCACACATGAAACCATAAAAATTCACACACATTAACACAGTTGCTTTACGGGAAAGCCTGAAGATGAAAACCCAAACTATCTGTATATAATATATGTCATAGAGATCATGTAATAATCCTCATACAAATATTATCATATCAAGCTCTCGGTACAATACAATCGCTACACACTAATCAGGCCTGATCTTGCAAATCCATGCACCGATCTTTTCCATCTGCTAGCCTGCCTCTACTGTGCAATCCCTGCTGAAGAATGGCTCTGAATGAACTCGAATTTCTCCAGCCTTGCTCATGCAATCCTCATTGGAATCTCCACTGAGTGTTGGATGCAATCAATGCATCACTATAGTCACAACTGATAGTCACACTTGCTCTTTCACCTACCTCTCCACTGGTATCCACTGAAACTGCCATGCACTGTAGTTAACTGATGTATTCTTTAGTTGATTAATGAGTTATTATTTAGTGAATTAATTAATAATTAATTCACACCACTCTCACTAGTGTATCAATCATTTAGACTAGATACAACTAGCTCAACTGAGTCTAACTGAGTTAAACTGAACACAACTCCACCAACTACTTCTACAACTCCACCAAACTTTGTCACATGAGTTCTAACTAAAGTCCTCATGCATTAGCTCCAGTAAACCCTAAGGAATAGCTTAATTCATTCTGTTAGTTGCTGTGCCACATTTGTGCACTTAACTGAAGTGCTCGAAGAGAATAAGATAATGTTTAGAGTCCAAATATTATTAAGAGCTAATAATATTCGACATATCTATTTTTAGACTAGCAATCTAAAAATAGATTCCGCCCGATATGTCTAAAAATAGAAGTCAATCTATTTTTCCAACTTGACCAACCATCCACAAATATCATCCTACAACTCATAAAATATGATCGACATGTCTAAAAATAGACTTTGCGCCAAAAATAGCCTGTGGGACCACTTAGTGAAGACGACTCTATTCACTAAGCTCATCATCTTGTTGAATCTCAACACTCCCTCTCAACAAGATAGGGATTATCTGCCACCCAGATCATGTCTCTATGGTATTCGAATTTTCTCTTGGTGAGCGCCTTCATCAGAATATCTGCATCCTAATCCTCCGTAGGAATTTAAGAAAGCAACATGATCTTCCACTGCACACAATCTCTGATATGATGATACTAGATGTCAATATGTTTAGATCTGTCATGAAATACTGGATTAACAGAGAGTTTAATGCAACTCTGATTATCGCAATATATCACAGTAGGATCTAAGTGTGAACCGAACAACCCGACCAGAATCTTCCTCATCCATATAGCCTCGCATGCAGCCAAACTTGTTGCCATATACTCGGCCTCCGCTGAAATGAGTGCCACGGATTTCTGTTTCCTGCTGTACCAAGAAACTACTATAGACCTGATACTGAATATCCCTCTAGATCTGCTCTTTTTGTTCGTTGGGCTCCCTGCCCAATCTGCATCCGTAAAGCCATGCAGCTTCAACTCATCCGACTATTTGTACCATAATCCATATCCAGATGTGCCCCTGAGATACCTCAGGACATGCTTGCCTGCCTTCCAAAAGAGCTTGGTAGGCTTAACCATGGCTTGTGAAAGCTGGTTCACAGCATAGCATATGTCCGATCGTGTATTGACTAAATACATGAGCGAACCAACCAACTGTTGATAAACAGTGGCATCCACTACCTCTGCCGATTTAGCATCCTCTTTCCTCCAACCACCAGGAAGAGGAGTGTCGATAGGCTTGCAGCCTTGCATGTGAATCTTCTCCAGTATCTCCTGGGCATACTTGCCTTGAGACACAAATAGTCCACCCTTCCACTGCCAGATTTCCAATCCCAGGAAATAATGAAGGAGGCCCAAGTCCTTCATCTCAAACTCCTTTGCAAGATCTGCCTTGCATGAGTGTATCAACAGTTCATCACCTGTTAGTATCAAATCATCTACATAAAGTACAATGATCAACAACTTACCCTCCACCACAATCTGGTATAGGTTCGGATCAGCCTCACTCTTGGCGAAACCAAGTCCAGTGAAATAACTGTCTATCCGTGTGTACCAAGCATGAGGTGCTTGTTTCAACCCATATAACGCTCTTTTGAGCTTGCACACATGCGACTCGCTACTGAAGATTTCGAATCCTTTAGGCTGCTCAATGTACACCTCCTCCTCAATGACTCCATTCAAGAATGAAGTCTTTACATCCATCTGATGAATGTGCCAACTCATCTGCAGAGAAAGGATGGCCTGTATGGAAGAATACCTTGCGACAGGTGCAAAGGTTTCTTCATAGTCGATCCCCTCAAACTTTGAGAAGCCCCGGGCAACAAATCTTGCCTTGTACTTATCGACACTCCCGTCAACAGCTTGCTTCAATTTGTAGATCCATCTCGAACCTACCACTGATTTCCCTTCTAGTCTTGGGACAATCTCCCATGCAATGTTTCTAACAATCGAATCATACTCTTCCACCATGGCATCTACCCATGCGGGATCCTCCACAACTTCCTCGAAATAAGATGGTTTTGTCACGATACACTTGCTCATCAGAGCCATGTATCCAGTAAATCGGTCAAGTGACTGTCTCTATCTGCACTGTGATGTAGGTGCTCCTACATTTTGCACTGCATCAAGATTCAGTCGCTCAGCTTCTGTAGTGTGCTTCCGCCCTTTGATGTTTGGCGCTGCATGAGTGGTTTCTTCCACTCCATGAACCTCCTCTTGTGTCTGATCCAAATCTTGATGCTCATCTTTAGGAACAAGTAGCTCCTCATCTGCATGCAAGTGTAGCTCCCTCTCAAGCAACAACGTCATGGCTTTCTCCTCATGAAATTTGATATCCCGTCGCACAACCGTCATCTGACTGTCTGGAAAATACACAGGATAATTGTGGGGTGTTTCTGTGTACCCCACAAATATCCCAACCTCTGCAGTCGGCTCCAGCTTCTTCCTGGCATCCTTCATCACATGAATGTAAACAGGTGAGCCAAAAATCTTCAAATGAGAAATATCAGGCTTCTTACCTGAAAATGCCTCTTCGGGTGTACTCATTCCAAGTACTCTATGAGGACAACAGTTTTGCACATAAACAATAGTGTTGCATGCTTCAGCCCAAAAGTGTATGGGTAGGCCCTGATCATGCAACATCGCCTGTGCAACACCCATGATCATTATTTTCTTTCTCTCCGCGACCCCATTTTGCTGTGGGTTATGAGGCACTATGAGTTCTCTTCGAATTCCTTCTGCGCTGCAAAAGTCTTTGAATTCGCAAGAGATGTATTCACCACCATTATCGCTCCTTAGAGCTTTCACCTGATTCCCCAACTTTTTCTCAACCTGCGCCTTGAACTCACAGAACTTTGAGTATGTCTCGCTCTTCTTCTGCATGAAGAAGATCTAGCACTTACGAGAAAATTCATAAAAAAATATCACATAATACCCGTGATTTGCTGTCGAAGCTACTAAGAAAGGTCCACACACATCTGTGTGAATTATCTCAAGGATCGCCATGGCGTGACTATCCTTCTCATGAAAAGTGGTCTTCACAAATTTTCCCAAAGTACATCCCTTGCACTGATCTGACTGCACAAGTGCACCCTTGAGAAGCCTGGTAGAAATCTGCTGCAAAATTTTCAAAGTGCCATGGTGAAGATGTCCCAATCTCCTGTGCCACAATTCGCCCTCATCCCGGCTCACCACTCCTTCTGCTTTGCCTGCCATTGCTGCGTAGCCATCTACCTGCAATTGATAAAGGTTCTTAACTCAAACCCCTATCCTCTAGGTTTCACCAGTTGTTTTACTGCGTAGGAAAGCCTTTCCCTCGCTAAAAACAACATCATAGCCCTTGTCTTCCAACATCGCCACATAGATCAGATTATTCTTCAATCCTGGAACATGCATCACATCCTTCAATATGAAAGGTTTACTAGACTCCCTCTCAAAGGAAATGGTCCCGATACCAGTTGCATTGTATCTACCATCATCGCCCATCTCGATGTGCACTCCAAGATCCTTCTCATCCAGATCACTGAACAAATCTTTGTCTTCGGTCATATGGAAAGATGCACCACTGTCAAGAAACCACACTGATCCCATCACACTTGAAACCAAGCATGCGATCAACGAAAAATCCAGCTCAAACTACGAGGCTAAGGCCTCTCCAGCTGCAGATCCAGTAGCCTGCTTATTTTTCTTCTTCTATGGACAATTAGTGGCGTAATTTCCATGTTGGTGACAGTGAAAGCACTTCACCTTGGACAAGTCCTACTTCTTTCCTTTCACACCGGATTGAGAAGGATTTTTCTTTCCCTTCCCTTTCCTTGCTTTGGCAGCCAAATCGAAATTTTCTTCATCTTCATTCTTCAATGAAGATCCATCCCTGGTACCCCGCCTTATCTCCTCCTGCACAAGATCTGACCAAAGTCGCTCCCATCCTGGCAGTTTCTCCCGACCATTGACAGAGTCCTCGTAGCTATGCCAACTCTTCAGAAGCCCAAGGAGAGCCAAGATCACCAAGTATTCTTCATCAAAAGTAACCCCCACACTTCCCAGCTCATCCCTGCACTGGAAAAACTTCGTGAGGTACTTGGGTATGCTGTCGCCTTTCTCCATTTTTATTTTCCCGAGCTTGTCTTTAAGAGCCAACTTCCTCTGGTCACTTCTGCTTTGGAACAAGTTTGTCAAATATTTCCACATTAAGAATGGACTAGCTTTACCATAAAGGTTGGAAACTGTGTGATCCTTCACACCTTCCAACATAATCCTTCGACACTTTGCTGTCTTATTTTTCCATGCGTCAAGTGCGGCTGCATCGCTAGAAGCAGGTTTTGGAATTTCAACATCTATGAACTCCTTCAACCCATTATCATCCAACACCGCCTCCATCCTATACTTCCATGAAATATAATTCAGGCTTCCCTAAAGGGCATACTCCAATCGTAATCCATTGAAATAAATTTCAATGAATGCTCAACTTCGACACCAAGAAAACACTGCAGCAAATTCGAATTCCACCAGCACAAAACTCAACCACTTCAATAATTGCAATCTGCTCCAATGATCAGCTGCTCTGATACCATGTAGAAATTATATAAATTATGTGTTATATATCCAAGGTTCTCCTAGTCACACACTATTTTAACTTCATGCAAAATACATAATCTATTCCACCATTGATCATCACATGCGGAAATTAAATCAATTGCAATGCACACATGAAACCATAAAAATTCACACACATTAACACAGTTTTTTTACAGGAAAGCCTGAAGATGAAAACCAAAACTATATATATATATATATCATATGTCATAGATATCATGTAACAATCCTCATACAAAGCTTATCATATCAAGCTCTCAGTACAATACAATCGCTACACACTAATCAGGCCCGATCTTGCAAATCCATGCACCGATCTTTGCCACTTGCTAGCCTGCCTCTACTGCTCAATCTCTGCTAAAGAATGGCTCTGAATGAACTTGAATTTCTCCATCCTTTCTCATGCAATCCTCATTGGCATCTCCACTGAGTGTTGGATGCAATCAATGCATCACTATAGTCACACTTGCTCTTTCACCTACCTCTCCATTGGTCTCCACTGAAACTGCCATGCACTGTAGTTAACTGATGTATTATTTAGTTGAGTAATGAGTTATTATTTAGTGAATTAATTAATAATTAATTCACACCACTCTCACTAGTGTATCAATTAGTTAGAATAGATACAACTAGCTCAACTGAGTCTAACTGAGTTAAACTGAACACAACTCCACCAACTACTTCTACAACTCCACCAAAATCTGTCACATGAGTTCTAATTGAAGTCCTCATGCATTAGCTCCAGTAAACCCTCAGGAATAGCTTAATTCCTTCTGTCAGCTACTGTTCCACATCTGTGCACTTAACTGAAGTGCTCCAAGAGAATAAGATAATGTTTAGAGTCCAAATATTATTAAGAGCTAATAATATTCGACATATCTATTTTTAGATTGGCAATCTAAAAATAGATTCCGCCCAATATGTATAAAAATAGAATTCCATCTATTTTTCCAACTTGACCAACCATCCACAAATATCATCCTGCAACTCATAGAATATGATCGACATGTCTAAAAATAGACGTAGTCTAAAAATAGACTTTACGCCAAAAATAGCCTGCGGGCCCACTTAGTGAAGACGACTCTTTTCACTAAGCTCATCATCGTGTTGAATCTCAACATTTATCAACTACTGCTATCATGCCATAAGCCAAATGTGAGTTCCTTCTTAAAGTGGATGATCATCTTAGGGTTACTTTTGCCCCCGAAAAAAATTCTAGGAGGAGCGTCGCAATTCCGACGGTTTTTTTCTGTCGCAAGTCTGACAGTTGTTTCCATCCCAATTTCGACGATATGGCCCAAACGTCGCTAAAAATAGTGTCAAAATAATTACGAATAAGGTGGAACTACCAACATTTGTTTCTGTCGCTGATATGGCCCAACAGTCGCAACAATGTTATGTCAGTTTTCAGAATAGTGACGACTGGCATGGCACTTCTGACAGTTGTTTCCGTTGTTGGAAAAATAATAGAGCTGGATGTGCGACGACAGGACGTCGGTATTGCGAAACATTCTGGGAAGGCATCGTTGTCGTAATACCAACGTCTCCACATGATGTCATAATAGTGACAATAAAAAACACGATTGTAATATTGGCTAAATGAAGACATGTGCTGTGTCTAGTGTCGCTCTACTAATAGCTATTAGAAGTTTCAGAATTGTGACGAGACAGGAAAGGACATTTTCCAAACCTCAAAGTGTCTCTCTTGGGACACCTATGTGTTGTAATAGAGACATTTTGGCCATCAGAAATTGGGCCAAATGTGTTACTGTATGAAATATCCTTGTAAAACTTGTTGAGTTCTTTCAAACATTTATCATGTGCCTAACACAATGTTTCTATACAAGAGTTGTGGTCAAAACAAGTTAATAAATGAGTATGAATCACATCATCATAAAAATTATAATTCCCCTCATATTTCCCTATTTGGGTCATATGGTAATTGTAAGTCATTAGCTTATTAATCAATAGGTCATATGTTGAAATACTTGAGACGACTATTGTGTTAATATCATGAATGAAAATAGAACACATGAATTGAAATTGGGATGTACAACCTTTCTAGTTCCATTTTTTTGTCCCTTTTTTGTTTATAGGTCCTTTTTCATCCCTTTTGTGGCACATTTTCATCTAATATTTATCACAAATTCAATGTAAAAGTGATGCAGGAAGGACACAACGTGGATGCAAAAAGAAAAAAATAAAATGTAATAAGTTACAAAGTGATGCATTTATAACAAACAAAAAATAATATTGAGGAAAAATCGGACACAAACCTTGTTGTTGACAATGTTCAAAGCACCAATAGTTGAGGGGGTCTCCCCGGTACAAAGTCCCAATTAGACCTCACATTGTTTGGGATAGGATCATTATCCGGAATATAGGCTCAAACACCATTATAATGGTACTTAAGGAAGTGTCTTAGCTTCAATACACAGCACAAGAGATCATACACATAAATTTTAGGTAAACAAGTGAGTAAGCTTTGTGAGACACAAATTTTAATGTATAAAAGGAACTTTTACGGAAGGGAAAAGAGAATGAGCCTCTAGTAGAAAATTAATAGTACTATCCTAAAAGAGAGACACAAGAGAAATGAAATATTCCTTAGTTAACCTGCAAAATAGTTCACAAGATAACAACAATAATTAAAGCATATAACAACACACATTCAACAATATAAATACCAAATCTAACGAAATAATTCATTTAATTTAGTATGAATGAACATAAACATATACCCTAAACATTACGAGAATACTCCTACAACATCCATGATCCATGCATGAAAGTGTGTTGGATCTAAGAGCTTTTGATGATTAAGTGAAAGTTCCAAGTACACAATTACTTCGATGAAACACTATACCCAATAGTGGAACATGAAGCTACCACTTACTTCTCCAAACTTGAATGATATTCTATCCTACGCTAAACTAGAGAAGCCAAGGCTAACTATCCTAAAGTCCATTTCTTGAGTTACAAGGGTTTATTTATAACAAGTGAGGTGACCTTTCACCTCTCCTTGTGACTCTTGAGCTTCCTCGTGACTCTTGGACTTCTATTTTGTCCTTTAGCTTCTAATGACTCTTCATATTCCCCATTTGTCTCTTGGACTCACACTTTTACACATTTACATTTCTTTTTATTTTTTGAAATGAAAAATTACAATAAGACAAAATGTGGCTCTTAGCCATAAGACAAAAAAAATTCATTATGCATAACTTATAGAAAATGTAACTTGGAAAAAAAAGTATGTAATTCTATAGTAATATATTGATTCCAAACTTTTTATTCTGCTGCTATCTCCTCAACCTTCATTGGTACATCCATATTATGTTTGAGTTTACACTCCAGTGCATTTGGATATAGGGTCTTGTAATTTGTTCAAATATATCTTAACAACCTGATCAATTTCATGTGTATCTTAGCTGGATTAGTCACATACTGAAAAATAATTTATTTGGTCACATTAAGTTCATCTTGAACGATTGTCTGTTTGATATTGTTTAAGAAAGTTCTATTTTTTATCCAATAAATATTTTTCTCTTAACTCCGTAAATGAACCAATCGAAGGGATTTTGTGCATCCTGACTAAGGAATCCAATCCATTATATGTTGTGAATAAGTTTTTATGGTGCTTGTAGAAAAAGTATGGACATGCTCATAGATCTATATACACATTCTAATTTCTGCCTTTTTTATTTCAACATCCTATTTACTCTTTCTGCGCGACACTACAGGTACGTTGATGTATTTGATGCCCAATCATGGATCATGTCAATGGTAGTAGAAAATATCTTTAATACCTTCACCATCTTTTGTGATAATTTATGCATTTCATGCAAAAATGCCACTGCTTCATTCAGAGTGTACATATCATCATATAGTTGCTTCATAGTGTCCTCCAAAGGATTAATCTCTCCAAGTATAACTACTTTCAATTCCATCCTATTAGCACTGGTGGAAGACAACCTCTGATTCTTAGTCATGAGGTTCTGAACTTGTAGCCTTGTTGAAGCTAACTGATTTATCAATGTTTCATTTTCTCTCAATAGATAGTCGATGTTATCCTTAGTGGCTTTGAAAAAAGCTACATTTGCTGCTGCAACTGCTCTTGGATTCTTCCTTGTATTTGGCATAATCACCCCTTCTGTATTGAGGATCATTCATAAAATAACTTCTCTTCTCCTAAACTATCTTGCTTTTCAACTGATTGAAGGTAAAGTTTGAGATGTCCATGAACCTGTCATTTGGTGGATGAACTAATCCCATCTCGCTAAATGGGAGGTGGCCACCAACAAGAGGTGGGGACCAACAACTTGTTTCATTTTCATTCAACATAATATGCTCTTCCTAATCATTATCCTCTTGTTCATCGTCAATCTATTGAGCCTGCAAGTCCTCCTCCTATTTCCTCCCGCTTTCCTCTTCCAACATCTTTTGCCACTCTTCTTCATCCTTTTTCTTTTGCAATTCTTCTTCTTGCTATTTCCTTTATTCCTCTTCTTTCTTCCTTATTCAATATTCCTTTATTATTTTCATTTATTCTCTTTTTTCTTCTTCCTTCTATTTTCTTCCATCCCCTCACTTGTGTTCATCTTCCTACTTATGCACTACTTCCTGTTTTTGCTTCTCTTCCTCTCACTTCCTCTAAGCTTCTTTAAATTATTTTCTTTGCTTTTCTGTCCCAGTTACGCCTGAAGTAGTTAGGTCTGATTTAAAATTCCTACTCCCCTATCCTTTAGGATCATGCAAAAGCTTCCTCTTAGGCTTGACAGGGCTATCCTGAGAAGGAATTTCTTCTTGCTCCCCTTCTTGCACAATATATGCTATGAAAGCTTTGTTAGAAGGGACTGCCTCATCACCTAACCCTATTTCTCTGAAGGCATTATACCATTCTTAATTTTATCCTCATCTTTCAAAGCCATGGAGACATAAAGCTAGGAAAAATGCAGCTTGGCACAATGCTACTTACTGTTGAGATTCAAAAAAAAGATTCAACACTTGCACCTTGTGCATTAAGCACCTAGTTACATTAAGCACCCAAACTAGGTCAGGGCCCACAGTGATATTTTTGGGTGCATGTCTATTTTGGTTATCCCTTAATTAAGATGGACATTAAACTGTAATATATTCTCAATGTGCACTTAAATGAGTTATATGAAAGTGATAAATTCAGTTAGCTAGCAAATTTCGAGTTAAAGGTTGTTGGTGAGGCATGCAGAGTGTTACACAACAATTTGTCACCGTCCCTGAAATTCCCCATCCCGCAAAATTGGAGGGCTCATTTCGTGACCTGTGAGCAGTGACATAACTTGAAAACATTTTCATGGCATTCCCCTAAACATGTACTTTCATTGCCCTGAAGACAACTCCTTGTGAAAAACCCTAAAAACACCCCTTTTTGCATTGGCGCAGGTAGCCAGTTCAGTACTCGCTCCAATGGGGGAAATCCTTCAAAGAGGGCGCACCAATTGGCACTCTGTCCCAGAGTCGCACTCGCGCCAACCATTTTAAAGAGTGTTTTTTAAAAATAAATGGCGGAAATTTCGTCCTAACTGATCCAGGAACTGGTATCTAATTTGAGTTGGGAGGTTTGGCTCCGGATATCCATGTAGAGGAAGTGGTTTGCCACCTCTCATGGAAGCTTCCTTGAGGATAGGGCCAATCCCATGATTATAGGGATCCCAACTCCCCTTCCTCCATCTATAAAAGCTTGCCCATCTCATTTGCAAGCTAGTCTCCAAGTTCCCAAGAGCCTAATGCTGCAAGAGCTTTGATCCATTCCCTTAAGGCCAAATCCAAGCAAGGAGATCATTGTCGACACATCCGGAGAGAGAGGCTTGTCCCATCCCTGACAGACTTTATCGAGACACGTTCTGCTGACGACCCTCCGAAGGATAATTTAGCGTCAGAGCTATGGTTGTATTCTTCTTTTGATTAATTAATGATAAGCGACTATTGGTTATAGTTCCACTCTTGTTCTTGATAATGATCATGAGTTATGTCTTCTCTGAATGACATATAGTTGTATGCACTGGATTTTACGCTTGCGTTTGTTTTTTTCTTGCGTGTGCAGGTGTCCGATCACGGAGATTGTGAGGATTGTGATCTGCCAGAGCTAAGGAACGGGAGTACTACCTTCTCTACGAGCGACAACGTTGGATTCCAGGTAAGCCTTCATCGCTAGTTGGTTTATCTGCAATTAGGAACCTGCACTATAGCGTGAACGATTGTTGCTAGACGCGGTCTGGGCTAGTAGGGATCGCCTCTGTCCGCAGAGGGGATTTACCTCCACAACAAATTGGCGACTCCGCTGGGGATCGTCTAGATTGTTTTTGTCCTGCTTTGTAAGCTATAGACGGAGCCTAAAGTTAGCCAGATAGCCTTCGAAACGCTATTGCTCCGCATTAGCGAAGTAGATCAAAGCTGCTTCAGTCAATCTCCGGTTTAGTTTATGAACTGAACACTTGGAGTATTGTCTTGTCTTTCGGTTGATTCTTGACTTTGCTTGCTTGATCAGTTCTTTTGGCTGGCTCTTTTCTGAGTGTTTGGCTTTTGGTTCAGCCCCAGAGGATCAGATCTGACCTCTGTTTTTCCGAGTTTTCATCCTTTCATGGTTGGCTTGATTGGCGCGGTTTCCACCCCGACAGTCGCACCAATTGGCGCGGGTTGCCAGTTCATCACTCGCGCCATCCCCTGTCTGGCGCGGATTACAGCCAGACAGTTGCGCCATCTCCTATAGGTGCTAGGGTTTACCCTTGTTCGGAAGTTTCTTTTGGTCAGTATTTTGCTTCTGGGTTTGTTTTAGATTCTGCTTGAAGTGGTGAGTCTGGTCTTGGTTGGGAGAAATTCTTGTTTTTTCATTTTCAGGTGTTGGCGCTAGTTGTCAATGAGTAAGTCGCGCCAGTTGGCGCTAGTTGTCAATGAAAAAGTCGTGCCAATTTCAGGGTGTGTGAAAATTGAGACTTTTTCTCTAAATCCTTCACCAGTGTGTCTTTCCCTTCCGGTCTTTTCTCTATATGAGCATAGATTACATTTCTCATTGTTTGAAATGTATTATTTCCATGATTGTTTGATGTAAAAGGGAATGAATGCCTTGTTTTGATCTCTTGCTTTGGAAGTCCTCTTTGTGTTTGACCTCATATGTCTTGTCGCCTTTTGAGGGATTTCGTGACAAAGTGTTTGAAACAACGATTGCATTCTTAGTGTTTGTTTACATCTCTTTTGCATTCATCCTTCATTAAGGAGATTTGTGTTCTTTTAGTCTTCATCTCATAGCTTTATTTTCGTTAAAATGAATTAGATCACATTGCATTGAAAAGTATTTTTTTTGAGATCCATCATTGAACTTAGATTACATTGTTTAATGATTGAAAACTAAAAATTTCTTTGAGAGCATTCTCTTTTATTAAAAGCATGCATTAAGTAGATTCTCATTTCATCGAAAAATGCATTGAGTGCATTCTTATAATTTGAAAAGAAAAAGGAAATCGTGCATAGATTACAGTTGCATAGTTTCGGAAAAGAGGATTTTGCATAGATTACATTGCATTATTCACATCGTTGAATGTTTGAAATTACTTTTGGATAGTGAAAGTCATCTAGGTTGGAAAAGTTTCGTTTACAGTGTTGTTGTCTGTTGCATCATTGTTTGAAACTCTTCCCTTAACTAGATAGCATTCATCGAATTGAAAATTTTTCTTTTCTCATATAGCTGCATATAGGAGATTGTCAGATGACATACGGTAGGGCCTTGAAATCGAGACATAATTGAAGATCAACCATAAAATTTATTCAATTTACACTAAGGCAGCATTGAAACATTAACGAAATATTTAGAGGTCTAGGCTAGAGACGTGTTCCAGCGTCTTTAAACCTAGTAGCTGTCGTTCGCCTCTTGGCTTTAGACAGCGCTAGTACGGACTTGTGCTCCCCGTACCGTCGCGTATATAAAGGGAGACCCCACTATGTTTCTATCCTTTATCCATAGGAAGCCGAGTCTGCCGCCCTATACCCGTGATACACCGGACACAACATTCGTGGAGATTTCCTGCACGTACGTTAAGTCCTTGGTTGATTTCTCTTTCATTTTGAAACCAAGGTGTATATTGCAGTTCACGATTATTTGGTACACTCTTTGCCTAGATTTCCTGAGTAGTCATTTCGATCTTTTCTGACTCTTTAAATTTGAAAAGGTCACCAAGTGCTTGTCCTTTCACACTTGTTTCCAATCTGAAAGTGATAGAGTCACCTTTTTCCCGTTTCTCGACTCTTAAAATATGAAACGGTAGAGTTTTGTTTCAATGTCATAAAAATCGACTGCCCATGAAATATTCCTGGTTAAAGTTAGTTTCCTTAGGGTGTTGTTTCTGATGGCAACTTTTCTGGAGTTCACCAACCAAGGAATCCCCTCCGATGGGAATCCTGGTCCTTTTCCTCCTTTTGGAAATGTTGGCGCTCCTTATATGGCAACGTTGTCCCTTCCTGGGTTAACTATTGGGTTGCCTGTTTGGTTGTTTTCAACCTCTGTGGTACCGAATGTCTCGGCTACTGTTCAATCAGTTCCTCCACCTGAACAACATCATGTTGATTCTAAGGTGGACCTCTCCCCTTCTTTTCCTGTTTCTGCGTCCTCCTCTTCTACTTCGCCTAGTGAAAGTCTGGATTCAAGTAACTGGGTGGCTAAGAAGAAGAAGAAGAAGACAAAGAAGAAGAAGTCTGATAAAAGAGAGGCTAAGGCTCCAGATACTACTTCTGAAACGTCTCCTCTTGATAAAACTTCCAACCCTCCGCGGAAAGTCAAGTTCCCTTGCATGTTGTGCACGGGAGACCATCTCCTTCGAGACTGCCCTGACATTCCCAAGGTGCTCGAAGTATGGTCCAACGGTCGTCCGTCATTGTCTTTGGCTGCTGGTAGTCAGGTTGGGGGCACGTCTTCAGCTAGTGCTGGTAAAACTCCTAAGAAGCAGGGTAAGCTCACCAATCCCTGTAAGTTGTGTGAAGGGCACCATGCCATTCACCTTTTTCCGTATATGGATGAAGCCAAAAATGTCTTGGACAATGCAACCGTTTCTACACCATGCCTCCCGGCTGGTTATAAACGGCTTTCTTTGAGTCCTCCACTAGGTGATGCCATGATTGGTCAAGAGTCATCCTTGGTCGATCCCGCTCCCTTGGAAATTCAAATTCAAGAATCCATCCCTAACCAACCATTGGTCGTGGGATCAGTTGAACTGGCCCCGTCTACGGTGAACCAAGTCTTTTCCATTGAGAGTGGACCTCACATCCCTTAGGTTCTTCTTGTTTCTTCAGATTCGTCAGCCTTGGAGAAAGATTCTCCTGTCCCTATACCTCAAGAAGCTGCTCCTCCGCCTCCCGTGATGGAGGTCCTGGAGGATACTCATCCCGCCTTCGAGATGGAGGTCGTGGAGGATGCTCCTTCTTCTCCCGTAACACCAGGGGAAGACCATCTCAGTTCGATGGTAGCCCCTCCAAGTAGTTTGGTCGCTTCCTTTGATTGGAGTCGATTTACCGGATACCGCCTTCCATCTTATGTGCCTTTTGAGATAACAGTACAGGCCTTTGGTCTAGTCATACCTAGCACCATTATAGATGAAGGTGCATCTGTTAGTATTCTATCCTCAACTACTTGGAAAGATTTCGGTTCGTCGCCGCTTGCGCCTGTTACGCAGAATCTGTTGGCATTTAACAAAAGGATGAGTCAATCGTTAGGGATCCTTCCAAGGTTACCTGTTACATTGGGAGGTAAAACCGTCCATATGGATGTGATGGTTGTTCTAGGCCCCTTGGATTTCAATCTGCTCTTGGGGCGCAATTACACCTATGCCATGGGAGCGCTTGTCTCCTCCCTTTTTCATGTGGTTTGTTTTCCACATAAAGGATGGATCGTGACCATTGATCAGCTTTCGTTCTTTGGTCCTGATGTGGGAGCTGGCCCGCCGTCATCTCTTCGTGTTTTTTATCCACCCGTTGTATCTGCCCCACCGCAGGTCAACTATGTGGCTACCTACCCCGTGCCTGTACTCAGTGATAGGGTCGTTGTGCATCAGGTGCTGGGGGCATTGGGTCCTGACTTCCAAGATGTTTTCCTTCCATCGGGAGTGGAACTCTTGGAAGCGATGACTTCTTGTTCATTATGATGAGGTTAGTCTGGAGCAGAGTTCCTTGTCTTGTGTCAAGCTCCTTAAAAAATGAAACAAGGTTGTCTGGAGCATGGTTCCTTTCCTGTGTCAAGCTCCTTAAAAAATGAAACCAGGTTCCCGGAGCATAGTTATTTTCCTTGTGTCAAGCTCCTTAAAAAATGAAACAAGCTCATTGGAGCAGAGTTCCTTGTCTTGTGTCAAGCTCCTTAAAAAATGAAACAAGGTTCTCAGAGCAGAGTTCGTTTTTCTTGTGTCAAGCTCCTTAAAAAATGAAACAAGCTCTTCTGAGGATAGTTCTTTTAATGTGTCAACCTTGTTAAAATAATGAAACATGTTCCCCTTCAATTCGAGTCTTTGATCAGATCTCGTAAAATCCCAGTCGAGTCTTTCTTAGATCTCGTAACTTGAACCTTCACTCCCTCCATCTGTTTACTCAGGTGTATGGATTGAATCTTGGGGGGAATGTATCTCGAATTGAGTCACCATGTTGGGGGCATGCTTAATTTTTCAAGCATAGTTTGTTTCCATTTCAAGCTTGTGTAAAAATGAAACCGGTTTCAAGCATAGTTTATCTTTGTTTCAAGCTTGTGTAAAAATGAAACCAACTTCAAGAAAATTTTTCTGATTTCAAGCTTGTGTAAAAATGAAACCATCCCCATTTTACCTCTTGTGATTGTCATTTTATCAGCCTGTTTCTGCCAGATGAGCCTTGGTTTTTTCACTCCGTCGTCACTATATGCTTGGCCGATCATATGCCTTCACTTGGTTGTTCTTGAGGAACCACTGCGATGAGTGGTCTTGTTAGCCAACCTCTTAACCTTTATCTTGTTTTGAGAAGTTCCACCATTACCAGAACTAGTAGCTACCCTTTATACCACTTGTTCCTGTTACACAACAATTTGTCACCGTCCATGCAATTCCCCATCCTGCACAATTGGAGGGCTCATTTCGCGACCTGTGAGCAGTGAAATAACTTGAAAACACTTTCATGGAATTACCCTAAACATGTAATTTCATTGCCCTAAAGACAAATCCTTGTGAAAAACCCTAAAAACACCCCTTTTTGCATTGGCGCAGGTAGCCAGTTCAGTACCCGCGCCAATGGGGGAAATCCTTTAAAGAGGGCACGCCAATTGGCGCTTTGTCCCAGAGTTGCACTCACGCCAGCCATTTTAAGGAGTGTTTTTAAAAAATAAATGGCGGAAGTTTCGTCCTAACTGATCCAGGAACTGGTATCTAATTTGAGTTGGGAGGTTTGGCTCCGGATCTCCATGTAGAGGAAATGGTTTTCCACCTCTCATGGAAGCTTCCTTAAGGATAGGGCCAATCCCATGACTATAGGGATCCCAACTCCCCTTCCTCCATCTATAAAAGCTTTCCCATCTCATTTGCAAGCTAGTCTCCAAGTTCCCAAGAGCCTAATGCTGCAAGAGCTTTGATCCATTCCCTTAAGGCCAAATCCAAGCAAGGAGATCATTGTAGACACATCCGGAGAGAGAGGCTTGTCCCATCCCTGACAGGCTTTATCGAGACATGTTCTGCTGATGACCCTCCGAAGGAGAATTCAGCGTCAGAGCTATGGTTGTATTCTTCTTTTGATTAATTAATGATAAGCGACTATTGGTTATGGTTCCACTCTTGTTCTTGATAATGATCATGAGTGATGTCTTCTCTGACTGACATATAGTTGTATGCACTGGATTTTACGCTTGTGTTTGTTTTGTTTCTTGCATGTGCAGGTGTCCGATCACGGAGATCGTGAGGATTTTGATCTGCCAGAGCTAAGGAACGGGAGCGCTACCTTCTCTACGAGCGACAACGTTGGATTCCAGGTAAGCCTTCATCGCTAGTTGGTTTATCTGCAATTAGGAACCTGCACTATAGCATGAACGATTGTTACTAGACCCGGTCTGGGCTAGTAGGGATCGCCTCTGTCTGCAGAGGGGATTTACCTCCACAACACAGAGTAATTATAGTACCAACAGAGTTTGAAGTGTAGTGGTGCATGAGTTGGTGCAATTTGTAAATATTTTAACTTGGTTAAGTGAGTAAACTCATTTGTGCTAGTTGTAACTGAAGATAAACTAGTGATAGATTCAGGATTAAATATTAATTAATTCACAATCTGTGATCTCACATGCAACTAATTATTTACTATTATTAGTTGCATGCATGTCAGATCTAGTGGAGACCCAGTTGAGTTATAGGTGAAAGGGAAGTTGACTATCAATTGTAGGGTTATTGTATTGCACACATGCAGGACAACACCCATTGGAGTGCCCATGATACATGCGTAGTTAGGGCAGACAATAATTCCTATATTTTAGGGATCTTTACCATCAGGGATTGCACAAGCAAGGCAGGCTATCTGGAGACTAAGAATTGACTATGTGTTGGTCAATTTTTCATATGACAGTGTGAGAAAATTAGCTGAGTACTGGAGGGCTCTTGTGAGAAGAGTTTTGCATGTAATTGTTTCATGATCCATGCTTAATATACAATAGAAGATACTGGGGTTTTTAGCTGTAATATTTCCTCGGGAAATTATCTGTGTTGTGTGTGATTGATATTTATTCATGTTCATGTGATTAGCGATTGTGTTTTTAATTCTGCAAAATATTTGTAGAAGCGATTCAGTATTTAACTTTAGTACATTTTTAGATGAGTTGAATCCAAGATATACATGCATGTTGTATAATTTCTACATGGTATCAGAGCACGGGAAATTGCAGAAGTGAAGCAGGAGCTGACTTTGTGATTGGATAGAATTCAAATTTGCAGAAAGACTTTCTTGGTGCTAGAACTGATTCAAGATCGAAATGGATTTCAATGGCTTGAGGTTAGAGTATGCACTCGAGAGCAACTCGAACTACATAGCTTGGAAGGAAAGGATGGATTCAATACTCGAAGACAATGGGTTGAAGGAATTCATTGACAAAGATGTTCCTAAACCCGATGCTTCAAATCTTGATGCATGGAAAAAGAAAGTGGCAAAGGCAAGGAGGATACTGTTGGAGGGAGTACGATACCACATTGTCTTAAGCCTCCAAGGGAAAGCCACACCATATGCAATGTGGAAGGCTTTGACGGATATATTCCAAAGAAGCAGTGACCATAGGAAATTAGTGCTCAAAGATAAACTCTGGAAGATCAAGATGGAAAAGGGCGACACCATTCCAAAATATCTAACAAAGTTTGTCCAATGTCAGGATGAACTGGGGAGCGTTGGAATAACAGTTACCGATGATGATTTGGTGAGCTTGGCTCTCCTAGGACTTCCCAAGAGTTGGCATAGTTATCAAGACTCTGTCAATGGAAGGGAAAAATTTCCATATTTTGAATGACTGTGGTTAGATTTGGTGCAGGAGGAGTTCAGACGGAACATCAGAGATGGATCTTCATCTAAGAATTAGGATGAAGAGGATTGTGCTTTGGCTTCCAAGGTGAGGAAGGGGAAGGGGAAGAAATTCCATTCTAAATCTGAGTCCAAGAATGGAAAGAAGCAGGGAATGTCCAAGGTGAAGTGTTTTCATTGTCAGAAGCATGTTTCAGAAGGCCTCCTTCACTGTTTCTTGTTGCCATTTTCAACACTCCCTCTCAACAAGAAAGGACTGTCTTTGCATGCGACATGCAACTCCATGCATTCGCCATGCACCCTTTGCATGCACCATGCAAATTCATGCATGCACCATGCAACTCCATGCATGCACCATGCACCCTTTGCATGCAACATCTCTGAAACTGAATAGGCTCCAAACCACTCAATCAGTCTTGATGCATCTAGCATCTATCATCAAAGTCTTCGACTTCTGCTTGGCCAACTGCACATGTCATCAGGAACCACTGCGCTGTTGAACTCTTGCACCCATGCACTCTTGCACTTGTTGTCAACTCTGATCCGCGCTCCAGTATCCGACACTGTCACTTTGATCTGCCTGCATCACTCCAACTGATCTTGCTACTGCTGCGCTGTGGGCACCTCGTAGCCAGGTTCAATCCATGAGATCCACACCATCTCATGAATCTTGCCCATAAATCTCCTCATGGGATTAATCATGCATGTCGCCCCACCTCTCACCTGGTGGTATAGCTGCATGCACTCCCTCTGCCCATCTGGCACGAAATTTCTCTGCATGAGTGGTTTCTTCCACTCCATGATCCTCATCTTGTGGCTGCTCCACATCCCAAGGTTCACTATTACCTGCATGCAAAACTTGCTCCCTCTCAAGCATCAATTGCATGTCTTTCTTGCACTTCCCAACAGTAGGAAGCTCCGTAGAAATCCCATCTACTTCAAATCTATAAAGATTCTTCTGCATCTCCAGTTGTGGCTGCTCCACAACCTTTTGAGACTGCTTCTCACGCTGCATGTTGAGAGGATCCCTCTCAACCACCAAGTCACTAACCTCTGCTTTGCACCTCAAAGCTTTGCATGCATCTTGTACCTTAGTGCATGTAGATTCTTGGCTCGCACACATTGCAATTGTCCCGTCGTCGCAAAATTTTCTAACAAAAGAGCTGATTTTAAATCGATGATATCTCCCTCATCCGAGCTCCGATTCGACCGATTTTTTTTTCAATTTGGGTATTTTTTCGCAAGGAATCCAAATATGCTATTTGTTTCTGAAAATATTTCACCAAAAATTTTCAGATATTCCCTACAAACTCGCGCACCAAAAAAAATTCTCGCTCTCATTCCATGTAGAAAATTATATACAATATGCATGTATATTTCCGGCGTTCTCCATCTTTATGTTTCTTGAGTTTATCCTAAAACTCAACCGCTTCAATGCTTTGCAATTGCTCCAATGATCAATATCGCTCTGATACCATGTAGAAATTTTGAATAATGGATGAGTTATTCACCGAGATTCTCCTGATCACACACTATTTTAGCTTCATGCATAATACAGAATCTCTTCTACCATTGATCATCACATGCGGAAATAAAATCAATTGCATGCACACATTAAAGCCATAAAAGCACACATATAACACAGTATGTAATGGGGAAATCTTACAGCTGAAAACCCCCAACTATCTGTATATTACAATGATAGAGAACATGTAACAATCTAATCATGGTACAAAGCTCTTTGCAAGCTCTCACAATTACCTCCCATGCTGGCACTTACCGTTGGATTTAAGAAAATCATGCTCTAAATCTTTAGCCAGTACTGACAGCCAGAACTTGAATTTCGTTTTCAAGCTATGGGATGGCCTCTTTATATAGATAAACCAGCCAGCCTGAATTGCGCAATCCTCATGGGTTACTCCACCCATCTGTGTGTTGCAAATAGCAATAGTATAGTCACAACCGATAGTTAACCTGCTCTTTGACCTATCTCTGCACTGGTCTCCACTGAAACTGTCCATGCATTGAAGTTAATTGATGTATTCTTCACTTGATTTATGAGTTTATAATTAGTGAATTAATTAATAATTAATTCACACCACTCTCACTAATTGTATCTATTAGTTAACTTGGATACAAAAGCTCAACTATGTTTAGATTAGTTAAACTGAATACAACTCCACTAACTTCCTCAATCAACTCCACCAAACTCTGTCACATGAGTTCTAACTGAAGTCTTCATGCAGCTTCTGTCAAACTTAGAAAAGCGATTTTCCTGCCACCGCAGATGTGCCAAGCATCCAGATATCAAACTGAAGTGCTCCAAGAGAATAAGATAATGCTTATAGTCCAAATATTATTAAGAGCTAATAATATTCGACATATCTATTTTTAAACTGGCAATCTAAAAATAGATTCCACCTATAGGTATCCAAAAAAATAGAGGTCCATCTATTTTTACCAACATGACTAATATTCTAAGAATAACATAACCCATTCCTAATTATGTTCATATGTCTAAAAATAGATTTTTCGACAAAAATCACATGTGTGGTCCCCACCTAGTTTAGGTGATCACTTTCCAACTAGGATCAAGAAAGATGTTTCAGGAGGCCTCCTTCACTGTTTCTTGTTGCCATTTTCAACAAACTGTCCACAAAAGAAGAAGAACAATGAGGTTTCTGGATATGCAGCTGGTGAGATGCTTGTCTCGCAATTTGAGCTTGACTTCTCATTGATCGCATGCATGGTGTCCAATGCATTGGGATTTGTATGGTATTTGGATAGTGGCGCTTCCTTTCACATGACAGGAGATAAGGAAATTTTCAGTGACTTGGAGGAGAAATATCTCCAGATGCATATTGAAATGGGCGACGACGGATGGTAAAGTGCTACCAGGATTGGTACCATTACCTTTTAGAGGGATTCAAGTAAACCATTTCAATTAAAATATGTAATGCATGTACCAGGTCTGAAGAAAAATTTGGTCTCAGTCGCAATGTTGGAGGGTAGAGGCTATGACGTTGTTTTTAGTGATGGAAAATATTTCCCATGACATAAAACAATGGGTCAAGCCAAGAGGATAGGGATTCGAGTTAAGAATCTCTACAAGCTCGAGGTAGATGGCTACACAACAATGATGGGAAAGGAAGATGAAGTGGTGAGCCAGGACGAGGGCGAATTATGGCACAGGTGATTGGGCCATCTTCACCATGGAGCCTTGAAAATCATGCAACATATTTATACTGGTCTTCCCAGGGGTAAAGTTGTGTAGTTAGACACATGCAAGGGATTTAGTATGGGAAAATATGTAAAGGCCACCTTTCACGAGAAGGAAAACCGAGCTTCGAGGATCCTTAAGAGAGTTCACACAGACGTGTGTGGTCCTTTCTCGGTTGCTTCAACAACAAAACATAAGTACTATGTAATATTTGTTGATGAATTTTCTCATAAGCATTGGATCTTCTTCATGTAGAAGAAATATTAAAATTATCTAAGTACTGGTAGTTTAAAGCACTGGTGGAGAAAGAGTCGAGGAAGCAAGTGAAGGTTCTTAGGAGCGATAATGATGGAGAATACATCTCTAACGAATTCAAGAACTTCTGCAGCAAAGAAGGAATTCGATGAGAACTCATATTGCCTCATAACCTAGAACATAATGGGTTCACGGAGAGGAAGAACATAACTATTGTGGGTGCAACATGAGTGATGTTACATGATCAAGGCCTACTGATGCATCTGTGGGCATAAGGATGCAATACAATGGTACATGTGAAAAACCGTTGTCCTAATAGAGTACTTGGCATGAGTACACCTAAAGAGGCTTTCACTGGTAAGAAACCTGACGTTTACCACTTCAATATTTTTGGCTCATCTGTTTATGTCCATGTGACCAAGGACGCTAGGAAGAAGCTGGACCCAACAACTGAGGTTGGGATTTTTTTGGGGTACAATGAAAGACCCCATAATTATTGTGTGTATTTTCCAAACAACAGAATGACTGTTGTGCGATGGGATATCAAATTTGACGAGGAGAAAGCAATGCAGTTGGCCCTTGAGAGGGAGTTGGACTTGCATGCCGAGGAGGAACCGCTGGTTCCCAAGGATGACTCTCAAGATGTGGATCAACAACATGTGGATGTTCATGGAGTGGAGGAAAACACTCATGCAAATCCATCCATCAGAAATGGCAGAAGGCGCACCATAGAAGCTGATAGGCTGAGACTTGATGCTGCACAGAATGTAGGAGCCCCTACTTCACAACGCAGAGAGAGACAATCTCCTGACATATTTACTGAATACATGGCTCTTATGAGAAAATATATTGTGACTAAACCATCTTCCTTTTAGGAAGCAGTGTAGCAGCCTACTTGGGTTGATGCAATGGTGGAGGAGTATGAATCCATTGTCAAGAACAGTGCATGGGAGACAGTCCCAAGATTGGTCGAAAAATCAGTGGTTGGATCGAGATGGACCTAAAAGGTAAAGCAAGCTGCTGATGGGAGTGTGGAGAAATACAAGGCCAGATTTGTGGCCTGGGGTTTCTCAGAGATCGAGGAGATAGATTATGATGAGAATTTTGCACCTATTGGAAGGTACCCTTCCATAAGATCCATCCTTGCACTATCAACGCATATGGGATAGCGCATTCATTAGATAGATGTGAAAACTAAGTTTCTCAATGGGATAATTGAGGAAGAGGTATACATAGAGCAGCCTGAAGGTTTCGAAATCTTCAATAGTGAGTTGCATGTGTGCAGACTCAAAAGAGCATTGTATGGGCTGAAGCAAGCACCTCGTGCTTGGTACACTCGGATAGACAACTATTTCACTAGACTGGGCTTCACCAAAGGTGAAGAAGATGAAAACCTGTACCAGATTGTGGTTGAGGGTTGTTGGTCTCTTGTATTTCTACAGTATCACAAGATGACTGTTTATGTTTTGTATTTTTTATGCTGAAAAAAATATTCCTTAACTATCATTTATTTTCAGAAATCTCACTTCCTTCATTGTTTTTCAGTTAACCTCTCCATTATCTCTCATTTTAACTTTTATGATATTCTCATGCTCTAAAATCCCATGTTTGACATCAATCCCCTCATTTTAGCCTTTTTCCCCTTCTAAAACTCCATTTCCCATTGCTAATATCCCGTCCCCTTTGCTCATTACCCTTTTATTTTAATAAAACCATATAAAATCCACTTTTATATATTTTTTAAATAACTTTAAACGGTCGGGCCCCACTTTGATAAACTTTGTTTATTAAACCACCTGACCCCCATTGTTACACAACATTTTGTCACCGTCCCTGAAATCCCCATCCTGCACATTGGAGGACCATTTCTGTGACTTATATGAAGTTTCATGCATTGCAAAAAGTGTCATTGCATCCCTTTCCATGAGAAGAACATTTACTTTGTTGAATTTTCTTGGAACAGACCATAAAAAACACATGATTTTGGGTTGGCGCTGGCAGGAAGTTATGGCCTCAGGCCAAGAAAGGAAATTAAAATTGGGCCTCGCACCCATTGGCACTCTATCTCAGTGATCTACCCACGCCGAGCTGTTTTTGGATAGTTTTTTTAAATATAGAAGCGAAGTTTCTGTGCTAACTACTTTGTGAGTGAGTCAGCTTGGGTTGTTCGACTGAATAACGTTGAGCACCTTCCTTTGGATTCTTGTTTCCTCCTTTTGGGGTAACCTCCCAAAGGATAAGGCCTCCCTTCCACCATATGAGGGATCCCAACCTCCTCCTCTCCTTCTATAAATACATCTCTCTCACATAGATGCAACTAGCTGAATAGGAATTGCTGAAAATTTTGCTAAAACAGTGTGATATAGCTGGTGTGAGATAGAGCAGAGAGAGAGACTCCTGTTGAGAGAGATCTTACGCTTATTGCCTCACCATGTCCAAATTCCCCGACGAATGCTTGAGATGCGTTTTGACTGGAGCCACTGAAGGAGGTTGCGATGTCAAGGCTCATTTGGTTGTAATTTCTTTCTTTCTCTTAATATATACATGACTGATGTTTTGGTTCCTGTCTCGTGTTGATGTGGTTGATCTTACACAATACATTTAATTATCCTTGACTAGTTAGATAGTTATGAATGTAAAAATTGTTTTGTATGTTGCTTTCATTCTCTTATCTTTGTGTAGACACCTGAGTACCATAGCTGAAGGATTGCGACGTGTGAGGACGATGAACAGGAGACTTCCACCACAGCTATGAAAACTGCGTTGGATCAAAGGTAGGATAATATATCCTGACTTAGTTTCATTCGTTAACTAGGAATCGACGCATTAGCATGTCCTCTTGCTGCAAGACCCACCCAAGGGCTAGAGGGATCGCCTCTATCCACAGAGGGGATTTACCTACACAACAAGTTGGTGACTCCGCTAGGGAATCAATGTGTGTTTGTTGTCTCGTTGTTTGTTGAGAGTTTGGATTGTAAAATCTACTTTGGTAATTTAATCATTATTATTCTTTGCTTGACTTGCCTGACTGTTTCAAACCATCCTGTTTAGTTCCAGAGAGTAAATTCTGAACTCTGCTAAGTGGTTTCATATTTTTCCCATTGTTTTCTAGCTTGGCACTTTTTTTCCTTGAACAGTCGCATCGATTGGTGCATGTTTCTTTTTTCACAGATGCGGCAACTCCTGTTAGGCGCGGATTACAGCCTAACAGTCGCGTCGAATCCTGTAGGATTTGATTTAATCTCTTTGCTGAGTTTTTGTTAGTAGTTCTTGGCTCTGGATTGGTTTTTTACCTTGCAATTGGTCTATTGGGATTTTTTTGACTCTATAGTCTCGGTCTTCTCAGCTGTTTGTCCATCATATTATCAGTGGAGTTTGTAGCCCTAGGGTTTCTAGGTATCTTATGCTATTTTTTCGGCCCTCTCCTCACTGAGCCTTCTGAGTTAAGTTCGAGTCACCTTGATTTTTTGTCATTTCAATTCACTGACTGATTGTGTTAGCCTTTCTCTTGATTCTTCTTGTCTTTGGTTCATTGGATGATTACTTTTGTTTTCGTTTAACTCTCGATTTTGTCACTTCGAGCATAGATTACATTTCTTGTTGGATCGTTTTGAAAGCCATTTGTTTGCTTGGAAGCGTGTATCCTTTTTTTGAGTGTGTTTTATGTTTGTATTGCAATTGATTTATTCGTTTTAGATATTTACATTCACAGTGCTCAAAACTAGTACTTGTTTTGGTTTTTAGTGTAACAGTGCATTGTGTGCTTCATTCATCTAAAAAAAAAAAAGTGCATTCTTTCTCTTACCTTGAAAATGAAAATGTTATTTTGCATTAGTAGCTCTTAGTGAACTAGGAAAGAGTTTTCATTTTCTCATTTGGTTGTATTAGATGCATTAGTGAAAACATTCTTATGTTTCAATCGATTGCTTCTTTGTTAAATATTCCTATCCTTCTCTTCGCTAGCATTCATTGAACATAAATGATGTTTTTTTTGCATGTAGTATGCATTTAGGAATTCGAGATCACATTCGGTAAGGCCTTGAAATAGAAACATTAATTCAAGATTAACCTTAAAATCAATTCAATCAACCTAAGGAAGCATTGAAACCTGACACATATATTTTATAGGTCTAGGCTAGTGACGTGTTCTAGCATCATTAAAACTAGTAGATGTCGTTCACCACCTAACATTAGATAGCACTAGTACAGACTTGTGCTCCCCGTATTATCGCGTATATAAAGGGAGACCCTCATAGGTTGCAATCCTTTATCCATAGGAAGTCGAGTCTTCCGCCTTGTAATGTGATACACCGAACACAACATTTGGGGAGACTACCTGCACGTATGTCAAGTCCTTGGTCATTTCTCTTTCATTTGATCACCAGGGTGTATATGGCAGTTCACGGAAACTTGGTATATCCTCTTTCTTATATTACCTGAGTAGTCATTTTGATCTTTTCATGACTCTCTAAAAGTGAAAAGATCATCGAGCACTTGTCCTTTCACGCTCGTTTCAACTTGAAAGTGATCGCGTCACCTTTTGTCTATTTCTCGACTCTTAAAATATGAAACGACAGAGTTTTGTTTCAATGTTTTAAAATATTAACTGTCCATGGAATATTCCTGGTTAAATTTATCTTCCTTAGTGTTTTGTTTTAAGGTTATTGCCAATGGAAACGTTTCCGGAGTTTACCAACCAAGGAATCCCCTTTGAGGGGAATCCTGGTCCTTTTACTACTTTTGGGAATGTTGGCGCTCCTTATATGGCAACATTGTCCCTTCCTTGGATAATTGCTGGTTTTCCTGTATGGTTATTCTCGACCTTGGTGGTTTCAAGTACTCCAACCTCAGTAAGACCATCTCCTCTGCCTGAACAACATCATGTTGATTCTAAGGTGGACCTCTCCCCTTATTCGCCTATTTCTTCGTCCACCTCTTCTATTTCGCCTGGTGAAAGTCTGGATACTAGTAACTAGGTGGCCAAGAAGAAGAAGAAGAAGAAGAAGAAGAAGAAGAAGAAGAAGAAGAATCTAGATAAGAGAGAGGCCAACTCTATGGCTATTGCGCCTAAGACACCTTCCCTTGATAAACCATCCAACCTTCCACGGAAAGTCAAATTACCTTGCATGTTGTGCAAAGGTGACCACCTTCTACGAGACTGCCCTAGCATTCCCAAGGTACTTGAAGTATGGTCCTCTGGTCGTTCGTCATTTCCTTTGGCTTCTGGAAGTCATATTGGTGGCACATCTTTGACTAGCCATGATAAGACTCAAAAGAAACAGGGTAAGATTACGAATCCATGTAAGTTATGTGAAGGGAATCATCCCATTCACCTTTTTACATACATGGATGAAGCCACGAGAGTGTTGGAAAACCCTACTGTTTCCGAACCCTACCTATCGATTATTTCCTAGAATCTTTCTTTGAGTCCTCCACTGGTTGATTCCACGATCAGTCAAGATTCATCCTTGGTCGATCCTGTTCCCTCGGAAGTTAAAATTCAAGAATCTGTCCCAGCCAATCATTGGTCGTGGAATGGGTCGATCTAATATCACCTATGGTTCATCAGGTTTTTCCATCAAGAGTGGATCAAACCCCCCTCATGTTCTTCTTGTTTCATCAGATTCCTCGGACTTGGAGAAAGGTCCTCCTGTCCCTATGACTCAAGAATTTTCTCTTCCTACTCCCATGTCTGTGGTCTAGGAGGATGCTCCTCTCACTTTGGTAACACCAGGGGATGACCATCTCATTTATATGGTACCCCCTCCAAGTATTTTGGTCACTTCCTTCGATTGGAGTCTATTTGCGGGATATCGTCTTCCTTCTTATGTGCCTTTTGAGGTTACGGTACAGGCCTTCAATATGGTTGTACCTAGCACGATTATAGATGAAGGCGCGTGTGTTAGTGTTTTGTCTTCAACTACTTGGCAAGATTTTAGTTCTCCATCGCTTGTACCTATTACGCAGAATCTATTGGCATTTAACAGAGGAACCAATCAATCGTTAGGGATCCTTCCGAAGTTTCCTATTACTTTGGGAGGGAAAATCGTCTATATAGTTGTGATGGTAGTCCAAGGACCTTTGGATTTCAATTTACTCCTAGGGGGCGACTATGCTTATGCTATGGGTGCCCTTGTCTCTTCCCTCTTTTGTGTGATCTGTTTTCCACACAAAGGTCAGATCATGACCATTGATCAGCTTTCATTCTTTGGTCCTAATGTGGTAGCTAGCCCACCATCGTCTCTTCCGAATCTTTATCTGTCGGTTGTATCTTCCCCGCCACAGGTTCTTATGTGGCCACTTGTTTGTTTCCCTCATCTAGTGATTGTGGCATCGAGTACCATCTACTAGGAGTATTCGATCGTGAATTCCAAGATGTTTTTCTCCCATCAGATGTGAACCTCTTGGAAGCCATGACCTCTTATTTGTCATGATGAAAGGTCGTCGGAGCAGATTTTGTTTTCTTGTGTCAAGCTCCTTAAAAAATGAAGCAAGCCTCGTTGGAGAAGAGTTTGCTTTCTTGTGTCAAGCTCCTTAAAAAACGAAACAAGGTCTTTGGAGTAGAGTTCGTTTTCTTGTGTCAAGCTCCTTAAAAAATGAAACAAGGTCTTCAAAGCACAGTTTGTTTCCTTGTGTCAAGCTCCTTGAAAAATGAAACAAGTTCTCATGAGGATAGTTATTTTACTGTGTCAACCTTGTTAAACAATGAAACAGGTTCCCTTTTCAATTCGATATTTTCATTAGATATCGTAAAATCCTACTTGAGTCTTTCTCTTGATCTCGTAATTGAACCTTCATTCCATCCACCTACCAGTAACTAGCAGTCTACTCCAGTTAATGCGATGAAGCTTGGGGGGCATGTCCCTTGACCGTTTCAAGCTTGTCTAAAAATGAAACTGATTTCAAGCATGGTTTTCTAAAACGTTTCATGCTTGTGTAAAAATGAAACCAACTTCAAACAGAGTTTCCTGATTTCAAGCTTGTGAAAAAATGAAACCATTATTATTTTACCTCTCGTGATTTCCATTTTATCAACCTTTTTTGCCAGATGAGCCTTGGTTTTTTCATTCCATCGTCACCATCTCCTTGGCCAATCATATGCCTTCACTTGGTTGTTTTACCCATTCCTAAGGAACCGCTGCGATGAGTGGTCTTGTTAGCTAGCCTCTTGACCTTTATTTGTTCTGATCAATTCCATCATCACTGGAACCAGTTGCTACCATTAACACCACTCGTTCCTCGAGGAGGTGTCAACTTTTAGCTCTTTTCTGACTTTCTAAAATTGAAAAGATTGCCTAGAATCTTGTCGTTTTGAACTCATTAAATGGCTGCGAAACGATATCTACCCAGTATATGTTTACCCCTTTTTCAGGCTGGGATAAATTATTTACGAAAATGGAATACCTTAGCAAATCATGACTAAGAGGATCTCTCATATTTTTTTTCTACCTTTTCGGGTATGAGGGGCTATTTACGAAAAGGGACCTGCTAGAGTTTTCTTTTCTGCTTCTTTTCAAAATCTCTAAACATGAAAATACGCCGATTTATTCCTTTATCCGACTTGTTAAAATCTCAATGACATCGGAAACCATCACCATGACATCACCGAGTTCCTCCTTCCTAGGGCTCGTAAAATGTACTAAGACGCATTTGTCCAAAGGACAAACTTACATGACAAGCACATGCTATCCCCTTCAAGCTTGTTTTCCAAAAATAATTGGGGTACTCGCCAGAAATGGTGGGGGAAAATGGAACCAGTTATCAGTCGTGGCGGTAGTATGTTTCTCTTGAACATGACACTCATCTGCATTCGTGTCGGGCTGGGGACATCTCATTTCGTCATTTTTTCCTCCATGGGTTTGGGTAATCTTTTTTGACCTCTCATATTCTCTATGCTACATCATAATGACCTCAGATCCCTTGATGTCAAATACTACCAAATCTAGAGTCGTGTCGTTGATATGTTCATGAGAATTTTGCGTCCATAGTTTTCAACCTCCCTCTGATCCTCTTTTTGGTCTTGATTCACTACCATCATGTTTCTCTATCTCGTGTCGATGATGTGGGAAACATTATGGCCCTCCTTCGACCGGGTCACTTCCTGTCGACTTCAGCTCATTATCCAGGAAGATGATCTAGAGACTCCCTTCTAGTACCTTGGAGCTTGCATGCCTCAATGGAAAGTTCTTTGCATTTGACAACAGGTCCACATCATTGGCCTTCGATCGAGTGATTTTGCGGGTGTTCAACGCCAGATCACTGTTAAAATTTCGTGGATTGTACTAGTTTTACCTTGAGAGCCATTGTCATTATTAGTGGTTTCTCTTGTGCCCTTTCACAACTTTCATTATTGGCTGGTAATTAGATGAATTTCTTGCATTTTCGGCTACAGCTCACATATTCACATGCTTGAATTTGTACTTGTTCGGGTTGAGATGGAGCACAAGACCCTGGGTTTTGTCTGATGAGATTCAGGCTGCGAGATATTTTTTTTTATCATGACTATATGCATGAATCTTTTGATTGGATGGATGCGACCATACCTGAGTCTATTTGTTAATCCTTATTGCTGGATGGCTGCGTCCATACCTCAGATCTCATTTTTTATGTACTCTATTATGGATGTCTGCGCCCATCCCACATGTTCATGTATTAGAGGTATCAGTTGTATTTGTACTTGCAGGTCTTCCGACAACGGTGTTTGGTTCAAACGCGTTCTTGTAAAGAATTTCACTCCTCCCTCGCTCTCGGACCTTATGTTTTAGGGGGAATATGTTACACATCATTTTGTCACTTTCCCTGCAATCCCCATCCCACAAATTGGAGGACCATTTTTGTGACTTATATGAAGTGTCATGCCTTGCAAAAAGTTTCATTGCATCCATTGCCATGAGAAGAACATTTCCTTTGTTGACTTTTCCTAGAACAGACCATAAAAAACACATGATTTTGTGTTGGTGCTAGCATGCAATTATGGCCTCGCGCCAATAAAGGAAATTAACACTAGGCCCTGTGCCCATTGGCACTCTGTCTCAGTGATCTGCCCGTGCCGAGCTGTTTTTGGAAATTTTTTTAGATATAGAAATGAAGTTTCCATGCTAACTACTTCGTGAGCGAGTCAGCTTGGGTTGTTTGAATGAATAATGTCGAGCACCTTCCTTTGGCTTCTTGTTTCCTCCTTTTGGGGAAACCTCCCAAAGGATAAGGCCTCCCTTCCACCATATGAGGGATCCCAACCTCCTCCTCTCCTTCTATAAATACATCTCTCTCACATAGACGCAGCTAGATGATTAGGAATTACCGAATATTTTGCTGAAACAGTCTGATATAGTTGGTGTGAGATAGAGTAGAGAGAGAGACCCCTATCGAGAGAGATCTTAGGCTTATTTCCTCGCCACGTCCAAATTCCCTAAGGAATGCCTAAGATGCATTTAGACTAGACCCACTGAAGGAGGCTGCGACGTTAAGGCTCATTTGGTTGTAATCTCTTTCTTTCTCTTAATATATACATGACTGATGTTTTGGTTCGCATCTTGTGTTGATGTGATTGATATTACACAATACGTTTAATTCTCCTTGACTAGTTAGATAGTTATGAATGCAAACATTGTTTCGTATGCTGATTTCTTTCTCTTATCTTTGTGCAGACACCTGGGTACCATAGCTGAAGGATCGCGACGTGTCAGGAAGAAGAACGGGAGACTGCCGCCACAGCTACGACAATTGCATTGGATCAAACGTAGGACAATCTATCCCGACTTAGTTTCATTCATTAAATAGGAATTAGTTCATTAACATGTCCTCTTGCAACTAGACCCACCCTAGGGCTAGAGGGATTTCCTCTATCCGCAGAGGGGATTTACCTACACAACACCTGTTACGCTAAAACCTCGACTCACCTTTACATTTCAACACCTCCTTTTTAATGTTTTCCCTGGGCCTCGCATTGAATTTAAACTCGCCACTTCATTTAAACCCTAACCCCCACCCACCGTCCGATCCCCCTTCTCCTAATCCGACGGACCTCGCTCTTTATCGCAACCTAAACTGCCCGACGATTAAAACCTTCGTAGGGTTACGAAATGTGCGGTTTCGCAACCCTCCCATCTGCCACGCATCATCCCAACATTTTATCGCATCCCTCCATGAAATCCCACCCAACCACTTACGCCCCTTGCGATAAACCACAAACCACCTTCGCGCCATACAATGAAACCACCCTCTGTGTAAAGTTAAACCCATTTCTCTCACCCCGCGCGATGCGATCAATCACTATTTCTCATCACCCTGCTAACTTGTGCTTTATTAATAATTGTTTTAATTTTTGAAGGCAATATACATATGAAAAATTTGCATAAACTATCTACGGTTCTCGTTCTGAAGAAATTATTTTAAACCCAGGCCCTCTGAAATTCAGATTCAAGAGCCTTATTCACTAGAGGGTTATACACAGAAGAATTAACAAAAGCAGAAAAAGGAGCAGTCAAAGTTGAAGGAAGGTTAAAGATGAAATACACAGGTGAAAGACAATAAGAGGTAAACCAAGACAGTTAAAGAAAGATTGAAGATAAAAACGGGTTCAGAATGAAGGACAGAGTTAAGAATAAAGCAGAGAAAACAGTAAGGTATAGAAGAAATTCATAAATGATAGAAAAAGCAGATAAAGAGAAAATATAGATGAGCATAGTTTCAAAGATTAAAGGACAAATCAAAGATCAAATCAACGAGGAAGAAAGATCCGAATGAAAATATCACTGAACATTAAACTCTTCCCTCACATTGGCCATCTACAGCCTAATTTTGATTTAATGAAGGCTACCACAGTTAATATTACAGTCAGAGATATTTTAGCATAAATTCAAAAGTTATTGTAAAAGTTAATGTTTGAAGGCAATTAGTCAAAGATATCTTAAAGTTAGCTCAACAATTAATTTTAGATTTATTATTACAGTAAGTCTGTCAGTGATATTTTTCCTTGGGCCTTGCATGGTCTTAATTGTCAAAACTTTATTTACTCTGTAGTAATTGCAGTCTGTCACCCTAGATTAGGGAAACCTCCTCATTTGTAGTTAAATACTACATGTATTATTCATTATCATTGTTGGTTTCTAGGTTGGATTTTGATTAGACTCTGAGTTGCAAATATTATTGCATTGGAGAATTGTAACTATTTTGAGCTGGACATTAGTAATACAAACACTTTCGCATGATCCTTGAGCTATGTTAATGGTGATGTTATCCCTCTTTTGTTAATGTTTCTCCTTTATTTTCCATACTGTACATCAATCTCTCTGATAGAAGAAACACAAATTTTAGACTACGATATGCTGCATGAGCACCTTAATTCTGTCTGCTACTATTATCTCAATGTTTTCCTCTACAAAGTATAACTAAAGAATTTTACTGCTCTTTAGCTTTACCTATCTACTATCTTAGGGTTTTATTTTGAAGTTTAGCTAAATAATTCTTAACTGCTCTTTAGTTTCTCTGAAACTGTATCTTAAGGTCTTTCTTATGAAGTTGAGTTAAAGAATTCTTAACTGCTCTTTACCTCCACTGAACTGTTATCTTAAATTTTTTTTCTCTAAAGACCTAAATGCATAATTCAGATACTGTCTGCTCTAATTTTATGTTAAAGTATAACTAAAAAATTCAGGGACTATCTACTCTTTAGCTTTGATGAAATCACCATCATCTCATATTCATATTGCCACAAAGATCCGTCTGATATAGTTAGCTTGCCCTGTGAAAACCCTTGAAAAGTTGATGTACAATTTTACCCTTTTATGACTCCATAGCCCAATGGATTAAGCTTCCCACACTCTATCTGTCCAACTAGAAAAACAATCAAAACAAATAACCTCAAGCTTTATAACTAGCCTAAAATCAGAAGAATATAATCATAAAGCTAAATCATTTCATCATAAAATACAGAGAGAGCCCTCTCTGAGCCCAGGAAGGCTAGGTCATGGACTCCAAAGTGGTTTTATGTGGTTCCCTGCTACTTGTTTTTGCCAATCTTACAAATTACAAGGAGCCAACATAATTGTGGCCATACTGGGGACTTGATAAGAAAACCTAGTATTATCAAAACTCAAAGTAAAACCCAGTCAAATAATTTGTAAATTAAGTATTTTTCTTCACATATTGGTTTTTTTTATAGCTATTATAGAAATTTCAACCTCTCTAAGGCTTGGGTCTAAGTTCTGGCTTCTAGAAGAATCTGTACCAGATCCCATCCTGACCCAAACCCACCTGAAATAGTTGAAAATCCAGAGAAAATCCTATGGAAAAATCATAGATTTGAGAGTTCAATTTTTAGAAAGCCTATTCACAAAGCAAGTTCCCTACCTAAAAACCTTAAAAAATTGCAGGATATCCATTTTGACTTGCACTTACAACAAATATTGTTTAGGACTAGATCCAAAAATTTGATAACCTAGATAATTTTGGACCCATCCATCTTACAGCAGAGTCCTGTTGTACAAACCTCAATCCCCATTCATACACCCATTGTTCACCTTTCCCCATTCAACCCTCCACCTCCTTTTATCAATCCTCCACTTGTTAATCCGTCTGGGTTTCCCAATTCACCAGACATGGCAACCTGGTATTCCCCACTAGTCCTAGCACTTCCTTTAGTACCTCTACCACAGGATTATCAGTCCAAAATTCCCCTATTTGATGCAATTAGTTCTACAACTGCTCAACAACATGTGGATAGAATTAATGACTATTTTGATAGACAAGAGATAGATGATGAAAGTATCAAGATAAGAATGTTTGCCCAAAGCCTAGAGGGAGAAGAAAGAAAGTGGTTTAAAGGCATAACCCTAATAGTATACATGACCTCCCTTCTTTTCACTAACTGTTCCTAAATAAACGGGATGTCAAGAAAAACACTCTCCAAGTATTGTTAGAATATGAGAAAATCAAGAGAAACGTTGGAGAGAGTGTCCAAGATTACTGCACTAGGTTCAGTAGTGTATATAACACCCTCCCTCCTCACATAAAACCCCCAAAAGGTCTAGCCTTAATGAAATTTCCATATGGTTTTGACTCATAGACGAATTATAAACTAAGAGAAAGAGACCCTCCTACATTAGAAGACATGCAGAGGGGTGCAGTAAGTGTAGAAGCAAATCTAATTGCCAAAACGGTTAGAATGAAAAATGAAAAGAGAGTCACATATAGAAAGAAGCTGTAGCCTCCACATCTGACATTAAGATTGATAACCTTGTTAGAACCATGGAAAGGATGATGGAGAGAATCAACCTAAATGAGAGAGCTTTCCCTAGAGAAAACCAAGCAGTGCCTCAAAATAGAAACCAGAACCAAAACCAAAACTTTAGGAGGAACCCCCCTCAAATAAGACAAAGGGAACATAGAGGGCCTAACTAGCAAATTAGGCCTCTTTTCCAAGAAAAATATGTTGATGAGGATGAGGGGGTGATTGAAGAACCAGAAGAAAGTCAAATAAACCTATTGGGAGTTAATGATGAGGATACTGTTTTCCTCACTAAGGAAGAGAAAGGTATGTTTTCCCCAACTCAAATGGAAGAAGAATATCAAGAATCCAAGGATTATAAACAAGGATTCGAAAATGCCACCATGGAAGTGAATAGACAATATTACCTCAGAAGAAAGAAAGCCCAAGACATTCCCAAGAGAAAGAACCCTGAAATTTATTCTAGAAAGGCCCCTGAAACTAATCCTAAAAAGGCAACAGAAAGTGCAAATAAAATGGTTAAAAGTTATGATAACAATAAAAACAAAAAAAATCTAGAAAGTAGCTCTAGAAAATCAACTAGCAACCCTAACAAAACTGATTCAACTAATATCTCTAGTGAAAATCAACAATATGAAGTTGCTGCAAAAATGATGTCTGATAAAACTGATTTAAATCTGCCAAAAACACAGACACCATTTAGTATTGAGAATGAAATTTCCAAGATAAATATTTCCATACCTCTCACTGAATTGGTAGGTCAATATGTATATAGATCCCAATTTTTGAAAGCTCTAAACATAGGAGAAAATACCGATATTGTGAATTTAAATGATGAAAAAATTGAGCTTTTATTTGGACCTGAAGTAGAGGGGAAATTCAAAGAGGGAGGTGTGCCCCCATTTTATGTCAGTTTGAATATTCAAGATAAAATACTCCATAATGACATGTTATATTCAGGAAATTCTCATAACCTCATGCCAAAGGTAATTATGGAGAAACTAGGCCTTGAAATAACTAGACCATACAAAGACCTATACTCTTTTGACTCCAGTAGAGTTAAATGTCTAGGCCTGATCAAAGATCTTTGTGTTACTTTAGCACAAATACCAGCCAAAATCCTAGTAATGGATATTGTGGTGGCTAACATTCCTGCTAAATATGGCATGCTTTATCACACTCATGGGGATCCAAGCTTCAAGGCACCCTCCAAATGGATATGACCTATGCTACCATACCTGTCTTTAGCTAACCAAGAATATTATATAGGGAAGATCATATGAAATACATAGTAAGAAACCAAGAAAAGCCTGATAACTCACCCCTCTACTCTGTCCACTCTGACCTTGATTCATTTATCCTTTACAATGATGAAAACATTAATGAACTAGTAGCAATTAATGAACAATTAGTGGAAAAAGAGGAAGAAAAGGAAGAATAGTCAGACCAAATAGAAAATGAAAAACACAGGTCTGAACCTGAACCTATTTGGAGCATAAGCTTTGATGGTTCTTGTGGAAAAAATGGATTAGGAGAAAGTGTTTGGGTACAAAAAACTGAGAACAACCACGTAGAAGGTCATTCATACAAACTGAACTTTCAATGTACAAATAATATAGCATAATACGAGGCACTCCTTCTAGGGCTAAAATTACTATATAAATTGGAAGCCAAAAGGATCTATGTCCATGGGGATTCTGAGCTAATCATTAGGAAAATTAAGGGAGAATATTCAGCTAAACATCCTAGATTGAGAGAATACAAGAATGCCGCCCTTGACCTCCTAAAAACATTCAAAGAATATGACCTTTCTTCTGTCCCAATAAATCAAAATATCCTTGCCAATGGACTAACATTTGCAGCCAGTACTTGTCAACTACATCATCCTAACAAAAAATATACAGTACAAGTCAAATACAGACTAGGAGTCCCTGATAATATAATATATTGGCAAGTTTTTGAAGGTGACCAATGGATTGAAGACTTCCTGCAGTCCAAAAATGAGTTTGAAATTCCAAACTCAGACTTAGATCATGAAGAGGGCTGCTCTACTGAGGAACAAACATGCAAAGAAGAGCCCACTCATGATGCTGATTGTTATCACAAATCAAACCTAATAGACTATTTATCAAATTATTCTTGTGCAACTATTTTAAACCAAGGTTTTGGTTGAGGCTTAGCCTCATCAACCTGAGAGGGCTCTCTCAAGGGTTACTGATTTTGAATAAAATTAAAGATGGCTAACTCTATGTGTGATCATAAACAGATAAATGATTGAATTTGGTTGTAAATCACATTAGCAAGAGTACATTGGGCTTATGGAGTCATGATAGCTTCAGTAAAACTAATCCATCTACTTAGCATGGAAGTTGAGGCATGTTAGAGTTTTAGTCAAAAGATAGACATGTGAAATAGTAGAAACACAGTCAATTTGCCTACATAGGAAGTCAGAGCATCAAGGATGAATTCTGAGTAAACATAATCAAATACCACTGCAATAGATAGTAAAAGGATGCAATAGAACAAACACACACTAAAACTCTGTATGAATCTCAAGTTGGCTAAGTAAACCTCTTTGTCTTAAAGCTGAAAACAATCACTTACAGTAAACACAGTCTTTTTGTGAAAAATGTTCAACCCTTTGCTAATTCGACCCCTTGGTATTTAATAGACATATTAAAACATGTGATGATCTGCCTCTAGGCTAGATACATCGAATTTACAACTACTGACACTAACTAACACCTTGCATAACTGTAAGATATGGAATTTATTACATAAAGACACCTAATCTACTTAACAGTCCTAATCCAAAAAGGACTCAAACTGCTTATTGTTATCTAAAAAAACCTTATCCACCTAAATTTACATAATTTTCCAATTGTAACAATGCATAGTCGAATTTGGATGATGGGCTTCAGCTCTTCATGTCCACTTTGTTTGACCTCCACAAAAACAGGAAACCATACCCTGTTTTTTAGGCATGACATCCTTTGCATTCTTTGAACAATTTGATCATCAATTAAGCTTGATTTAATGGTCCTTAGATGTTGGAGATTATCTTAACATGTCTCCTCATCTATCCCTAGCTTCTAGTATGTAAAAACCACTTCCAAAAACTGTTTAAGAAAGTTGTAATAAACTGCACTACAAAAACACAGCAGTTTTGTAGCACCTTTGAAAAATTGTCATTTCAAGTCTTAATTCTTCAAAAACTGAATCCTTTCCTCTTGAATCACTTCACTTACCCTTTAATACATCTACCATATCAGTTTCATCTCTTGAATCACTCTTCAACCTCTCAAAAATTGGCCAAAATGAGCAAGAAAAGAAACTACAACAGTTTTATAGCGCTTTTCTGCTTTTTTACATTAGATGCGCTACGAAACTGCTGAGTATGCAGATTCTTCCAAATTTTTCCAAAATGTAAAGTGTGAATGTGCCAAAAAATTAAAATAGACCCGATTTCATCATATCACTTGAAAAAAAGAGTTATTCCAGCCTTCTTGAGGTCCCTTCTTCATTTGCAATAGGTTGGCCTATTGGTTTTTCCTGTTTTTTCCTGAAAAATAGGTCTTGGGACAGAGCCTATATCTCTTACTCCATGATGTATTTTGAGAAACTAAATGAGGTTTTCGTAGGCCATTATGTCTTGAATAAAAAATTCTCTTGGGTTTTTGAACCATATCTCCTGCTGTGCATAAACTTCCTTTGAAACAAATGTGTAAAATAGGAAAACTCTGTTTCTGAAAATAGGGCTTCAAAGAAATTTTTTTATATCCCAAAAGATAACACATATGAGAAAAGTGAGAGAGGTTATTGTATCTAGGGCTGTGATAAAGACAAACCTCTTTCATTTTTCCTAAATTCATTTTCAGTTGCTTAGAGACCTCCTTGGAAGTTGACTACTCAAAACCAGAAAACAAAGTTTTTGCTTCATATTGCGCTACGTAAAGACATCGCTTTCGTAGCGCAAAATGACTTTTTTGAAATAGTGGTGCTACGAAATTAAGGTTTCTTAGCTAATTGGACATTTTTTATGAAAAAACTTAGGGAAATGAAATGAATGATGAAATGATGAATGAATTTACATGAAAAACCTTTAAAATTAATTTATTTAACACTGAGGAAGGTTCAAACCTAAAAATCTAACCTACCCTTAACCGAACCCTAAATTAACTTCTAAACCTAATTTGAAATATGACCAAAAACAAACATAACACAATGATGTTTTTTTGAGAATTTTTGTGTGTTAAAACTGATATAAATCTGTTAGCAAAGAAGACCCACATGGGACGGAAATATGTGAAGACCGAGAAAAAGAAGAGTTTGAAGTGCTGTAGTTCAGAGATAATACCCTGCTAATAGGACTTGTCCCCCTTGAAGAAATTTTTGATTTCAATTATATTGCTATAAATCCAAAAATGGAATCCATTGAAGAAAATGTAGAGGAGTGCAACATAAACAGTGAGTAAGAGCCCAAAATGGTAAAACTGTCAAAGACATTGCTAGCACATATCAAGTAAAAATATATTGAGTTATTCAAAGAATTTAGTGATGTGTTTTCCTAGAGTTATGAAAACTTGAAGTCCTATGATCTTGATATCATTCAACACAAAATTCCACTCAAAGACAAAATTCCTTTAAACAGAAGCTATGCAGAATAAATCCTGTCCAAATGCGAGTGGTTGAGAAAGAAATAAAGAAAATGTATGATGCTTGGATAATAGTCCCACTTAGGTACTTTCAAACCAGGAGGTAACTCCTCAAATCAGAATGTGTTATTGAATGAAGAATGAACATGCATTTATACATGGAGGTGAGGCTATTGGGATTCATCTCCCAATGACTCTTGGCCTTCCTTATTTCCCAATATTATTTATTATACAAAATTAAATATCCACACCCATCCCATAAGATTAGGTGTCAACATTCCCCCCTTTAATCCGAAGGGATGTTGGTGAGTCCAAGCATCGATCTGAACTTTTCAAACTTTTCTCTTCCAAGTGCTTTGGTGAATATGTCAACAGTTTGCTCATTTGTGGAAAAATGATGTAGATGGATGGTTTTGGCCTAAACATGATGTCGAATTAGATGGTACTTTGTATTGATGTGCTTTGTTCGATCATGGAACTTTGGGTTCTTGGCCAACTTTATTGCAGAGGTGTTGTCGATCATGAGTGGAGTGGAATACATTTGTTTCATCTGCAAATCTTCTAGAATTTTCCGGAGCCACACAATTTCCTTTGTTGCTTCATCTGCTGCCACATATTCTGCCTCGGTCGTGGAATCTGCTGGAACTGACTGTTTGCGTGATCTCCATGAGACAGCTCCTGATCCAAGACTCATGGTGTAACCTGTAGTAGACACCCCTGTTTCTTTGTCGCCATAAAAGTCTGAATCAGAGTATCCGGTCAAGTTGAAGTCGCCTACCTGTGTATATTTGAGTCCAAAGTCTTGAGTCCCCTTCAAGTACCTTAGCACTCTTTTTGCAATAGACCAATGTCCTTCACAAGGTTTTTGCATGAACCTTGAGAGGATTCCAACAGCAAATGAAATGTCAGGTCTGGTGGTGGTCAGGTAGATAAGACTTCCTACAAGATGTCTATACTTAGTTGCATCCTCAAATTCCTTCCCTTCAATAGATGTGAGCTTCAAGTTTTGTTCCGTTGGAGTGGTTAAGGGATTACAGTCATCCATGCCAAAAAATTTCAAGAGATCTCCAATGTACTTCTTTTGAGAAATAAATATGAATTTAGGATGTTGAATTACTTCAATACCCAAATAGTAATGAACATGACCCAAATCAGTCATTTCAAAACCTTTCTTCAACTCTTTCTTCATGGATGCAATATAGCTCTCATTGTTTCATGTTATCAAAAGATCATCTACATATACCACAAGATATACAACTGTTTTTCCAACTTTCTTGACAAACAAAGTTGCATCATCAAGATCAAAATGTTTGAAGTCAAGTTTCAGAAGATGCTCGGTCAATTTTTCATACCAGGCTCGTGGTGCTTGCTTGAGGCCATACAAGGATTTTATAAGCTTGCAAACTTTGTGTTCTTGACCCTTTACCACAAATCCTTCTGGCTGGGACATATAAACTTTCTCCTTTAGATCTCCATTCAAGAAGGCTGTTTTTACATCCATCTGATGGACTTTCCATCCATTCTGAGCTGCTAAGGCGAAGAGATTCCGGATGGTGGTCCATTTTGCTGTGGGAGCAAAAGTTTCTTCATAATCGACTCCTTCTTTTTGTGCGAATCCTTTTGCCACAAGCCCGGCCTTGTGCTTGTCAAGTGAGCCATCTGCTTTATACTTGTTCTTGTAGACCCACTTACAGCCAATTGGTTTCGTTCCCAAAGGTGGATCAACCAGCTTCCAAGTGCCATTCTTTATCAAGGCATCATACTCCTTCTGCATCGCTTCTTTCCATTCATCATGAGAAGCGGCTTCTTTGAAGGAAGTTGGTTCATGATCTATAGACAAACTCAATTCACAGTTATAAGCAATATCCATATCAACAAGAGAATCAGAATTATCTACATCACCTTCGATTTGTTGAGTGGAACTTCTTGTTCCTATTTTTCCAACCTCATCAGGATGAACATTCTCCAGTGTCTTTGTCAGCCATTTGGGAGGACCTTTCTGAGATGGCCGAGGCTGGTCATTTGACTAAGTTGGGATTGATTCAAGATTCAATCTCCCAATTCTGTCAATCACATCATCCAATGTGTCATCCGTGGTTGTTTCTTCATGTGGGGGAGAGAGTGCTTCAGGACATGATTCCACAGTTTGATTCAATATCGGAATCCCCCTTCAAGATGTGGAATCACATTATCAAATTCTTGGAAGGACTTTGCATGTGTGAATCTATCCAGGCGATCAAGTTGCCGCTCAACAACCTTGTCACTCTTGGAAGATTCAAGAAATATGACATCTCTTGCTATCACAAACTTCTTATTTGCTTCATCATAGAGACGATATCCTTTGGAGTTATTGGATTACCCCAAGAAGATACATTTGCGACTTCTAGCACCAAGTTTGTTCCTTTGACCCTTGGGTATCAAGGCATAACAGGTGGACCCAAAGACCCTGAAATGCTTTACCGAAGGAATGTGGCCATGCCACATTTCAAAAGGAGTTTTGTTTCTAATTGAAGTTGAAGGACACCTATTCTTTATGTAAACAACACATAGAACTGCATCAGCCCAAAACATCAATTTTACATTCTTGAAAAATAACATGGAGCGGACCATATTTAAAATAGTTCTGTTCATTCTTTCAGCTACACCGTTCTGTTGTGGATTATATGGCACCGTTGTTTGATGTTTGATTCCATGTTGACGAAGATAATTTTCAAATTCGTTTGAAGTGTATTCTTTTCCATTATCAGTACGTAGAGAGCCAATATGTGTTTGTGCATCATTTTCAATCCATGTATGAAAATTCTTGAAAGTTTGAAAAGCATCAGACTTATTCTTTAGTAAGTAAATCCAACACATTCTGGTGTAGTCATCAATAAATGTCATCATGTATTTGTTTCCATTTGCAGAAGCAATAGGCATAGGGCCACATAAATCTGAATGAACAAGTTCAAGTTTTCTATGTGCTATGGAGTGTGAATCATGAAATGGTTGTATGCTATGCTTTCCTAGAATACAAGCATCACATTCCTTAGGTTTTCTAGGAATTGTAGGCAGTCCATCAACACCATTTTTCTTCAATAAACGAAGGCTGTCATAGTTTAAGTGTCCAAATCTAGCATGCCATAAAAGACTTGATGGGAATGTACCTTCATCATGATGTGAACTGAATGCAAAGTTTTGAGCATGAGCATATGAACCTTTTAGCTTCAAGAGTCTCCCTTCTTCTATTCCCTCCATGACAAGTGAGTGATCTGATGCTTTTCTGACCTCTGCCTTGCCATCAAACAAGTGAATTGAGTGTCCTTGCTGCCGGATTTCGACTAGGGACAACAAATTTCTCTTCAACTCAGGGAGGTATAGAACCTCATGTAGGATATGATCTGAAAGACCAGGCAGTTTAAGCCTGACTGTGCCAAGCCCTGATGGCTTGAGTTTGGATTTATCTGCGAAATATACTGCTCCATCAACTTTGTTAGTGAATTCTTCAAAAAAATCTTTTCTAAATGTCATGTGACATGTTGCTCCTGAATCTAGCAACCAATTATCTCTCCATGAAGTAAATGAAACATCAAATAGGTTTTCAGTTAATCCATTGTTACAATGTACTAGAACAGAATGAGCTGATTCAGGTGGTTTACCTTTGTCTTTGTCATTAGTTTTACCTTTGTCTTGATTTCTTTGCTGCTGAGTTTTAGATTGTCTGCCCCCCTTTTCTCTGAAGTTACTTCTTCGTCTTCTGCCATCTCTTCCTCTGGATGAATATGAAGCATGTGTCTTTTCTCTCTGTGCCAAGTATGCAGCCTCTTTAGAAGATGAAGGGACTGTCATCTTCTTTTGAAGGAGGAGAAAAAAACTTTGCTGGAGAATCTCTTTTGAAGGAGAGAAAAAAAAAACACTCTTTGCTGGAAAATATACTCAGTTTAAAAGGACAGAAACATTGCTAAAAATATGAACACTGAATTTAAAAAGACACAAACTCTTTGCTAAAAACTGAATTCTGCACCAAAAAAATATATGTATTTTTTTTTGTTTGGAAAGAAAAATTTGTATGGGAGGTCGATATGGAATGTTATGGAAGGGTGGTATTGTGAAATGGAAGGGCGGTATTATGAATGTGAAGTGATATTAAATATGACAGTGGGAGGGCGGTATTGTGAAATGGAAGGGCGGTATTATCAGTGGACGGAGAGGAGCGGTATATATATAATGAGGGGGCGGTATATGAGACAAGAGAGGGTGGTATTGACTATCAAGAGCATATGTATGAGCGGTTTTATTAAATGACAGTGCGCTGGAGGAGGATGGTATTATAATACCACATTCAACTGTAGCGTTGGATAAGTAGACAGCATATTATAATACCACAGTCGACAGACAACGTTGTATATATGGACAACATTGTATATATGGACTGCGTTGGATATATATTGGTATTATAATACCACAGTCGATAGACATCGTTGTATATATGGACATCGTTGGATATATGGACAACGTTTTATATATATGGACATACAACATTGGATATAAAATGGAGTCGATTATAATACAACTGCGGATATATATATATATATATATATATATATATATATATATATATATATATATATATATATATATATATATATATATATTGCAGTCGGAGAGATAGCAGTGAGGGCAGAGTGTGAAGATGTATAGAAGGCGTAGGTATTGAATAGCAATATATATGACAGTGTTTTATATACAAATACAAAGGGCGATATGATAGTAATACTGCGCAGAATATATGACAGAGTATATGAAACAACGCAGATGGTAGCGTATAACAGATGGTGTCAAGGTATGTTTTAAACGCAGGTGGAATAGAATGAAAGGGGAGTGCTGTATTAAGCGGAATAATGCGTTGGAGTGACAGTTAGAAACGCTGAAGGTATGACAGCGTATTACTGGGTGTATCGACAGACAGCCATAACATTGTTATATATATATGACAGAGCTGTATAAATGTGAGGGCGACGAGTCGATTGGAGGTAACTTGACTGTGTATTATTATATATGAGTTGAAACAGCGTTTGAGCGGATTTTTTACTGGGGAGTTAGGGCGTGGGGAGGGCCGAGAGGCCAGGTTGGGGAGTGCGATATGAATGGGGAGAGATCGCAGGTAGGGGAAGGGGTGAGGCATAGAGAAGGTCTGCATTAGGGAGTAGGGGGTCGCAGGGAAAAGAGATGAGTGAAAAGGCGTTGGGAAAGGAGAGCGTTGGGGAGAGGGAGGCCAAGAGGCCATTACAAAAAACTGGAATGGGATCTTTGCAGGACTACAGAGGGAGGCTGCAATTTTCAGTGTTCCAGGAACTGCAGGATTGCAGAATCTTCAGGAGCTGCAAATGTCAGAGCTATGCAGAAAGAAAAAAAAAATGCAGAATAACAGTCTAGCAATAAGGAGCAGCAAAAACTATTAATAAAAACTGATTGAGCAAAGGAGAGGGAGTTACACCACAGGCAGAAATGCCAATAGTGGGGTTGGCTCTGATACCATGTCAAACCAGGAGGTAACTCCTCAAATCAGAATGTGTTATTGAATGAAGAATGAACATGAATTTATACATGGAGGTGAGGCTATTGGGATTCATCTCCCAATGACTCTTGGCCTTCCTTATTTCCCAATATCATTTATTATACAAAATTAAATATCCACACCCATCCCATAGGATTAGGTGTCAATAGGTACTCAGAATGGGTTTCAAATCTTGTATCGGTGAGGAAGAAGACATGAGAGATTAGGCTCTACATTAACTTCAGAAATCTAAATAAAGCATCCCTGAAGGACAACTACCCTTTACCAAAGATGGATCACATATTGCAAAAGGTAGTAGGCTCCAAAAGGATATCTCTGCTTGATGGTTTTTTAGGGTACAATCATGTGCTGGTGCATCCAGATGTTCAACACAAGACAACTTTCACTACACCTTGGGGTACCTTTATGCATGTAAAAATGCCTTTTGGGTTAATGAATGTTGGAGCCAATTTTCAAAGAGCAATGGATATTGCTTTCTCAGAAGAAATAGGTTTATTCATTGTAATATATCTTGATGATATCATAGTATATTCAAAAATTGATGAAGTGCATCTAGCTCATTTGAGGAAGGTCTTTGAGAAATGTAGAAAGTACGGCCTGTCTTTGAATTCCAAGAAATCCTTATTTAACCTCCAAGAAGGAAAGCTTCTAGGCCACATCATATTTGAAGAAGGGATCAATATTAACCCTAATAGGATTGAGGGAATATTGAAAATCAGTCACCTAAGAAATATCGAAGAGTTGCAATCTTTCATTGGGAAGATAATTTTTTTAAGAAGGTTTATACTAAACCTTGCAGAAATCCCGAGGAACATCACCAACATGCACAAAAGAGAGTCTGGAGTCAAGTGGACCAAGGAAGCAAAGAAATTTTTTGACTTAGTTAAGCAAGCACTTATATAAGCACCAATTTTGATCAGCCCTGATTTTACCAAATATTTCTTTATATTCTCCTTTGCATTAGAACACACAGTTGCTGCTGTATTACTGCAAAAAAATATAAAGGGACAGGATCAACCCATAGCATTCTTCAGCTAAGCTTTAAGAGATGCACCTTTGAGATATAATATCATGGAAAAGAAGGCTTTTTCCTTAATCAAAGCACTAAATGATTTCAGAGTCTACATTCTGCATTCACACATCATTGCATTTGTGCCCCATATAGTGGTTAAGGACATACTTACACAAGATCTTGATGGAAAAAGAGGCAAATGGATTGCTGTCATATTGGAATATGATTTAGAAATCAAGCCCACCAAATTAATAAAAGGACAAGGAATGGCTAAACTAATGGTTGAAACACATTTTCAAGCACTAGACATCAATATGATTGACTCATTGGATGAACAAGAGGAGTTGGCGACTCCACCTATTAAGGAAGCATTCCTGAATTCTCCCTGGTACATAGATATACGGTATGTGCTCTTTAATTTAAATGTTCCTCCTGGTTTTTCCAAAACAAAGGCTAGATTCTTGAAGTTAAACGCTGTAAAATTCTGCATTCTCGAAAAAGTTTGACATTGGAAAAATTCTGGTGGTGTTTTGCTTAAATGTTTTCCTAAAGAAGATGCAGATATGATTATGCATGAATTTCATGAAGGAGTGTGTGGAGGCCACCTCTATTGGAAGACCATTGTTAATAAGATCCTTAGGGCTGGTTTCTATTGGCCTACCCTCTTCCGGGATATCCACAAAATGGTAGTTACTTGCCATAAATGCCAAATTTTTGAGGGAAAAAGGAAGCTGTTGCCTTTTCCATTACATTCAAATTCTGTTGAAGCTCCTTTTCAATAATGCAGTCTAGATTTTATTGGTGAAATCCACCCTTTCTCCTCTGCCCAACATAAATGGATCCTCACCGCAACTGACTATTTTACCAAGTCATTAGGGGAATTTTGAGGTCTAAAATGGGCCTCCTAAGGAAATAATAAAATAATAGTTAAACCAATAAAATAATATTTATGAATTTGGAATTCACTTTTTGCACCACAATTCATGTAACCATAGTTAAATTCAATTCAAAATTTGTACCAAAATAAAATTATTAATTTTTTTTATTGATGTGACTATAAATAAGAATGAAATTTTCAAGAAAAAATAATTATCATTGAACAACTAATGCATTTGTCCTTTGTACTTAAATAACTTAAAATAAAATATAAATATAAATTTATAAATTCTTAATTATATTATATGCTATTAATTAAAATTTATATTATTTAAATTGTATAATAACATGTAATTAATATACTATCTAAATATAATATAATATAATATAATATAATAAATGTATAGGGATATGCATTGTTTGTTTCAAGAAATATGAAATGAAAATAATATTATTTTATTAAAAAAGTGTGAAATGACATTTATTATGAGTACTTTACTTTTGAATTTAAAAGTACTTAGAGCACTACCATGGTTAACCATGAGTTTTTATCTACCATTGATAATGTGACAAGTAAGTACCTTTAACTCAAGCAATGCCACCTCAACCGTTAGAGATGATATCATCCCCTAAAATGTGATTGGTTCTCATAAAGTGAATTTTGATTGTACATTTTCCTTAGGAGGCCCATTTTAGACCTCAAAATTCCCCTACTGGGATAGAATCCATTCCTTCCATGACTGCCACAGACTCAGTAATTATCAAATTTCTTAAGAACAACATCCTATCTAGGTTTGGATGTCCTAGGAAAATCATTACTGATAATGCTGCTGCCTTTAAATCCAAGAAAATGGTGGATTTTTGCCACAAATATCACATTACTTTGGGCCACTCTACGAATTATTACCCTCAAGGTAATGGATTGGATGAATCCTCAAATAAGAGTTTGGTGAACATCATTAGAAAGTTGTTGGAGGAAGATAAGGAATCATGACACAACAAATTGGTACATGCACTATGGGTAGACTTGCTAACAAATAAGAAATCAATTGATATGTCATCCTATCAGCTAGTCTATGGAATGGATGTAGTCGTCCCAACAACCTTGGGAGTTCCATTAATGGAGCTCATTCAAGATGTGCAGTCTGAATAGAATGATATACAAAGAAGAATAAACCAAACTATTCAGCTGCAACAAACCAGAGAAGGAGTATACAATAGAACAGAGCTGGTACAAGAAAACATCAAGAAACTCTTTGAAAAAATAACCAAAGAAAATTATTTTAACATTGGAGACAAAGTGTTGAAGTGGGATTCCAGAAGAGAGGAGAAAGACAAACATGGAAAGTTTGATAACTTGTGGAAAAGCCCATACATCATTCACTCTGCAAGAGGTAATAATGCATTTGTCTTACAAGAAATGGATGGAATAGAATTGTTTGGAGGTCTTGTCAATGGCAGGATGATGGAACATTATTTCAGTTAAAAATATCAGTTTAAGTTTTCTTCATTGTATATAACATTGCTTAAACTAAATCTCAAAAGAAGTTGATCCAAAAAGAAAGAAAGGAGAAGAAGAAATGAGGGCAGATAAAAAAGAAAAAGGTAGGCCCCATACCAAAAAATAAATGTTTCTGAAAGTGCTGCACATTTAAATGCCACTACCTTTAGGCCAGTTTACTTTTTACAAATAATATTGTGTGCAGCTTGTTCAAAGAATGCCACAATTCATGATGATCAAATTGCCTAATATTGATTCATTCATGTTTTGAATTTTTGTTGATAAGTTAGAAATGAATATTTTCCAAACTGTTTAAACTTGGCTTATCATTAGGTAGGTATAAAATGACATTGGTTCAAAAGTTAAATCTGGACCAATAGGAGAAATAAGAATAGGTGGTAAGTTAGAGATTCAAGAGAAAAATGATATTAGGGTTTGCAAGTCTAAATGCACCTCAAATGGAAGAAAAAAATCATCTGAATCATAGATTCGGTAGGTATGTATGCATAAGAGTTATTAACACTTGAGCATGATTCAAAATTTGCAATTTCAAGTTGTCCATTCAAGCTCAAGAACAAGTGTGTCTCAGACCTTAGTTTTCTGCAAACATGGGTTTCAGTTTTTGAAGGTTACAATAATAAAAGTTGCAGCAGAATACAATTACAGAGTGGAAATCAACCAAAAAAATCAGGCTACTGATCTACAAAGTTCTTGACGCCTCCTAAAGGAGCTTCCCTCCCCAGTTGGAGCCACTGTTAGTCTCTTGTATTTCTACAGTATCAACACTATTACCGATGAAATAGGTAACCGCACTGTTACCTACTTTTTTTTGGTAGCATAAAAAACACCCGATTTTGAAAAGTGGTACAGAATCACCCCTTTTTTTTTGGTGCACATTTTTGAGACTCTAATATTTTTATTTATGAAGTATGAATATTTGTTTTAAAATGTTAGTGATTTTCATGCTAATTTTGAAACATATTGATGCAGCATCAACTTTTTTTTTTTAGAGTGGTGATTTTCATGCTAATTTTGAAACGTATTGATGCAACATCAACCTTATTTTTTTAGAGTGGTGATTTTCATGTTGGTAATAAAACACAAAACTTAGATAAAAAAATATATAAAAACAATAAAAAAACTAATAAAAATGTAAAAAAAACAAAATTAACTTGTAAAATTAAAAAATTTAAACAAAAATAAATTAAAAAAACAAAAAAAAAACAAAAATATTCGAAAATTATATCAAAAGAAAGGACAAATTTGAAAAAAAAACACATAATTTAAAGAAAAAAAACAAAAATTAACCAAAAAAAAAAACAACATAAAAAACATTTTTTTCCAAGTTATTAAAAAAAACCATATAATTAAAAAAAAAAAATTAAATAGAAAATTTAAAAATAATTTAAATTACAAAATTAAAATTTAGATAAAAAAAATAAAATACAAAAAAAAAAAAATTAAATTTAAAAATTTAAATTAAAAAAATAATAATAATAAGAAAAAAAAATACAAATTTTAAAATTAACAAAAAAAACAAATTAAAAAAAAAACAACAAAATTTAAAATTGAAAAAGAAAATTTAAATAAAAGAATTAAAATAAAAAAAATTATCATTAAAAAACAAAAAAAAAAGAAAAAAACCAGGTGCAAATAATTAAAAAACAAATATCCATAAATTTACTGTTTTTTTTTAAATGAAACAATTTATACATTTTAAAAATGAAAAACTAAATAAACTAAAAGATTAAAAAATAAAAATAAATTAAATTAAAATTTAATAAATTTAATAAATAAATTTTAAATTTTAAAAAATGATTAATCTAAAATATTAAATTTAAAAACAAAATAAAAAAAAAAAAACAAAAAAAATTAAAACAAATTAAATTTAAAATAAAAAACTTGAATTAAATTTTTTTTTTTTTTTAATTTTTTGAATTTAAAGAAAAAATTAAAAAAAAAATCAAATTAAAAAAAAAATATTAAAATTAAAAAAAAAAATTGATCGTGGTGGCGCCACTAATCGGCTTCCCGCCCAGGTGGCGGCGAAGACCGTCCGCTTGGCGGGCGAGGAGGCTGCATGTAGCTCCCTGCCCGCCCAACGGCCAGCCTCCGCCGCCACCTAGGCGGGAGGCCGATTCCGGGAATTGCCCTCCGGCTGCGGGAGGGTGATTCCGGGAATCGCCCTCCGGCGGTGGGAGGCCGATTCCGGGAATTGCCCTCCGGCGGCGGGAGGGTGATTCCGGGAATCGCCCTCCCGTCGCAATCGCCCTACCATGACCAAAAAATTCCTTTTTTTTTTTTTTTTTTTTTTTTAATATTTGAAATTTATTTTGTTTTAATTTTTTTGTTTTGTTTTGTTTTTTTTTTTTTTAATTTTGTTCATTTTTTTTTTTTCTAAATTTTGTTAATAATTTTTATTAAATTTTGTATATATATATATATATATAAATTTTTTTTTTAAATTTTTTCATTTTTTTTTATTATTAAATTTTATGTTTAGTTTTTTCATTTAATTTTTTAAAATTTAATAAATTTTGTATTTTTTTTATTTATTTATTTGAATTTAATATTATTTTTTTTTAATTTTTAATTTTATTATTATTATTTTTTTAATTACAAAAATTTTTATATTTTTTTTATTTCAATTAAAATTGTGTATTTAAAATTAGATTTTTTTTTTTTAATTAAACTTAATATTTTCAAATTAATTTGTTTTTTATTTTATTTTTTATTTAATATATATTTTTTAATTTATTTTTTTCAATTTTTCATTTTTAATTGATTTTTAAAGTTTTTTAACTTTTATTTTAACAATGTTTTTTTTTGTTTTCTGTATATTTAAAATTTATTTTTTATTTCGAAATTGATTTGTTTATTCATTTATTTATTAAAATTTAATATTTTTCTTTTTAAAATTTAATTTGTTATTTTAATATTAACATTTTTTTTAAATTTAATAAAATCTAATATATAAATTATTAGGAATATGATTTCTGTGATCCATAAATTAATTATCACATCTTTCGGTGAAAATCACAATAGAGAATTTTGTGTCGACGCGTTTCGAACCAGCCAGTGTGGTTCATCATCTTGTCCTGATGATGAACCACACTGGCTGGTTCGAAACGCGTCGACACAAAATTCTCTATTGTGATTTTCACCGAAAGATGTGATAATTAATATATAAATTTTTAATTTAAGTTCTTATATATTTTTTAATTTTAAGCTTTAAAATGTTTTTATTTTTTAAATTTATTTTTTTTCTTAAATTTTAGGTTTTTTTTAATGTTTGAATTTTAAAAATTAAAAAAATTTATTTCTATTTTTAAAAATGTCAAAAATATGACACAATTTTTTTTTTTTTTGTTATTCCAGCATCAACTGGTTTTGTTTTGAGGGTGCTTTTTCAATCCTTTTTTTAAGAAACAATTTTGTTTTTAGCATAATTTTATAAAATGTTGAAATTTGACCTTCAAAAAAAACCAAGTGCGTTCTAGAATACATTTTTTTTTGTTTTTGGGGTGTTTTTTCATGTTTTTTGAGTCTTTTTGGGCTAGAGTTCCCGTTTTGAGGTTAGGTTACCTGTTTCATCGGTAACAGTGTTTATCACAATATGACTGTTTATCTTTTATATTTTTTATGCTGAAAATAATATTCCATGAATATCATTTATTTTCAGAAATCTCACTGCCTTCATTGTTTTTCAGTTAACCTCTCCATTATCTCTCATTTTACCTTTTCTGATATTCTCATGTTCTGAAATCCCATGTTTGACATCAATCCCCTCATTTTAGCTCTTTTTCCCCTTCTAAAACTCCATTTCCCATTGCTAATATCCCTTCCCCTTTTATTTTAATAAAAACGTATAAAACCCACTTTTATATTGTTTTTAAAATAAATTTAAACGGTCGCCCCCACTTTGATAAACTCTATTTATTAAACTACCAGATCCCCGCTACGTTAAAACCCCGATTCACCTTTACATTTCAATGCCTCTGTTTTAATGTTTTCCCTAGGCCCCGCATTGAATTTAAACCTGCCACTTCATTTAAACCCCGACCCCACCCTTTCAAATTAACCCACGATCAATCAAAGCCTGAACACCGTCTGATCCCCCTTCTCCTAATCCGATGGCCCTCACTCCGTATCGCAACCCAAACTGACCGACAATTAAAACCTTAGGAGGGTTGTGAAATGGGCGCTTTCGCAACCCTCCCATCTGCCACGCGTCATTCCGACGTTTTATCGCATCCATCCATCCAATACCACCTAAACGCTTACGCCGCTTGCGATAAAACACAAACCGCCTTCGCACCATACAATGAAACCAACCCCTGTGTAAATTCAAACCCACTTCTCTCACCCCGCGCGATGCGATCAATCACCATTTCTCATCACCCTGCGGACCTGCGCTTTATTAATAATTGTTTTAATTTTTGCAGGAAATCGACATATCAGAAATTTGGATAAACTATCTGCGGTTCTAGTTTTAAAGAAATTATTTTAAACCCAAGCCCTCTAAAATTCAGATTCAAGAGCCTTATTCATTAGAGGGTTATACACGAAAGAATGAACAAAAGCAGAAAAAGGAGCAGTCAAAGTTGAAGGCAGGTTAAAGATGAAATAAACAGTGAAAAGATAGTAAGAGGTAAAAGAGGTAAACCAAGACAGTCAAAGAAAGATAAAAGATAAAAACAGGTTCAGAATGAAGGACAAAGTTAAGAAGAAAGAAGAGAAAAAATTAAGGTATAGAAGAAATTCATAAGTGACATCAAAAGCAGATAAAGAGAAAATATAGATAAGCATAGTTTCAAATATTGAAGGACAAATCAAGGAACAAATAAACGAGGAAGACATATCCGAATGACAAGATCACTCAGAATTAACCTCTTCTCAATAACATTGGCCACATACAGCCTAATTTTGATTTAATGAAGGATACCACAATTAATATTACAGTTAGAAATATTTTAGCATCAGCTTAGAAGTTATTGTAAAAGTTAATGTTTGAAGGCAATTACTCAAATATATCTTAAAGTTAGCTCAAAAGTTAATTTAAGAGTTATTAGTACAGTAAGTCTTTCAGTGATATTTTGGCTTGGGCCTTGCATGGTATCAATTGTCAAAACTTCATTTACTCTGTAGTAATTGCAGTCTGTCACCCTAGATTAGGGCAACCTGCTCAGTTGCAATTAAATACTGCATGTATTATTCATTATCATTGTTGGTTGCTAGTTTGGATTTTTATTAGACTCTGAGTTGCAAATATTATTACATTGGAGCACTGTAATTGTTTTTAGCTGGACATTAGTAATACAAGCACTTTCACAGTATCCTTGAGCTATGTTAATGGTGATGTTATCCCTCTTTTGTTAATGTTTCTCCTTTGTTTTCCATACTGTACATCAATCTCCCTAATAGCAGAAACATAAATTTTAGATTAAGATATGCTGCATGAGCACTTTAATTTTGTCTATTACTGTTATCTCAATGTTTTCCTTTGCAAAGTATAACTAAAGAATTATTAACTGCTATTTAGCTTTACCTAGCTGTTATCTTAGGGTTTTCGTTTGAAGTTTAGCTAAATAATCCTTAACTTCTCTTTAGTTTCTCTGAAACTGTTATCTTGAGGTCTTTCTTATGAAGTTGAGTTAAAGAATTCTTAATTTCTCTTTACCTCTACTGAACTGTTATCTTAAATTATTTTCCTCTAAAGACATAGCTAAAGAATTCAGAGACTGTCTGCTCTTTAGCTTTGTTGAAATCACTATAGTCTCATATTCATCTTGCCACAGTGATCCAATTGATATAGTTATCTTTCCCTGTGAAAACCCTTGAAAATTTGATGTACAATTTGACCCTTTTATGACTCCATAGCCCAATGGATTAAGCTTCCCACACTTTATTTGTCCAACCAAACAAACAATCAAAACAAACAACCTCAAGCTTTATAACTAGCCTAAAATCAGAAGAATATAATCATAAAGCTAAATCATTTCATCATAAAATATAGAGAGAGGCTTGTAGAAATTTATATACCATATGCATGTATATTACCGGACTCCCCTGATCTAACAATTAAATCCACTGTTAAATACAAAATCCTTCTACTCAATTCTTTGCGGAAATTAAATCGCCAATTACAAAACATATGAAGAAAATTCAAATGCACATAATAAGATGTTTTACCCGGAAAGATTAAAGCTAAAAACCCCAACTATCATATATTATGTATTTCATGGATCATGAAACAATCTCATACAAAGCTCAACTCATAGAGCTCTCAGTACAATACACAATCGTCTCACACTATCATACAAAAATTGGTTCACACATGCACCAATTTACTGCCTCCTGACAACCTGCCTCCACTATGCAATCCCTGCTGAAGAATATCCCTGAATGAATTCGATCTTTCCTTGCTTTGACTGTGCAATCCTCATTGGAAACTCCAGTGTGTGTGTAGATGCATTGAATGCATCACTATAGTCAAAATTGATAGTCAAACACACCCTTTCACCTATCTCTCCTCTAGGTCTCCACTGGATCTGACATGCAAGTAGTTAACTGTTGTGTTACTTCAGTTGCAAGTAAGACACTTTTTGTGAATTAATTAAATAATTAATTCACTCATATTTCACTAGTGTATCTTTAGTTACAACTAGCACAACTGAGTTTAACTCACTTAACTAAGTTAAGCTAAATAAAAACTCACATAAATACTCTTCCAACTTTGTTACAACTGTGTCACACTCAGTTACAGTTAAGTCCATCATGCATGAGTCACCAACCAAACTTGCAAATCGTAATTCCTTCAGCTAACTGGTTTGCCATATCAGTTAACTGAAATCAAGTGCTCCAAGAGAATACATTATTATTTATTGTCTGATTATCATTAAGGGATAATAATAATCGACATGCATTGTATTTTTAGATATGCGATCTATAAAATACTTCGCCCATGTTCTAAAAAATAGAAACTCATCTAAAGATAGAATTTGATCAACCATTTAGAATTAGCATCTCGCTAATTTCAGAATATGCTCACCATTCTAAAAATATACATACACCTAAAAATAGCCTGCCGGCCCCACCTAGTGAAGGTCCTTAATTTTCACTAGGATCATCACCTTGTTGAATCTCAACACTTCCTCTCAACAATAAAGGGATTATCCTTCACCCGGATCCTGTCTCTATGGTATTCGAATTTGCTCCTGGTGAGCGCCTTCATCAGAATATCTGCATCCTGATCTTTTTTAGGAATGTACTGAAGAAACATGATCTTCCACTGCACACAATATCTGATATGATGATACCGGATATCTATATGCTTAGATCTATCATGAAACACATGATTAATCGAGAGTTTAATGAAACTCTGATTATCACAATGAATCACTGTAGGATCTAAATGAGAACCGGATAAACCGACTAGGATCTTCCTCATCCACATAGCTTCACATGCAGCTTGAATTGCTCCCATGTATTTTTCTTTCGCTAAACTGAGTGCCACAGATATTTGTTTCTTGCTGTACCAAGGAAAAACTGTAGATATGATACTGAAAACCCCTCCTAATGTTCTCTTTTTGTTCGTTGGGCTACCTGCCCAATCTGCATCTGTGAAGCCATGCAACTTCACCTCATCTGCTTGTATGTACCATAAGCCATACTCAGATGTGCCCCTGAGATATCTCAGGACATGCTTTCTCATCTTCCAAAAGAGCTTGGTAGGCTTAACCATTGCTTGAATAAGCTGGTTCACCACATAGCATATGTTTGGTCTTGTGTTAACTAAATACATGAGCGAACCCACCAACTGTCGATAGACAATAGCATCCAATACCTCTGTCGATGTAGCATCCTATTTCCTCCAATTTCCTGGAAGAGGAGTATCCATGGGTTTGCAGTCCTCCATGTGAAACTTAATGAGTATCTCCTGAGCATACTTTCCTTGAGACACAAACATTTCACCTTCTCACTGCCATATTTCCAAGCCAAGGAAATAATGAAGGAGACCCATATCCTTCATCTCAAACTCCTTGAACTCCTTTGCAAGGTCCTCCTTGCATGAGTGTATCAACTGCTCATCACCAGTCAGTATTAAATCATCAACATAAAGAAAAATTATTAAAATCTTACCCTCCACCAAAATTTGGTATAGGTTTGCATCCGCCTCACTCTTGGTGAAGCCAAGTCCAGTGAAATAGTTATAGATACAAGTGTACCAAGCACGGGGTGCTTGCTTCAGCCAATATCGTGCTCTTTTGAGTCTGCACAGATGCGACTCACTGCTGAATATCTCAAAACCTTCAGGCTGATCAATGTACACTTCTTCCTTAATGATCCCATTAAGGAACACAATATTCACATCCATCTGATGAATGTGCCAACCCATCTGCGCTAAGAGAGCAAGGATGGTCCTTATGGAAGAATATCATGTGACAGGTGCAAAGGTTTCTTCATAATCAATCCCCTCAATCTGTGAGAATCCCTAGGCAACAAATCTTGCCTTATACTTCTCAAAACTCCCATTAGCAACTTGCTTTACCTTATAGATCCATATTGAACCTACAACTGATTTATCAATTGGCCTTGGAACAATTTCCCAAGCATCGTTTCTGACAATGGAGCCGTACTCCTCCACCGTTGAATCTACCCATTTGGGCTCCCGCACTAATTCCTGAAAAGAAGATGGCTATGTCACAGTAAATTTTCTCATGAGAGCCATGTATCCAGTATATCGGTCAAGAGACTGTCTTTGTCTGTGCTGTGAAGTAGGGACTCCTACATTCTGTGTTGCATCAAGCTTCAGCCTCTCACTTCTGTGTTACGCCTTCTGCCAGTTCTGATGTTTGGCTCTACGTGAGTGGAATCCTCCACTCCATGATCCTCCTCCTGTGGTTGATCCACATCTTGAGGCTCATCTTTGGGAACGAGCAGTTCCTCCTTTGGATGCACGTGTAGCTCCCTCTCAAGCATAGCTTGTGCAGCACCCACGATCGTTCTGTTCTTCCTTTCTGCAACCCCATTCTGTTGTGGGTTATGAGGCGCTATGATTTCTCTTCGAATTCCTTCTTTGCTACAAAAGCCTTTGAATTCGTTTGAGATATATTCACCACAATTATTTCTCTGCAGAGCCTTCACTTGCTTCCCCAAATCTTTCTCCACCAATGCTTTAAAATCACAGAAATTTGAGAATGTTTGATCCTTTTTTTGCATGAAGAAGATCCAACATCTATAAGAATAGTCATAAAAAAAAAAAAACATAATACCTATGTTTTTCTGTTGAAGCAACCAAGGATGGCCCGCACACATTTGTGTGAACTCTCTCCAGGATCATCGAAGCACAGTTATCCTTTTCATGAAAGGTGGTCTTCACAAACTTACCCATAGTACATCCCTTGCACTGATCTATCTGCGCAATTGTACCCTTGTGAAGTGCAGTAGAAATATGCTGCAAAATCTTTAGGGCACCATGGTGAAGATGGCCCAATATCCTATGCCATAATTCACACTCATCCCAGCTCACCACTTCTTCTTCTTTGCCCACCATTGCAGCGCATCCATCTACCTCCGGCTTGTAGAGATTATTGACTCGAATCCCTATCCTCTTGGTTTGACCCATTTTTTTATGTCACATGAAGCCTTTTACATCACTGAAAACAACGTCATAACCTTTGTCCTCCAACATCACAACTGAGACCAAGTTATTCTTTATACCTGGAACATGCATAACATATTTCAACAAAAATGGTTTACCTGACTCCCTCTCAAAGGTAATGGTACCAATGCTGGTCGCACTGTATCATCCATCATCGCCCATCTCTATATGAATTTGGAGATATTTATCCTCCAAGTTGCTGAAGAGCTCCTTATCTCCCATCATGTGGAAGGAAGCACCACTATTGAGATACCACACCAATCCCATTTCGCTTGAAACCAAGCATGCGATCAATGAGAAATCAAGTTCAAATTGCGAGGCAAGGGCATCACCAGCTGCAGCTCTAGCAGCCTTCTTTTTCTTCTTTTTCTGTGGGTATTTAGTGGCGAGATGCCCATGTTCGTGACAGTGAAAACACTTCACCTTGGAAAAATCTAGCTTCTTTCCTTTTGTCTCGGATTTTGAATGGGATTTATTCCCCTTCTCTTTCATTGCTTTGGAAGCCAAAGAAAAATCCTCTTCATCATCATGATTTGATGAAGAGCCATCCCTGGTACTCCACCTTATCTCCTCCTGCACTAGATTCGACCAAAGTCGCTCCCAATTCGACAGTTTCTCCCGCACATTGACAGAGTTTTGATAACTGTGCCAACTATTCGGAAGTCCAAGGAGAGCCAATCTCACCAAGTCATCATCAGAAACTATAATTCCCACACTCCCCAACTCATCCCTACATTAGAAAAACTTCGTGAGATACTTTGGAATACTTTCGCCCTTCTCCATTTTTATTTTTCTGAGTTTATCTTTCAGTGCCAACTTCCTATGGTGGCTGTTGCTTTGGAAAATATCTATCAAATCCTTCCACATTGCAAATGGAGTGGCTTTCCTGTGAAAGCTTGAAACAATATGGTCTTTCACACCTTCCAATAGAATCCTTCTTGTCTTGGCTAGTTTATTTTTCCAGGCATCAAGTAATGCAGCATTCGTCGAAGTGGGCTTAGGAACATCGCTATCGATCAACTCCTTCAAGCCATTATCTTCAAGAACCGTCTCCATCCTGTCCTTCTAGGATATGTAGTTCGAGTTTCCCTCGAGTACATAATCCAATCGTAACCCATTGAAAGACATTTCAATGTTTACTCAACTGTCGCACCAAGAAATTCTTGTAGCAAATTCGAATTGTTCCACCAACACAACTCAGCACCGCTTCAATATTGCAATCTTTAGTGATTAACACTGCTTCGATACCATGTAGAAATTATATAACATATGCATGTATATTACCAGACTCCCCTGATATAACAATTAAATCCACTATTAAATATAAAATCCTTCTTCTGAATTCTTTGCGGAAATTAAATCGCCAATTGAAAAACATATGAAGAAAAATCAATCGCACATAACAAGATGTTTTACCAGGAAAGATTAAAGGTAAAAACCTCAACTATCATATATTATGTATATCATGGATCATGAAACAATCTCATACAAATATCAACTCATAGAGCTCTCAGAACAATATACAATCATCTCACACTGTCATACAAAAATTGGTTCACACATGCACCAATTTACTGTCTCCTGACAGCCTGCCTCCACTATGCAATCCTTGCTGAATAATATCCATGAATGAATTCAATCTTGTCTTGTTCTGATTGCACAATCCTCATTGGCAACTCCAATATGTGTGTAGATGCATTGAGTGCATCACTATAGTCACAACTGATAGTCAAACACACCCTTTCACCTATCTCTCCACTGGGTCTCCACTGGATCTAACATGCAAGTAGTTAACTATTGTATTACTTCAGTTGCAAGTAAGACACTTTTTGTGAATAAATTAAATAATTAATTCACTCATATTTCACTAGTGTATCTTTAGTTACAACTGGCACAACTGAGTTTAACTCACTTAACTGAGTTAAACTAAATAACAACTCCCATAACTACTCTTCTAACTCTGTTACAATTGTGTCATGCTCAGTTACAATGAAGTCCATCATGCATGAGTCACCAACCAACCTTGCAACTCATAATTCCTTCAACTAACTGGTTTTCCACATCTATTTACTGAAATCATGTGCTCTAAGAGAATAAGTTATTATTTATTTTCTGATTATCATTAAGGGATAATAATAATCGACATGCATTATATTTTTAGATATGCGATCTATAAATAGACTTCGCCCATGTTATAAAAATAGAAACTCATCTAAAGATAGAATTTTAGCAACCATCTAGAATCAACGTCCTGATAATTTTAGAATATGCTCACCATTCTAAAAATAGACATACACTTAAAAATAGCCTGCGGGCCCCACCTAGTGAAGGTGCTTAATTTTCGCTAGGATAATCATCTTGTTGAATCTCAACAAGCCCTCTCTAAGTCCAGTTAGGCTAGGTCCTAGACTGCAAAGTGGTTTGATGTGGTTTCCTGCTACTTGTTCTTGCCAATCTTACAAATTACAAGGAGCCAACAAGGGTAAGATATTGATCATTGTTCTTTATGTTGATGATCTAATTTTGACAGGTGATGAGTAGCTGATACACTCATGCAAGGAAGATCTTGTAAGGGAGTTCAAAATGAAGGAAATGGGACTCTTTCATTATTTCCTTGGATTGGAAATATGGCAATGAGATGGTGAAATTTTTGTGTCTCAAGGCAAGTATGCAAAGGAGATACTGGGTAAGTTTAACATGGAGAGCTGCAAACCCATGGATACTCCTCTTCCAAGAAATTGGAGGAAAGAGGATGCTATTTCTGGAGAGGCATTGGATGCTATGTCTATCAACAATTAGTGGGTTTGCTAATTTATCTTGTGAACACGAGACTGGACATTTGCTACACAGTTAACCAGCTGAGTCAAGCTATGGTTAAGCCTACCAAGCTCTTTTGGAAGGTTGGGAAGCATGTCCTGAGATACCTGAGGGGAACATTAGAGTATGGTCTATGGTACAGACAGACAAATGGAGTTAAGCTACATGGCTTCACAGATGTAGATTGGGCTGGAAGTCCATCAGAAAGAAAGAGAACAATAGGGGGGATCTTTAGCATTGGATCGACATCAGTTTCCTGGTACAACAGGAGCAACGATCTATGGCACTCAGTTCAGTGGAAGCATAATACATGGCAGCAAGTCGAGCTGCATGTGAGGTTATCTAGATGAGAAATATCTTGGTCGGTTTTTTTCGTTCTCAGATAGATCCGACAATGATTCATTGTGATAATCAGAGTTGCATTAAACTCTCGATTAATTCTGTGTTTCATGATAGTTCCAAGAATATAGATATTTGATACCATCATCTCAGATATTTTATGCAAATAAGGATCATGTTGCTTCAGTACATTGCCACAGAATATCAGGATGCAGATATTATGATGAAGGCGCTCAGTAGAAGCAAATTCGAATACCATAGAGGCAGGATCGAGGTGAAGGATAATCCATTTCTCGTGGAGATGGAGTGTTGATATTCAACACCCATGCCTAGTGAATTAAGCACCTGGTTGCATTAAGCACTTGGTTTCATTAAGCACCCAGACTAGGGTGGGGCCCACAATGCTATTTTTGTGTGCATGTCTATTTTGGTTTTCCCCTAATTAAGATGGAAATTAAACTGTAATATATTCTCAATGTGGCCTTGAATGAGTTAACTGAAAGTGATAAATTCAGTTAGATAATGGATTTCGAGTTAGAGGTTTTTGGTGAGGTATGTAGAGTAAAACTAGTTGTAACAGAGTTCGAAGTGCAGTGGTGCATGAGTTGGTGCAAGTTGTAAATAGTTTAACTAAGTTAAGTGAGTTAAAATTAGTTGTGATAGTTGTAACTTAAGATACACTAGTGAGAGATTCAGTGAATTAAATATTAATTAATTCACAATCAGTGATCTCACATGAAACTGAGGATTTACTATTATTTTCTGCATGCATGTCAGCTCCAGTGGAGATCCAGTTGAGTTCTAGGTGAAAGGTAAGTTGACTATCAGTTGTAGGATTATTAGATTGCACAAATGCAGGCAAACACCCATTGGAGTGCCCATGATACTTGCGTAGTCAAGGCAGGCAAGAATTCCTATCTTTTAGGGATCTTTACCATCAGGGATTACGCAAGCAAGGCGGGTTGTCTGGAGGCTAAGAATTGGATATGTGTTGGTTAGTTTTGCATACGACAATGTGAGACAATTAGCTGAGTACTGGAGGGATCTTGTGAGAAGATTTTTGTATGTAATTGTTTCATGATCCATGCTTAATACACAATAGAATATAGTGGGGTTTTTAGCTGTAATATTTCCCATGAAATTATCTGTTTTTTGTGTGATTGATATTTCTTCATGTTCATGTGATTAGCGATTATGTTTTTAATTCCACAAAATATTTGTAGAAGTGATTCAATATTTAACTTTAGTACATTGTTAGATCGGGTGAATCCAAGATATACATGCATGTTGCTCCCCTTCTTCCACAATATATGCTATGAAAGCTGTGTTAGAAGGGTCTGACTCATCACCTGACCCTATTTCTTTGAAGGAATTGTATTTATTCTTAATTTTATCCTCATCTTTCAGAACCATGGAGACATAAAGCTAGGAAAAATTCAGCTTGGCACAATGCTACTTACTTACTACCCTGGGGTCATATCTATGAAAACTGATTTCGCCAAATCCGAGGCAAGATAATTCTTCAAATTCCACTTTTTCTACCTTTAGACTCTTCAAATCATAAAACCCCACTTGCAAAGGAAGGAGAGACCATGGTTCCTTCTTCTTCTGCAATAACTTTGACAACCCTGAGAAAATTTGGTATGTAATATTTTTCATGATCACCTTATGAGTTACATACTTCGGTAAGAGATGTGGAGGCTTCTGAGAACCGAAGACCCTGATATAGGTTCCCAAAGTACAAAAAAATCAGTCGACAACTTCCATAACCACTTCTTTAGCTTGATCAAACATGTAGGGTGCATCTTCTTTGAAGTTCATCTGCTAGAGCACAATAAATAAATGCTCAACTAGTTTATCATAAAATCCTTGGTAACTGTACTCTAAAAATATCTTGCAATACACATTGAGAGGGAGAGGTTGTTTACGAGTCCAATTATATCCTAGACATAGAAACACATTTCTTACATAGATCTGATCAAGTAGATTTGCAGACATGAAAATATAGTTTCCCACTTTCATCATATTTTTTTGCCTTTGATACATTGGATTGTAGTTGTTGAGCAAGTATATCTACCCAGTTGAATATTTTCCCTTTAGTAACAATTGGGTAGAGCATGTAGATCCAAACCTCCTCACAATACTCGGTGTTTTCATGTCCATAAAACCAACGATACATTTCCATTAGGTACTAATATACCTTCTTTAGTGATATTATCCTGTAAATCGCCTCTATATTTTGGAGAAACTTGGATGGTTTCTGCCACAATGATATGAACACATCCTTCATATTCAAATGGGCCCAAACTCATAATACCGAGAATTGAGAAAAAATTCAGCCCTTGGTAGTTTGTAGTATGTGTGGAGATCACATGGCTGGTATGTTGCAAGCATTTTTCCACTAGCACTGCTTAGGATCATGTTCTTGGTGTTTAGACCCTACAATATCCATTCAATGGATTCTACACATGAGAGCATCATATACCTAATTTTTTTTTATGGAAATTAGATCTCTTAATCCTAATTCATATTTCCCTACCCTATAGATTCTATGGGAACTCCTCCTTTTTGAAAGAATATTTTATATTTAGCCATGATAAAGGAGTGGACTTATCCACCAAACATGTAGTATCTGCCATGATAGGTGCTCTTGGTCCTGAAATTTCCCCAACAAATTTTGTAATACTTTCAGTGACTTCCTTGGCTGGTGCTTGTCTTGTGACCAGATGCATTGTATCCATGGAAGATTTAAGGTTGATAAGCGCTTGAATGGAGGCACCTAGAAATGGAGAAGAGCTCATGGAGACAAAAATCTAGTTCCTTAGATAATCTCCTATTTTATCAAGCTATGAAATACAATAGATAGATACTGGGAGAAATAATTGTGCAAGGAATAGGCATCAGAGGCAATATTGAGGCAAGAGTGACCTGAATGGTCACTGGAAGTATGCACGATAAAATGGATAAAGAGAGATATTACACAAAGTTGATCAGTAGAGGTAAAGATGAAGACTAGGGTTTGTGATTACGCAACTGATAAGAGAGAGAGGTTAAGTGACTACGCAATTCACAATCATAGTGGGCAAGGTTTGACAAGCTATTGACTGGAACTATGTAGTGTGCAATGGAGGCTAGGGCTTGCGCAATGCGTAGAAACAAATGGAAGAGAAGGTCTCACAAGTGTCTGGAATTGTGAAATGCATAATTGTAAAGAAAGAGGCCTTGAGAAGTGTGCATGTTAGATTAATAGGGAAAAATTCCTTAGAAATGCAAAATTGCAGTGATGAAGAGGAATATCAAGTCAAAATATAGCTAAATATGGATAAAAAATAGGATGTAGAAATTCCTTGCAGATTCAAACTGCTAATTGTAATTTACTAAAACAATAAACTTGAGTCTACTCTACCAATTGTAGAAACAATAAATGATCGCGAAATCACGAAGCACAAAAGAGAAAAAATTAAATCAACACATTAAATAATGATTTCCTGGGGAAAGCCACAACTAAAAACACTACTATATGTATATTGCATTAGTCAAGAAATATGAGAAGATTACAATTATTTTTTCAAGCCCGAGCAACCTTTGAACTATCTCTATCTATCTCACTGCTTACTAGTCAAGCCTTGGCCAATACTTAACCAATTTTCTGCTTGCCCAAGTCCCTATTTCCTTGCATTGTTTCCATGGGAATTATCCCCTATTAATTTGGGAAATTACTCATCCACAAATAAACAATCCATCACATGCCTTCCTCCGACTGCATGCACCACCTATACAATTTGAATGATTATAAAACTAATATTACACTACCCTTGAACTCCAATATCAAATGGGTAACTCATATATCTTGCATGCATGAGTTATTTATGGATGATTTATCAGTTAACTAGTTGATCACAAAGTACACACCCCACTACTTGACTTCCCACTAGTTCCTCCAACAGTTGGAACTAGTTTAACTGACGTTAAATCAAGTAAATTGAATTAATTAATTACAACTCAAAATAAAATCAACTAGGGCTCCTAAAAATTAGGAATCACTCTACATGACTCAAGTTAGACTCTCAACTCGAATTAACTTAACCAAATAAAAATATCTTAGTTAACTCGTACAAGTTGTCATGTGGTGTGGAATTACAATTCTCTTCTAATTTAATTCAAGGGAAAATTAAAGTAGAATCTTTGTTGGTGCGATTTTCAACACTCCCTCTCACAATAAATGGATTATTAGATACCCCAATCTTGCCTCTATGGAACTCGAATTTTCCTCTTGACAGTGCCTTATTCAAGATATCAATGTCACGTTCCTCTATAGGAATGTATTCTAGCAACATGATCTGCCTCTGCACACATGAATATATGAGATGGTGGTACCGAGGTCGATATGCTTGTACCTATCATGAAAAATTGGATTAACAGAGTTTGATACAACTATAGTTGTCACAGTAAATCACTGTAGGATCCATATGCTGACCAAATAACCCAAAAAGGATCTTCCTCATCCAGATAGCCTCACAAGTTGCTTGAATAGAAATCATGTAATTTTCTTCTGTTGAACTAAGTGCAACTGATATCAACTCCCTGCTATACCAAGAAACTAATGTTGACCCAATATTTAAGATTCCTCTTGATGTTCTCTTCCTGTCTGATGGGGTCCCTGCCCAATCTACATTTGTGAAGCCTTGAAGCTTCACTCCATTTGTATGTATGTACCAAATACCAAAATGAATGGTGCGTATGAGGTATCTCAACACATGTTTAGATGCCTTCCAATAGATTTTGGTTGGCCTAACCATTGCTTGACTAAGCTGGTTAACCGCATAACACATGTTCGATCGTGTGTTCACCAAGGACATAAGTGAACCCACAAGATGCCTAAAAATGGAAGCCTCTACCACTTGTCCTGAAGTAACATCTTCCTTCCTCTAATTCCTTGCTAGAAGAGTCTCCATGGGTTCACTGCTATCCATGTGAAACTTCTTCAATATATTATTCATATACTTTCCCTGAGAGACAAACAATTTCCCATCTCCTTGCCAAATTTTCAAAGAAAGGAAATAATGCATGAGCCCCATGTATTTCATCTTGAATTCTCTTAACAAATCATCTTTGCATGGTTTTATCAGCTTCTGATCAACTGTTAGAATTAAATAATCGACATATAATACTATAATCAATAATTTACCTTCAACCACAATATGGTAAAGGTTTTCATCTGGTTCACTTCTGGTGAAGCCCAACCCTGTGAAATAAATATCGATCTTGGTGTACCAAGCATAGGGTGCTTGTTTCAATCCATACAACGCTCGCTTGAGTCTGAGCACATGCATCTCTCTATCGAAGGTCTAAAATTATTATGGCTACTCTATGTACACCTCTTCCTCAATCACTCTATTGATGAAATTTGTCTTCACATCCATCTGATGTATCTTCCATACCATCTGCGCTGAAAGTGCTATAATTGATCTGATTGAAGAGTACCTTGCTACTGGAGTATAGGTCTCCTCGTAATCAATTTTCTCCACCTGAGAGAACCCCTTGGCCACAAATCTGGCCTTGTGTTTATTGAAACTCCCAAATGCTGATTTCTTCACCTTGTAGATCCACCTAGAACCTACAATTAACTTGTCCTTTGGCCTTGGGACAACCTCGCAAGAATTTTTCCTGAAATTGGAATCATATTCATCTACCATGGAATCAACCCATACTGGTTGCTACATTGCTTCCTCAAATGGGGATGCCTCAGTCTCTACACTCTCGCTCATCAGAGCCATGTAGCCAGTGTACCGATCTGGTGACCTCCTCTGCCTACGTTGTGATGTGGGTGCTCCCACATTCTCTCTAGCATCATGCCTCATTATGTCAACCTATATGGTGTGCTTCCTTCCATATCTAAATGTATCTGCATGAGTGGGTGCTTCCAATATCTACTCCTCTGCTTGTGGCTACTCCACAACATCATGAGGTTCTTCCTTTGGAGCTAAAAGCTCCTCATTTGCATGCAACTGAAGCTCACTCTCAAGGGAAAATATCATGGCCTTCTCTTCATCAAACTTCAGATCTCTACAAACAATTGTCATCCTATGAGATGGTAGGTACAACCGATAGTTGTGAGGTGTACCAGTGCACCCCACATATATGCCCAAATCAATTTTCGGCTCTAGATTTTTCCTCGGATCCTTGGAAACATGATAGTAAAATGTTGAACCAAATATATTGAAATGTGTTACATCTAGTTTCTTACCTGAAAAATACTCCTCTGGTGTACTCATCCCGAGAATCCGATGAGGACTCCTGCTTTGCACATATATCGTTGTGTTGCATGCTTCAACCCACAAGTGCAATAATAGGCCCTGATCATGCAACATCACCCATGCAGCTCCCACAATACTTCTGTTTTTCCTTTCAACAACCCCATTATGTTGTGGGTTATGGGGTTCTATTAACCCCCTTCTAATTCCTTCTAATGCACAAAATTTCTTGAACTCATTCGACACATATTATCCATGTTATCTCTCTGAAGAGCCTTCACTTTCCTTCCTGTGTCTTTCTCAACAATTTTTAAATTAAAAAAAAATTAGAACGTCTGGTCTTTCTTTTGCATGAAGAATAATCACGACTTACATGAAAAATCATGTACAAATATCACATAATACCTATTGATGGGCCTCTAAATTAGACATAAAATAAGTCCCATCTAACCTTTCTTATGCCCATCTACCTTCCTTATGCACATAAAAGGATATATTAAATCTCTCCTTCTGCACTTAATAATGTTTTCTTATGCTTCAATATTTTCTTAGGAAGGTTTAAAGGTAATTGCATATTTTTGCCTAATATTGGTTATTTTTTGTAGAATATTGTGAGAATAATTGGCAGATTATACATATTTGGAGAAGGAGATGATTTAGGGACTTTCTCCCTTGCACTGGAAGATCAATATTGGAGAATAAATGAGCACAATATCAGACAATTAGGGGGAAATATTGGAGAGATTCAAGGGGGTTGTCCACCCTCCTTAACTCTCAAAGGCAGCCAAAGGATCCTCATGAGATCCCCTCAAGAAATTCAAATTCCATAGGCAGCCAAGCAACTCAAGACCAAGTGCACTCAAGCCACATTTCACTTGGAGTCAAAGTGGACTCAATCACTATGTTTTAGGGAGCTATTGGTAGCTGCCCTTTAGGATAAATAAAGCTGATCAAGAGCTAATTAGGGTTGATTACATTCCATTCTTTCACTTCTTCTTCCATTCCATTCTGGTCCATTCGATGCAATCCATTCCATTCCATCCCATGCCATTCATTTTCCATTTTGTTAGGCTTTTTCTTTTTAAGACCTTCAGATGTAATAAGATTTCATTTTTAATGCAATGAGAGGAAATAATCCATTTTACTGATTTAGTTCTAGAGAGATGGGCTTGTGGGTTAGGGCCCAACCCATGTGCCTCAGCTTCTCTGTTGTTTTCATTCTTTTCTTTCTGTCATTGAGCTAGTTTTATTTTTGATATTTTCATTACTGTTATAGTTTTCTGCTGTATATTTAATCTACTTATCTATGCTGTAGAAAAATTTATGAACTCCATAAAATTGTGAGGCAGCCTTCCCCTCTCATCTCTGTCGATAGAGCTCCAGGAGGGTAGACCTTCCCATAGACCAAAAATTATTTTTGGGTTATGATTCTCTATTTCTAGGAATATGCTAGAATTGTTTTTTTCTGTCTTTAACATGCATTGTCCATATTTCTTTCATAAATCAAAATTTTAATTGCAGGCGCACGTAGCCACGAAGAAGTTCAGTGACACCTCTCGCTTCATCTTCCATCTCGAATGTTATGCCTCTTAAACCCCATTGTTACACTTTTATTACTTCTTTCCGCCTTCGGTAGCTGTCGCAACCCTTTCTAACTTAAATACCATTCAAAAACATAAAATTTTGCCTCTACTCTTTTTCTCCTCGAGTTTCCCGCTTATCTCTCTTTACCTGCCACAAATCCTCCCTCTCACCTTTATTTTTCCGCTCCTAATTGCGATTGTGATAACCCTTCCGCCTTATCACTACCGCTTGTTATCGAAAAAGATCCAAAACGTTAAAGTATGACCCTTATTTGTCCTTTTCACTTACCAGGGCTATTGTTACTGCAAACCCCTTTGAGGAGTCGCAAATCGCAAATTCCTAGGATCCCCGTTAATGTTATCTGCTCCTAAACCCCAATTGTGAAATATCACAATCACATTTCAGTACTGCATATACTTATTGCATTACATTATCACAATCACATTTGCCTCCCGAACCGATTTCGCATTTCACAACCTTTTTTCTTTACCTTTGAAATTACCGCATTTACCTTTTGCTTATTGCAATTCACAACACTCTCTGCCTCGTTAATACTTACCAGTCCTTTTTTCTGATTGTGATATTGTTATCGCACTCTGCCATTGGTCCTCCTACCATGTCACCCACAGAAAATCACACTCTGTAATATTTACCCGTTTCTCTTAAGACTTACCACTTCGATTGCTAATTGCGACATTGCATTTCACACGTCGCATCTTTTTATCCGTCTATCTTCACACTTTGCAGTTCTTACCTCATCGCATTTCGCTCCCACTCCCGGAAAACCTTTCCGCTATCCCTTTACTTTTTCAATATTGCAATTGCGATATTGCATATCACAACTTTTTCCTCCATCACATCTCCGCCATTGCATATTTCACATTATTCCTCTCCAAAGCCATTTTTGCACCATATTATAAGGTTTTATAAGGTTTAAACCCCCGCTTTCCACTTCTAAACCTTGTTTCATGTGTTAAGCCCTACGTTAGCCTCTTTAGCCCTTTTTCATTCCTCCAAGCTGCAAATCACACTTTTAAAATAATAATTAAGTCATGGATATCTTAGTTGCATGGGTAGAAGCATGGTAGATAGACCAGAGGATAAGTAGAGTGAATTTATCCGTTTGGAAAAGGTAAGTGTGGTTTAGAATTAGTTTCCTTTATGCCATTTATTTTCTGCAAATTAAATTAGTTTCATTTTTGTCATTTCTTTTCAACAATTTAGTTTAGCTTCCTTTCTGCCATTTCCTTTCAGCAATTTATTTTAGTATCATTGAAGTGTGACAGACTTCACTGAGAGCCCTTAGAAATAACACCCTTTCGTAAAGCATAAGAGGATGACATGAATATAATGCATCTGATATATATATATATATATATATATATATATATAGAGCACTGTCACCTTTTGTACAAACCACGGGTTGATAAAGTAAAGTAGGGCAGCCCCTGGGAGTTGCAGAACTCTTGGTGCAATACCAGGGCTCACCACTTTTTTGCGCCGTTGTCGGGGAGATGTCTAGTAGATGCTTTGATTCTATTTTAGCATTCTTTTATGCTTTCCTTTTTCATGTTGTTTCCGAAATGTTGAAAAATACAAAAAAACTGATTTTCATGCCTCATAGGAGTAGGGATACTCAGAAATTAAAAAAACAAAAAACAAAAATTAAAATAAAATATATATCTATTTATCTCTCTCTTTATATATATATATATATATATATATATATATATATATATATATATAATTCCTCAATACCACCCCCACACTTGACCACGTGGTGCAGTAAGAAAAACATCACCATACACTTTTGAAGGTAGAAGAGATGGATGGATATGATGACAATGAATAAGATATTATTGGGTTTCCAATTCAAGATATGGAAATCAGTGTACTTATGAAAAGCATCCCTCCATCTTTCCTTCCCAACTTCCATGGTATGAGGACAAAGGATCCAAAAACATTTCTCTTTGAATTTGAGATACTTTGTAGGTCTTATGGCTACTTATCACACACTAAAAAACTGAGATTGTTTCCTGCAAAATTTAAGGATAGAGCTCTTAAATGGTTCATGAGTCTAGGTACTAATTCAATAAGATCATGTAATGATATACAAAAGATATTTCTAGAAAAATATAAAGATCGTGATCTTAGAGAAGAAATTTTTAGAATGAACCAAGAAGAATATGAGAGCCTTGAGGATTTAATAGAGAGGTTCATGTATAATGTTAAGAGGGAAAAATTGCATCATCTAGGATTTGACACACTAAAAACCCTCTTATTTAGAAAAATTAGGGAAGAGTGGATTAATTTCAATCTCATGAGTAGAGGAGATGTATACAAATTGTCATTTGAAGAAATTTGTGAAACATTCAACGCATATCAAGAGGAAGGGAAAGAGTAAGTAATTCAACATCAAGATTGGTAAGGCAAGATGAACTTGGAAATTTGCTTGATACCTTTAAAACATAAATTCTTAGCAATCTAAGTGAACAAGTAGAAATGTTAAGAATGAAAAATGAGCAAAAAGAAGATGCTGATATTTTTGTTATTCGTCAGAATCTTATGCTACTAAATGTTGTTCATCATTCCCCAGGTTTAAATAATTTTACCGGGAAGACAATGGAGCAAGGTAATCACCAAAGAAGCAATGTAATGTAGCTCCAAGCAGACCTTGGAAACCTAGCCAACTTGATATGATGCAAGGATCCACTTCACAATTTCAAGCTTATTCAAATTCATCTCAAACTAATTGGGACACACTCCCTCCTTGGAAACCTTGGCCATATCAACCCCAAAACTAATCTTGGCAACATGGTTGGCAAGGACATTATTGGGAAATTCCACAATATCCTCAAGATTTCCCTCCATATCCTCCATAACCAACTCCATGCTATCCCTACCATTCACCTCAACCACATCCATCTCATATCTCCACCTCCACTCAATTACCTGTACCACCATTTACAAACCCACACCATGAATTATCTCAACCCACTTACAATGCTGAGGTACAACACTACCAAACATATCCTCTTGATCTAAATGGTCTACATCTTAGTTCAAGAAAGGTATTAAAAAGAAGATATTTTCTTAATGTCATTGAAGGACAACATCAAGAAGAAGAAGATCCAATTGAGGAGATCAAAAGATCAAGGGCTGCACTTAATGAAGAGCTGACATTAGAATCAAATGTTGAGAAAGTTCCCTCATGTTTACCAGCATTTCCTCCATGCGTTCAAGAGAAAAATCAACAAAAACATGAAGATTTGAATGTCATAATAGAAGAGGACATCCAAGGTGATCCAACTCAGCAAGTGGACCAGGGACATCAAAACTATATTGACATATGGTTCCAAACAATCATTAAGCTGCAACAACACACTCTTCTCCAACTGTACCTGATACAATCCCACTCAAATAAATTCATCTCTTATATTCAGGTACATGTCAGAGAATGTATTCCAAGTGTGCACATGATTTTATCAGTCATATTTATGTGTACATGGCTCCATTGGAAGTATTTGTATACTTGAAAAAGGTTTTTCTTTTTTTCAAGTAGAGTAGGAAAGCGAAAAAAGAAAAAAAAAAGGGAGAGAATAAAATCTTAGATGAAAACCTCTTTTAGGCATCTAAGATTGGCTCACCAATTTAAAACCTCCATGAGGCGGTCATAGATTTGAAAAAAAGAGAGAGAGAAAAATACAAGATCATAGGTGAAAACCTCCTTTGAGGCGCCTAGGCAGACCTTCTAGTTGAAAACCTCATTGAGGCAGCTAGTAGGCCTTAAAAAATAATTAAAAAAAATGCATTTCTCCATGTATCTCTCTCTAATGAATGCAAGTGCTCTCCAAAATTTGCAAGCAAAAAAACAAAAAGTTGGTACAAAAAGAAAAATAAGTCAACACCCTGGTCAAAGGTAGTCAAACTTGGACTTCCTCCTCCTATGTTCAAAAGCTCCAAAAGTACCTCAAGCAGACCGCCACATGCAGCTTCAGTAGAAAATTTAGTAGTAGCTTCAATATCACATAAAAAAACAAATTGATGGTAAGGCTCAGGTATGCAATCATCTAAGCCTTTCTTCGAATCTATTTTAGCTTAAGAAAACATTAAAAAGTGTGAGAAGGAAAGTTTTTTTATCTAGCCAAAATCCGATAGCAGAGAAACCTGAGCCTTATCTAGTGACTAGCCTCACTTTTTCCACCAAGAAAAGGAACAAGATAAAAGTAAAAAGGACTTGAGAAAGTGGGCAGTAAGTAGCTCATTGTAATAGAGGACAAGAAGTGCCAAGGGGTAACCAAGGGTGAACTCAGTTCATAGAAAAGGAACTGTGAGTTTACTTTGCATGCAATAAAAAGAAAAAAGAAAAAAGAAATAAAAAAGAAGAAGAGAGAACAAAAAAAAAGAAAAAGAAAAAATCAAATAAAAGGTGGATCCATCACCTCTTGGCATGCAAAAAATATTTACTTAAGGTATCTGATGACCTCCATGAAGCACCTACAAGAAGAAATGCAAGAAGAATAGAAAGAAGATTAGCAGGAGGAGCAATGCATGGGCCAGTAAACAGAAAATGGAATAAGCGAGCATGCAAGAAGAACTAGAAGGCAGGGAGGATGAACAGGTTGCTTAGAGGATGGGAAACAATTTCAGTAGGGGGGTGATGATGGGCCTCTAAATTAGACATAAAATAAGGCCCATATAACCTTTCTTAGGTCCATCTACCTTCCTTATGCACATAAAAGGATATATTAAATCTCTCCTTCTGCACTTAATAATTTTTTCTTATGCTTCAATATTTTCTTAGGAAGGTTTAAAGGTAATTGCATATATTTTCTTAATATTGGTTATTTTTTTATAATATTATGAGAATAATTGGCAGATTATACAAATTTGGAGAAGGACATGATTTAGGGACTTGCTCCCTGCCACTCGAAGATTAAGATTGGAGAATAAATGAGCGCAATATTAGGAAATTAGAGAGAAATATTGGAGAGATTCAAGGGGGTTTTCCACCCTCCTTAACTCTCGAAGGCAGCCAAAGGATCCTCATGAGATCCCCTCCAAAAATTCGAATTCCAGAGGTAGCCAGAAACTCAAGACCAAGTGCACTCAAGCCATACTTCACATGGAGTCAAAGTGGACTCGATCACTATGTTTTAGGGAGTTGTTGGTAGCAGCCCTTTAGGATAAATAAAGTTGATAAAGAGATAATTAGGGTTAATTCCATTCCATTATGTCACTTCTTCTTCCATTCCATTATTTTATTCCATTTTGGTCTATTCGATGCAATCCATTCCATTTCATTTTCATTCCATTCCATCCTATGCCATTCATTTTCCATTCCGTTAGCATTTTTTTGTTTGAGACCTTCGAGATGTAATAAGATTTAATTTTTAATGCAATGAGAATACAAAAACCATTTTACTAATTTAGTTCTAGAGAGTTGGGATCGTGGGTCAGGGCCCAACCTATGTGCCTGAGCTGTTCTGTTGTTTTCATTCTTTTCTTTCTGTCATTGAGCTAGTTTTAGTTTTGATATTTTCATTATTGTTATAGTTTTCTGTTATAGAGTTAATATGCTTATCTGCAATGTAGAATAGTTGATGAAATCCATAAAACTATGAGTCAGCCTTCCCCTCTCATCTCTGTCGATAGAGCTCGAGGAGGGTAGACCTTCCCGCAGACCAAAAATGCTTTCTGTGTTATGATTCTCTGTTTCTAGGATTAGGGTAGAATTGTTTTTTTCTGTCTTTAACATGCACTGTCCATATTTCTTTCATAAATCAGCAGTTTAATTACAGGAGCACGTAGCCACGGAGAAGTTCATTGACACCTCCCGCTTCATCTTCCATCTCGGATGTTACGCCTCTGAAACCCCATTGTTACACTTTTATTTCTTCTTTTTGCTTTTTGCAGTTGTCGCAACCCTTTCTAACTTAAAAAACATTTAAAAACATCAAAGTTTGCTTCTACCCTTTTTCTCCTCGAGTTTCCGGCTTATCGCACTTCGCATACCGCAGATCCTACCTCTCCCCTTTCTTTTGTCGCTCCTCATTGTGATTGTGATAACCCTTGCGCCTTAGCACTACCGTTTATTATCGAAAAATATCCAAAAAAGTTAAAGTATGACCCTTCTTTGTTCTTTTCACTTACCAGGGCTATCGCTACTGCAAGCCCCTTTGCACAGTCGCAAATCACAAATTACTAGGATCCCCATTAATGTTATCCACTCCTAAACCACGATTGCAAAATATCCCAATCACATTTTGGTACCGCACATAATTATCGCAATCGCATCCACCTTCCGAATCGATTTCACATTTTGCAACCTTTTTTCATTACCTTTGAAATTACTACATTTCCCTTTCGTTTATCGCAATTCACAACACTCTCCACCTCGTTAATACTTATCGCTCCTTTTTCCGATTGCGATATTGTTATCGTACTCCGCCACAGGTCCTCCGGTTGTAGAAATTTTAATAAAATTTTTGTATTGCCTAGATTCTCTTGATCTAAAAATTATATGCCACTGTTAAATACATAATCATTTCTACAATAAATTCTTGTGGAATTTAAAACATGATTGCCAATTGCAATATCTAGAAGAAAGATCAATCACACATAACACATATGTTTTTACCGGGAAAGCATAAAGCTAAAAACACCACTATCATATATTATGTATATATCATGGATCATGAAAAAATATCATACAAATATCTAATCCAAGAGCTCTCAGTATAATATACAATCATCTCACACTATCAAACAAAAATTGGCAAATACGTGTGCCAATTTACTGCCTCCAGACATCCTGCCTCCACTGCGCAATCCCTGATGGTCAAGAACCTCTGAATGAATCATTCTAGATTGCCTTGACTGTGAAATACTCATAGGCACATCCAATGCACGTGTGGTTGCATGAGTGAACCCACTGATGTCACAACTGATAGTTGAACTGTCCCTTTTACCTACATCTCAACCGGGTCTCCACTGAATATAACATGCATGTAGTTAACAGTAGTAAATATTTAGTTGCATGTGAGACCATTGATTGTGAATTAATTAATAATTAATTCAATCATCTCTCACTAGTGTGTCTTCAGTTACAACTAGCACAACTAATTTTAACTCACTTAACTGAGTTAAATTACTTTACAACTCACATAACTACACATCCAACTATGTTACAACTTCGAATCACTCAGTTACAACTAAGTCCACTTGCATGTCCCACCAACCAAACTCTTAACTCAAAATTCACTTAGCTAACTGATATTCCACTTAAGTTAACTATTTCCAAGTGCTCATTGAGAATATATTATTATTTATTGTCCAACTATTATTAAGGGATAATAATAGTCGACATGCATCTATAAATAGACATGCGATCTATAAATAGAACTCGCACTTACATCTATAAATAGACCATCATATATAAATATAATTTTCTCACCATATATAAATAGTAATCATCTATAAATAAAATTTGTCCATGCATCTAAAAATAGACTTCCACCTAAAAATAGCTTGTGTGGGCCCAACCTAGTGTAGGTGCTTAATTTTCACTAGGATCAAGGATGTTGTTTCCAGATGCCAATTTCATTGTTTCTTGTTGCAACCTTCAACACTCCCTCTCAACAAGAAAGGAATGTCTTTGCGTGCGCCATGCAACTCCATGCATGCGACCTGAAACCTTTGCATGTGCCCTGCAACCTTTGCATGCAACATTTCCAAAACTGAATAGCCTCCAAACTACTAAATCAGTATAATGCATCTGTCATCAGAGTCTTCTGACTTCTACTGGTACCAACTGTACATGTCTTCTGGATCCACTGCGATGTTGACCTCTGCATCCATGCACTCTGCACTTGCTGTCAACTCTGATCCGCACTCAAGTATCCAACATTGTCACTTTGATTTCATGTGCTCATGACATTTGACTGCATCAATCCAACTAATACTAATACTGCTGCTCCGTGGGATCCTCATAGCCAAGTTCGATTCATGAGATCCACACCATCTCAATGAATCATACCAATAAATTTCTTCTTGGGATTATCCATGCATGTCGCCCCACCTCTCACCTGGTGGTATAGTTGCATGCACTCCCTCTGCCCATCTGACACGGAATTTATCTGCATGAGTGGTTGTTCCCACTCCATGATCCTCATCTTGTGGCTACTCCACATCCTCAGGTTCACTCTTACCTGCATGCAAATCTAGCTCCCTCTCAAGGGTCAATTGCATGGCTTTCACACACTTCCAAACAGTAGGAAGCTCTGTATAAATCCCATCTACATCAACTCTATAGAGATTCTTAACTCGAATCCCAATCTTCTTGGCTTGCCCTATTTATTTATGTCGCAGGAAAACTTTTCCTTCACTAAAGACAACATCATAGCCTCTATCCTCCAACATTGCTACTGAGACTAAATTTTTCTTTAAACCTGGTACATGCATTACATTTTTTAAATGAAAGAGTTTACCTGATGCCCTATGAAAGGTAATGGTACCAATTCGATTCACACTGTATCATCAATTTTCACCCAAATCAATATGCATCTAGAGATCTTTCTCCTCCAAGTCATTGAAAAGTTTCTTACCTCCCGTCAAGTGAAAGGAAGCACCACTATCCAAGTACCACCCTGATCCCAATGCACTTGACACCATGAATGTGATCAATGAGAAGTAAAGCTCAAATTGTGAGGCAAGGGCCTCACCAGCTACAACTCCAGCAGCCATATTGTTCTTCTTCCTTTGTGGAAAATTTGTGGCAATATGTCCATACTTGTGACAGTGAAAACACTTCACTTTGGAAATGTTGTGCTCCTTTCCATCCTCATTGCCCTTAGATTTAGAATGGAATTTCTTCCCCTTCCCCTTCTTTGCCTTGGTAGCCAAATAAAAATCCTCATCATCATGCTTTGATGAAGAGCCATCTCTAGTGTTCCACTGAACTCCTCCTGCACTAGATCTGACCACAATCGTTCCCAATCCGACAGTTTTTCCCGTTCGTTGACAGAGTCTTAATAACTGTGCCAACTCTTAGAAAGTCCCAAGAGAGCCAAAATCACCAAATAATCATCAAAAACACTTATTCCTCTACTCCCAAGCTCATCCCTAAACTTGACAATCTTTTTTAAGTATACCGGAATAGTGTCATTCTTTTCCATCTTGATCTTCCTGAGTTTATCTTTGAGCGCCAATTTCCTATGGTCGTTGTTGCTTTGGAATAGATCCGTCAAATCCTTCCACATAGCATATGGTGTGGCTTTCCCATGAAGGATTGAGACAATGTGGTCTCGTACTCCTTCCAAAAGAATCCTCCTCGCCCTTGCCACTTTCTTTTTCCATGCAGCGTCTGTCGAAGTAGGCTTAGGAGAATCTTTGTCAATGAATTCCTTCAAGCCATTATATTTGAGAACCGCCTCTATCCTGTCCTTCCAAGAAATTTAATTCGAGCTTCCCTCGAGTGCATACTCTAGCCGCAAGCCATTGAAAGCCATTTCAATGTTTAATCAACTGTAGCACTAAGAAAATCTTTCTGCAAATTTGAATTCTTTTCACCAACAAACTCAGCTCCTGCTTCAAAATTGCAATCTTCTGTGCTCTAATACCATGTAGAAATTTTAATAAAAATTATGTATTTCCTGCATTCTCCTGATCTAACAATTATATTCCACCGTTAAATACAAAATCGCTTCTACAAAAAATTCTTGCGGAATTTAAAACATGATCGCCAATTGCAATATCAAGAAGAAAGATCAATAACACATAACACAGATTTTTTTACCGGGAAAGCATAAATTTAAAAACCCCACTATTATATATTATGTATATATTATGGATCATGAAAAAATCTCATACAAATCTCTAATCCAAGAGCTATCAGTACAATATACAATCGTCTCACACTGTCATACAAAAATTGGAAAATACACGTGCCAATTTACTGCCTCCAGACAACTTGCCTCCACTACACAATCCCTGATGGTCAAGAACCTCTGAATGAATCATTCTAGCTTGCCTTGACTATGAAATACTCATAGGCACATCCAATGTGTGTGTGGTTTCATGAGTGCACACACTAATGTCACAACTGATAGTCAAACTGTCGCTTTCACCTACATCTCAACTGGGTCTCCACTGAATCTGACATGCATGTAGTTAACAGTAATAAATCTTCAGTTGCATGTGATACTACTGATTGTGAATTAATTAATAATTAATTGAATGATCTCTCATTAATGTATCTTTAGTCACAACTAGCACAACTTAGTTTAACTCACTTAACTGAGTTAAAATACTTACAACTCACATAACTACACATCCAACTCTGTTACAACTTCGAATCACTCAGTTACAACTAAGTCCACTTGCCTGTCCCACCAACCAACCTCTTAACTCGAAATTCACTTAGCTAATTGATTTTCCACTTCAGTTAGCTATTTCCAAGTGCTCATTGAGAATATATTATCATTTATTGTCCAACTATTATTAAGGGATAATAGTAGTCAACATGCATCTATAAATAGACATGCGATCTAAATAGAAGTCACACATACATCTATAAATAGACCATCATATATAAATAGAATTTTCTCACCATCTATAAATAAACATAATCTATAAATAGAATTTTCCCATGCATCTAAAAATAGACTTCCACCTAAAAATAGCCTGTGTGGGCCACAACTAGTGTAGGTGCTTAATTTTCACTAGGATCAAGGATGTTGTTTTCAAATGCCAATTTCACTGTTTCTTGTTGCAACCTTCAACACCTGCCATGCCACCCATCGCAAATCACAGTCCACAATATTTACCCGTTTCTCTTAAGAATTACCGCTCCGATTTCCGATTGCGACATCGCATTTCGCACGTCCCATATTTTTCTCCGTTGCACTTCGCGCTTCATAGTTCTTACCTGATCGCACTTCGCTCCCACTCCCAGACAACATTTCCACTATCCCTTTACTTTTGCGATATTGCGATTGCGATATCACATATCACAATTTTTGCCTCCATCACATCTCCACCATCGCATATTTCACATTATTCCTCTCCAAAAACATTTCTACCCCATATATAAGTTTTTATAAGGTTTAAACCCCCGCTTTCCACTTCTAAGCCTTATTTCATTTGTTAAGCCCTCCATTAGCCTCTTTAGCCCTTTTTCTTTCCTCCAAGCTGCAAATCACACTTTTTAAATAAGAATTAAGTCATGGATAACTTAGTTGTTTGGGTAGAAGCATGATAGATAGACTAGAGGATAAGTAGAGTGCATTTAGCCAATTGGCCAAGTTAAGAATGGTTTAGAATTAGTTTCCTTTATCTCATTTATTGTCAACAAATTAAATTAGTTTCATTCTTGTCATTTATTTTCATCAATTTAGTTTAGCTTCCTTTTCGTCATTTCCTTTCTGCAATTTAGTTGAGTTTCATTGAAGTGTGACAGACTTCACTGAGAACCCTTAGAAATAACACCCTTTCGTAAAGAAGAAGAGGATGACATGAAAAAAATGCATCTGATGTTTATATAGCATTGTCACCTCCAAGTTTGTACGAACCCTAGGTTTATAAAGTAAAGTAGGGCAACCCCTGGGAGTTGCAGCACTCTCACCACTTGTGCTTGGTTGTGGACGTTGTTGAGAAAGGTACACACATATTTGAGTGAACTATTTCAATGATCGCTTGCTCTTGATTGTCCTTATCATGAAAGGTGGATTTAGTGTATTTCCCCAGTGTACACCCTTTGCATGTATCATGTTTCTCTAGTGCACCCTTGGGAAGTCCTATATAAATCTGTTGCATGATCTTCACATATCCATGTTGCAATTGGCCAAGTCACCTATGCATAATTCACCGATGTCTTGGCTCTTATACTTCTTTTCTTTCGTGCTTAAAGCAATTAAGCCTTCTGCATCTAATTTGTAGAGGTTCTTCACCCAAACCTTAATCCACTTCACTTATCCCATGGCTATAGGACAAAGGAAAGCCTTTCTTTTTCTAAATATCACATCATAGCCATGGTCTTCCAACATAGAAACTAAAACCAAATTCTTCTTCATACCCAAAACATACATGACATTTTTTTAATATGAGAGGAGAACCAAAATCCCTCTAAAAAGTAACAATACCAATGTCAGTCACACTATACCTTCCATCATATCCCATCTCTATGTGTGTTTGGAGGTACTTCTCCTCCAAGTCACTGAAAAATTATTTTCTTCCCGTCGTATGGAATGAGGCTCCACTATCCATATACTAGACACTACCCATCACCGATGTCACCATGCATGCAATGAGGGTGAAATCCAACTCAAATTGTGAATCAAGATCTTCACCCGCCGCTCCTCTTGAGGGTTTCTTGCCATCCTTCTTATGTGGAAAATTCGTGGCATAATGTCCCACCTCATGATAGTGAAAACATTTAATCTTCGAAAATTCCTTCTTCTTGCCTTCCTGACCAGAATCTCCTTTGGATTGGAATTTCTTACCTTTCCCTTTATTTTCCTTTCCATCCAAGGCACAACTTTCCTCATAATCATGCTTTTATGAGGATCCATCTCTGGTGTTCCACCTTATCTCTTCTTGCACAAAGTCAGACCACAAATGCTCCCACTTTGGTAGCTTCTCCCTCCCATTTACCGAATCTTGGTAACTATGCTAGCTCTTGAGAAGGTCTAGAAGTGCTAGGATGAACAGATCATCTTCAACAAGTGTAACACCAACACTCCCAAGCTCATCCTGAAATTGAGTGAAATTTCTCAAGTACTATGGTATTGTGTCATCCTTTTCCATTTTAATTTTCTTAAGATTGTACTTTAGTGCTAGCTTCTTGTGGTCACTGTTGTTCTGAAAAATTTTGTCAAGGCCTTCCACATTGCATATGGAGTCTCCTTCCCATGGAAGTTCGAGACATTATGATATTGAACACCTTCTAGTAAGATCCTTCTTTCCTTGGCTACATTATTCTTCCATTGTGCTAGAGCCTGTTCATTCGCAGTTGTTGGTTTTAGAACATTTCTATCAATCTATTCCTTCAACCCATTATTTCGATGACTATTTCCATCCAGTCCTTATAAGGAATGTAATTCGAGCTACCCTCAAGGGAATACTCAAGCCTTAGACCATATAATGCCATCCTGATCCTGCTGCTAGCTCTAAAGAATAGATTTGCAAATCTCGTTCCTCCTACAAAAATAACTTCACATTCTTCTCTTCTATAGTGATTTCAGATTTGATACCATGTAGAAATTCCTTGTAGATTCAAACTACTAATTGTAATTTACTAAAAAAATATAATTGAATCTACTTTACCAATTGTGAAAACAATAAACGACCGCAAAATCACAAAAAATACAAGATAATTGATTCATTCAACACATTGCAGAATGATTTCCTGGGGAAATCCACACCTAAAATTCCCGCTATCTATACATTGCATTAGTAATAAAATATGAGAATAGTACAATGCTTTTCTCAAGCCCGAATAACTTCTGCAATATCTCTATCTGTGTCACGGCTTCCTAGTCAAGCATTGGCCAATACTTAACCAATTTTCTTCTTGCCCAAGTCCCTATTTCCTTGTGTTGTTTTCTTGTGAATTGTCCCCTATTAATTATGGAAATTCCTCATCCACAAATACACAATATATCATAGGCCTTCCTCTGACTGCTTGCACCACCTGTACAATTTGGATGATTATACAATTGATAGTACACTTCCCTTGAACTCCAATATCATATGTGTTACTCATAGATCTTGTGTGCATGAGTTATTTATGGATGATTTATCAGTTAACTGGTTCATCACAGAATACACACCCCACTACTTGACCTCCCACTAGTTCCTCCAACAATTGGAACTATTTTAACTATCTTTAACTCAGATAAACTGAATTAATTAATTACAACTCAAAATAAACTCAACTAGGGCTCCTAAAAAGTAGGAATCACTCTACATGACTCAAGTTAGACCCTCAACTTGAATTCACTTAACCGAATTAGTTAAAATAACTTAGTTAACTCGTAAAAAAAGTCTAGTGATGTGGAATTACAATTTTCTTCTAATTTAATTCAAGGGAAAATTAATTTAGAATCTTTCCAGGTGCCATTTTCAGCACAAGCGATGAGGATTGCAAGAATATAACATGCATAAATAGATTGATTTGGAATGATAACTCGAATTTGAAAGTACTTAGAATGTGAAATGACACTAGAAAAGAAGCATGCAAAAGAGGATTGACACATTAAAAACCTAAATATAGCAAAGGTGACACTTGTCATGTAAAGAGTAGGATAAAATGACACACAGAAAAGAAAAAATGACAAAAGTGAAAGTAAAAGCAAGTAAAAGTGACAATTAGGAAACTTACCCAAAATAACAGTGCACATGTGACCAAAAGCTCCTTGTGCTCAAAGAATGTGAAAAGCTCCAAATATGAGTGTGAGAATGAGCTATAGGCTAGCTTCTTTGTAACACCATCTTCCCACATCTACCAAAGTAACTGACTAACTAGGGTAAACATGTGACAAGAGGCTACTAATATGAGATTCAACCTCCTAGATTTCTTTGAGGAAGTGGAACCTGTTATTGTTCTATAATTTTATTATTGGCAGAATAATTATATAGGACAACATTAAAACCGATTTTGAAGCTGGGATCTAGCCCTACCAGCTTCAAAGAGGGATCTCTCTTTCATATTTAGCTTTGTTTTCTTTAATTGATAGTAGGCTAGTTATGATAGTGCTGAATTGTTTTTGTTTGATTTTTTGGTTTTGATTTGTTGGATTGGTAGGGTTGTTTAGATTAGTTCCTTCCCATTGGGCTATGGATTTAGATAAAGGCTAGATGTTGCATCAAAATTTTAAAGAGTAGTCACAGGGAAATCTAGTTACAATTAATGGATATTTCAATTCTAAATGAATTATGAAATGAATAAATGGTGAATTCAGTAATGATTAAGAAGAATTTAAGAATTTCCCAATCAGAATTTAGAAGAAAACATATATATTGTAAATACAACCAGAAATAAGGTGTTCAAATAACAAATCTTATTCTTCACTTTCTGTTTTACAATTAGATTAAGATTATGCACAGTAAAGAAAACAATGAAAACAACTATCACAAAAGGAAAAACGTCACCAGTAATATATAACACAAGTATCTAGTGAATGGTATTTTTATTATTGATGTTCCAACAACTCAAAAAGTACAATTCTCAATAGAAAATGATTACAATGATTCAGAGTCCCACCCCTGAATACATGAAGTATTTAAAATAATTCTACAAAGAATGCCATATCAAATAGGAAATTTGTTATTAATTAAAAAAATAACAGTATTTGACCAACGTGACCAAAAAAGGTAGAATCGTTGAAGACATCTGGACATATGGCACTTTAATTTAGGAAATAGTTGCTGCACGATCTATTTTGTTTGTTACGCTGGCTGTTGTGTTGGATGTAGCTGGTATTTACTCTTCCTGATACTCACACAAATTATCCCACTGATTTTCATCCAGAATATTTATCTTTGTGGCCTTATGATAGATCTCATCAACCTCCATATATCTAGCAAATGTGGGTTTGAACACAAAGATATGATTTATCTCATGCTGTATGAAAATGTTGTTACTCATAGCTTCTAGAAAAGCTCTCCCTGTCATAGCACCTTTAGTGTTTGAAAATTTTGCTGTATCCTTTGCAATTTCTTTAAGATTCTTTACATAATCATCCCTGGTTATCATTTTGTCATTGATAAAAAATAGAGAAGGCAGGCCCCTCTTATTTAATGGCTCAATTCTATTAAAAAACCTACTGATTGCAATTTCCAACCCATTACTTTTTTCCTAAGTTATTTCCAACCCATTACTGATTCCTAAGTTTACTTTTTTTACAATTGTATTGAACTAAGTTATTTTTTGTAAGAACCTTTTTCACTTCCAAGATTGTTTCTATCCTGTCATGTACTCCCACATGAACAAGTTCATATATTTTTTTGGAATTCAAAAACTTAATGATTCTATTGGTTGTATCCGGCATATCTCCTAGCTCTTCATTTAGATTGGAAATGGCCTTATTAGCTTTCTCAATCAAGTCTTTTTGCTCAAAAATAATCTGGATATATGGCCAAATTTCATTAATGGCTTCAATAATGTTGGTCCATATAATTTCTTTTGCTTGACCCAGAGTGTTGCCAATGGAGGATTCCCTTTTAGACTTCTGTAAATTTTCTATCTGCTTCTGAGTTCTCTGTAATTATATTGCATGGGAAGTCTCAGTCCTTACCATCTGGTCTTGCAAAATTTCGTTTTGAGCCTACAGTCTTTTAATTTCTTATGATTGTAGTGATATATTATCCACTGATTTTGCTAGCTGATCTGCAGCATCTCCTACGTTAGCTGTAGAAGTTGTAGATGCAGGAATGGTTGTGAGTGGTACAACCTCTAAAGGGACAAATGATGTTTTTTTAGCTTGCTCTTTTTCTTTGACCATTTTTTCCATCTCAGTTTCCATTTTATTTAACTAGGCATTCTGCTCCATGATAATTTTCATCATCTCTAATTTCTGGGTCTCTGTTTCTTCAATTTCCTTTGTGAGTGGTTCTTCTGTGGCTGACATCTTCAGTTGGTTCCTTAATGCTGATATATCTGCATTTTTGTTTTTGATTATATCTTCCACAACCTACACATTGGAGGGGTCATATCCTATTTTTACAACCAAATCCTCCAAGGATTTTATCCTTGTATCCTTGGATATAGAAGAGATCTTCTCCATTTTAAGTTGTGACTGAACATTTGCTAATGAAACCTGTAACTTCGAAAAATTCATTACTTTAGTGGTTAATGTAGAAGAGATCATTTCACCTCTTTGTTTATGCATTTCCATCTGGTCGATGGGATGAATATCCTTAATGTTGAATTCGAATGAAGTCTTCTTGTAGTCTACTGCTATTTTAGGCTTTGAAATTTGAGCTTCTAGGAATGCCATGTGCATTTTCCCTTTTGCTGAGTCAAATGCAGATAAGAGTTTGCTCTGAGAGTTGGAAGTTTTCTTCCAGAACTGGGTGTATGTTCTATTCTTGAAAATTTCATTTCTTAGTTTTATTTCCCTGAAGGTATCAAAAACTATCTTTTCCTCTTCTCCTGTAGTAGCACTGGATGTGGATGTCTGAAGAGCTTGTTGTTGATTTAGCACAATAGTTGAAGTAGTAGGGGAATAGATGGGCTGAACTCCTACTGGAGAAGATCCTGGAGTGTATGTGATGTGTATAATTGTCTCCTACTCTGACTCTTTTCCCTGATCAACGCCCATATGGATCCTGACCCTTTTATTGTATTTCATTTTAAATTCGTTATTGGAAGTATCAGTCACTGAAGGTGAATGATCTTCCCTCTGCCTCTTCCCTGTTGCTTTTTTCTTATCCTTTGTCTTATTTTTTTTGTGGTACAGGGGTTTGTAATCTTGAAGTTGATATTGCCTACTCCTTAGCCTCCTGCAAATTGTTCTCTGCCCATTCTGTTGATTGATGAACTGTTCTATTTTTGGCCTGTGAGTGTGAATGTAGGTGTAGACTTGTTTTCCACCCTCATTTTAGAAATGATATTAAATGGATCATAATACCATGTAAAGCTGTGAGTGAATTTCATCTCTTTCAATCTTTTATCATATTCCTCTCATGCTGCCCTCCTGTTGCATATAAATGGTCCAATTTTAGATTGGATCCTAAACTGTGACTTCTTCTTTGCTGAAACAAAATACACCTCGTCAACGTTTAGCATATGTATGATATACTCCAAGGAAAAAATCCTCATTGGGAGGAATTTCAAAATTTTTTAGATAGGTAATTCACATCCATAAACCCTCAGCTATGTGTAGTTCTGTTATAAGTACCAGTCTCCTATTTTAGCTTGATCTGAAAGCTGCATAATCCTTTTGATATCTTCACTTATTTTAGGTTCAACTGTGTTGCTTATAATACTCATGGATACATGTACAAACAACTCAATGAACTGTTTATAGTTGTACTCTTCTTGTTATTTCATTAATAGGGTGGTCCAGAATATGACATACTGTGGGTGCCCATCATCATCCATCTTCTTCATGGAAAATTGGAATATTTCTGTCTGAAAATATAAGAACATGTAAACAATGATAGAAGTATACTTAAACATCTCCTTTGTATGAAACTTTACAAATTGGTCATGGATGTTGTCTGCTAGGAAGTGACTGAAGTTAAACATAATTGAGGGCTTGGAATCTGTCGAAAATATAGACAAAAAGCCTATAAGTTCCTCATCCACCCATTGTTCAGAGTAATACCCAAGAAGATATGAAATGATAGTGACTATTATTGAAGTTTGCAACAAGAAACAATGAAATTGGCATCCGGAAACAACATCCTTTATCCTAGTGAAAATTAAGCACCTACACTACATGGGGCCCACATAGGCTAGTTTTAGGTGTATGTCTATTTTTAGAATGTTGAGAAAATTCTATTTATAGCGGGAGTCTATTTATAAATCGTTGAGAAAATTATATTTATGGATGGGTGTCTATTTTTGGAATGCATGTGCGAAGTTTGTTAGTGGATTGCATGTCAAAAAATAGAATGCATGCGATTATTATTATCTCATAATAATAATTAGACAATAAATAATAATATATTCTATTGAAGCACTTGATTTCAGCTAACTGATGTGGAAAACCAGTTGAATGAAGGAATTTCAAGTTCTAAGGTTGGTTGGTGGGACATGAAAGTGGACTTAGTTGTAACTAAGTGATACAATGTTGTAACAGAGTTGGATGTGTAGTTATGTGAGTTGTAAAGTAGTTTAACTCAGTTAAGTGAGTTAAACTTAGTTGTGCTAGTTGTAACTAAAGATACACTAGTGAGAGACCAGTGAATTAAATATTAAATTAATTCACATGGAGTGATCTCACATGAAACTAAAGATTTACTATTGTTAACTACATGCATGTCAGATCCAGTGGAGACGCAGTTGAGAGATAGGTGAAAGGGACAATTTGACTATCTGTTGTGACATTAGTGGGTGCAATCATGCAACCACACACACATTGGAGATTCCTATGAGTATTGCACAGTCAAGGTAGGCTAGAATTAATCATTCAGAGGTTCTTGACCATCAGGGATTGCGCAGTGGAGGGAGTCTGTCAGGAGGCAGTAACTTGGTGCATGTGTGAGCCAATTTTTGTATGACAGTGTGAGACGATTGTATATTGTGCTGAGAGCTCTTGGATTAGAGTTTTGTATGATATTTTTTCATGATCCATGATATATACATAATATATGATAGTGGGGTTTTTAGCTTTATGCTTTCCCAGTAAAAACATATGTGTTATGTGTGATTGATCTTTCTTCATGTGTTTACAATTGATGATTAAATTTCCACAAGAATTTAAGTAGAATAATTCTGTATTTACCAGTGGAATATAATTGTTAGATTAGGAAAATCCAGGAAATACATAATTGTATTAATTTTTCTACATGGTATCGGAGAAAATAAGATTGCAATTTTGAATCAGGAGCTGAGTTTGATGGTGGAAACAATTCGAATTTGCTGTAAGAATTTCTTAGTGCAACAATTGAGTAAACATTGAAATGGATTTCAATGGATTGTGGCTAGAGTATGCACTCGAGGGTATCTTGAACTACATTTCTTGGAAGGACAGGATGGAGGCGGTGCTCGAAGATAATGGCTTGAAGGAATTCATTGACAGAGATGTTCCTAAGCCTACTTCGACAGATGCTGCAGTACTTGATGCATGACAAAAGAAAGTAGCAAGGGAGAGGAGGATTCTGTTGGAAGGTGTATGAGACCATATCATCTCAAGCCTGCATGGGAAAGCCACTCCATATGCTATGTGGAAGGATTTGACAGATCTTTTCCAAAGCAGTAGTGACCATAGGAAATCGGCGCCGAAGGATAAACTTAGAAAGATAAAGATGGAAAAGAACGACACTATTCCGGTATACTTAACAAAGTTTTTCCAATGCAGGGATGAGCTTGGGAGTGTAGGAGTAAGTGTTTTTGATGATGATTTGGTGAGCTTGGCTCTCTTGGGACTTCCTAAGAGTTGGCACAGTTATGAAGACTCTGTCAACAGACGGGAAAAACTGCCATATTGGGAACGACTATGGTCAGATCTAGTGCAGGAGGAGTTCAAGCGAAACATTAGAGATGGATCTTCATCAAAGCATGATGATGAGGAGGATTGCGCTATGTCTTCCAAGGTGAAGAAGGGGAAGGGAAAGAAATTCCATTCTAAATCTGAGGCCAGAAGATGGAAAGGAGCACAACATGTCCAAAGTGAAGTGTTTTCACTATCACGAGTATGGACATATTGCCACAAATTGTCCACATAATAACAAGAATAAGATGGTTGCTAGAGCTGCATCTGGTGAGGCTCTTGCCTCGCAATTTGAGCTTGAATTCTCATTGATCGCATGCATGGTGTCTAGTGGATTGGGATTAGGGTGGTACTTGGATAGTGGTGCTTCCTTTCACATGACACGAGATAAGAAAATTTTCAGTGACTTGGAGGAGAAATATCTCCAGATGCATATTGAGTTGGGTGACGATGGACGATACAGTGCGACTAGAATTGGTACCATTAACTTTTAGAGGGCTCCAGGTAAAATCTTTCATTTAAAAGATGCTATGCATGTTCCAGGTTTGAAGAAAAATTTAGTCTTAGTCACAATGTTAGAGGATAGAGGCTATGATGTTGTCTTTAGTGAACGAAATTTTTTCCTGTGACATAAAGAAATAGGGAAAGCCAAGAAGGTTGGGATTCGAGTAAGAATCTCTATAGACTTGATGTAGATGGGATTTATACTGAGCTTCTTACTGTTGGGAAGTGTGATAAAGCCATGCAATTGACACTTCAGAGGTAGCTAGATTTGCATGCAGATGAGAATGAACCTCAAGATGTAGAGCAACCACATGCAAAGGATCATGGAGTGGGAGCAACCACTCATGCAGAGAAATTTCATGCCAGATGGGCAGAGGGAGTGCATGCAGCTATACCACTAGGTGAGAGGTGGGGCGACATGCATGAGTAATCCCAAGAAGGAATTTCTGGGAAGGATTCATTGAGATGGTGTGGATCTCATGAATTGAACCTGGATACAAGGAGCCCATAGTATAGTAGTAGTAGGATCAGTTGTATTGATGCAGTCAGATGTCATGAGGACATGAAATCAAAGTGATAGTTTTAGATATTGGAGCATGAATCAGAGTTGACAGCAAGTGTAGAGTGCATGGGTGCAGAGGTCAACAACGTAGTGGCTCCTGAAGACATGTGAAGTTGGTACCACTCATGCAGAGAAATTTCATGCCAGATGGGCAGAGGGAGTGCATGCAGCTATACCACTAGGTGAGAGGTGGGGCGACATGCATGAGTAATCCCAAGAAGGAATTTCTGGGAAGGATTCATTGAGATGGTGTGGATCTCATGAATTGAACCTGGATACAAGGAGCCCATAGTATAGTAGTAGTAGGATCAGTTGTATTGATGCAGTCAGATGTCATGAGGACATGAAATCAAAGTGATAGTTTTAGATATTGGAGCATGAATCAGAGTTGACAGCAAGTGTAGAGTGCATGGGTGCAGAGGTCAACAACGTAGTGGCTCCTGAAGACATGTGAAGTTGGTGCCAATAGAAGTTAGAATACTTTGATGACAGATGCATTATACTGATTCATTTTTTTGGAGGCTATTCAATTTCAGAAGTGTTGCATGCAAGTGTTTCATGAACGAGAAACACTAGAGAAGTGTTGCATGCAAAGGTTGCAGGGAGAATGCATGGAGTTGCGTGTCGCATGCAAAGACATTCCTTTCTTGTTGAGAGGGAGTGTTGAAGTTTGCAACAAGAAACAATGAACTTGGCATCCGGAAACAATATCCTTGATCCTAGCGAAAATTAAGCACCTACACTAGGTGGGGACCACACAGGCTATTTTTAGGTGTATGTCTATTTTTAGAATGTTGAGTAAATTCTATTTATAGGGGAGTCTATTTATAGATGGTTGAGAAAATTACATTTATGGATGGGCGTCTATTTTTGGAATGCATGTGTGAAGTCTGTTCGTGAATTGCATGTCTAAAAATATAATACATGTCGATTATTATTATCTCTTAATAATAAATAGACAATAAATAACAATCTATTCTCTTGAAGCACTTGATTTCAGTTAACTGATGTGGCAATCTAGTTGACTGAAGGAATTTTGAGTTGTAAGGTTGGTTGGTGGGACATGCAAGTGGACTTATTTTTAACTGAGTGATACAATGTTGTAACAGAGTTGGATGTGTAGTTATGTGAGTTGTAAAGTAGTTTAACTCAGTTAAGCGAGTTAAACTCAGTTTTGCTGGTTGTAACTAAAGATACACTAGTGAGAGATCAGTGAATTAAATATTAAATTAATTCACATGGAGTGATCTCACATGCAACTGAAGATTTACTACTGTTAACTACATCATGTCAGATCTAGTGGAGACCCAGTTGAGAGATAGGTGAAAGGGACCGTTTGACTATCTGTTGTGACATTAGTGGGTGCACTCATGCAACCACACACACATTGGAGATTCTTATGAGTATTGCACAGTCAAGGTAGGCTAGAATTAATCATTTATAGGTTCTTGACCATTAGGAATTGCACAGTGGAGGCAGGCTGTCAGGAGGCAGTAAATTGGTGCATGTGTGAGCCAATTTTTGTATGATAGTGTGAGACGTTTGTATATTGTACTGAGAGCTCTTGGATTAGAATTTTTTATGAGATTTTTTCATGATCCGTGATATATATATAGAATATATATGATAGTGGGGTTTTTAGCTTTATGATTTCTCGATAAAAACATATGTGTTATGCGTGACTGATCTTTTTTCATGTGTTTGCAATTGGCGATTAAATGTCTGCAAGAATTTAAGTAGAAGGATTATGTATTTACCAGTGGCATATAATTGTTAGATCAGGAGAATCCAAGCAATACATAATTGTATTAAATTTTCTACAACTACATGCTTTGTTCTATCAAGGAATATTGAGGGTTTTTCATGGGTAAAGGGGTATTTTCAGTCAAGAAGAGTTCAAGAGTTTTGGATCTCTTACCGAAAGCAAGTTTTTGGTATAGCTCTATGAGGGATTCACAGGAAAAAGGTGTTGTATTTTCTGTTGAGGGTCCCTGCATCATTTTGAGAATGGATTGGGCATTTATAGTAAATAAGACTTCACCAGTAGGGGTAATTACAACTCTTTGATTAGGGACATAGCAGGCATGGCACTTTCTGATGAATTCAGGGGCACTATGGGTTTTATGGAAAATGTGGTAAGGCAGATTGGTGTCCCACAATCCAATGTCATCAGCTTCATCAATTACATTATCCTCTAACCACTAGTAAAAATAAAATAGGTCGAATTCACAGAGATTCTCATGAATTTTGAAGTCTTTGTCTGCAAGGCTGATATGGTCCAGGTCTACAGGAGGGTGAAACATGGGGCTAAAGGGTTCTTGACCTTTATTTTTGGGAGGCATGATTGGTACAGGCTGCAAAAAACTGATTAATTTACTGATTGTGCATGTTTTCAAAGTGCAGAGGTGTGATTTAGAGTGGGGAAGATAATAAGACATAGGAAATCACTGAGATTTTCAGTTTTCTAGTGTTCCTGGTTGCGCTTGTCCTGTGAAATGAAAAACTTGTTATAGAAGAAGTAATAGGAGAGAGCGGTAAAGTTTTGAAATAGGCAGGGGGAGGTAATTTATGGTTTTCCCTTGGTTTCCATTGATCATGGAGCAGGTCTATTGGTTAACGGTTAAGTAATTTAATTACTTAACAGGTTGATTTGAGCAGGAGTGGAGGTGATTGGAGGGAGAAATGGGTGGATGAGGTGGCATAATGGGATAGGAGGAGACATAAGGATCACGAGGATGGTTTTGATTGTGGAGAAGATCGCTTTCAGAGGGGGTAGAGCGTGGTAAGAAGTTTCAGTAGGGGGGTGGGGTGCGAACTCACTAGTGCCTACCACGTAGCTATGGGTCCATGTACTATTACAGCCGATTTCGGACCCCCCCCCGCTCGATAGTAAAGTATAGATGGTGAGGGGAGGCCAAAAATGAATATTGGCCATCAAATTAAAAGATATAGGTTAATATGACAGGAAAGGTGGTGGAGGTTTCATTGTGATGTGACGGGATGAACGGTGGGGTCGGCAAATGAAATAAAATATGAAAGGGATGATATGAATGGGTGAAAACTTAGGGAAATGGAAAATAATTCCCAAAAAAACCTTTTAATGGATAGAATCTCCAAACTTAGGGTAAAAACTCTTATCCCTTTACTTTTTATAGCATATAAAATTTCAATGTAACTTAGGATAAAATTTCATGCCTTTTCAAAAGTCACCTTTCTCTTTCTACCTACCCTTTTCTTCTAAAATAACATTTTTCATCTTTTCTTTTGTAGGGTGCATTTAAACTAGAAGACCCAGATCACTTTTTCATGAAAATCTATCCTACTCTATCCCTTATTTCACCTATTGAATCAATTTCATTTCTACCTAGCTACTGACTTACCAAGATTAAACTGTTTGGTAAATCTTTATTGATATCCTATTCAATAGAAATTCAAACTTTTTCAATCATGCTTAAACTATATGAATTGAACAAACTAACTTATCAGTAGGGGGATTTTGACTTGCAACACTTCCAGTACTATTCTTTTGTGGGGTTTTCTTTTATTTTCTTTCATTCCTTTCAACTTTTTCCTTTTTTCTTTTGTATTTTTGTATTTCTTTTTTCAACATAACCTCTTTTCTTTTTTATGTTTTTTGGAAATAATTTGAATATTGAAATTCATGTACAATATGAAATTGAAAATATAAAATACTCAATCACCTTGAGATCCTATAATTTATAGGACCCTAAAAGTGGCTCCAGTTGGAGATGGCACTTATCCACGTGAAGTGTCAAGAAGATATGATCAGTAGCCTTGAGTACTCCATTTCCGCAATGTCTTCATCTGATATCTTTTTTTGTTTTAAAATACTTATGGTAGCTCATAAAACCAGGCTTAGGGCCTTCTCTGCGAGCTTCAACCTTTGTTAATAATTTACCCAATCCAAACTGTAAAAACTATGATATTTACAATTATGAAAGGTAAATTTGTATGCTTAAGAAAAGTAATGCTTCAACATCCTACCATTGACTGGACCTCCAAGTATCTCTGTTCCATCTAGCTGTTTAAGGAAATGTGCATTATTTCCCCTGAAAGTATAAATAATGTATGGTCTTTGCCAAAGGTTGTCAAATTTTCCAGGTTTACCTTTGTCTTCTCTTCTAAAATCCCATTTGAACACTTTTTCTCCAAGATTAAAATCATCAACCTTTGTTCTTCTATCAAAGATATTCTTAATATTTTCCTGAAAAACTTGGGTCCTGTTATAGACCTCTTCTCTAGATTGCTGTAATTATATAGTTTGATTGATCCCTATTTGTACATCATTTGGTTCAACTTGCATGTCTTGTATGATCTTCATGATTGGAACTCATAAAGAGGATGGAAAAACTGCTTCCATTCCATAGAGAAATTGGTATGGTGACATTCCAATTGATTTTTTGGTAGTAAGTCTGTCAGCCCAAAGTGCATTGACCAACTTGTTATGCCAATATTTCTTGTTGTCTTCTAACAAATTTTTTATTATGTTTACCAAAATTTTATTTGAGGATTCAACCAACCCATTACCCTGAGGGTAATAAGCTATGGATTTTCCCAAAGTAATGTGGTATTTATGACAGAACTCAACCATTTTCTTGGATTTAAAGGATGCAACATTATCAGTGATGAGTTTTCTAGGACAACCAAATATGGAAAGGACATTAGTTTCAAGGAATTTAATAATGATAGAATCAGTTGTAGCTCTGGAAGGGGTGGCCTCTATCCATTTTGTAAAGTGGTTAGTGGCAGTAAGAATCCACTTGTGCTGGGTAGAGGAAGGAGGATGAGTTTCACCAATGAAATCCAATCCCCATTGTTGGAAAGGACTTTTCAACAAAGATAAGATTTAATGGCAGAGGCAACAATTTTCGCTTTCCTTAAAAAATTTGGCATTTATGACATGCAGTTTCCATTTTGTGTATGTCAGGGAAAAGAGTAGGCCAATAAAAAATAGCCCTAAGGATTTTATTTGCAGTGGTTTTCCAATAAATATGTCCACCACAGTCATCTTCATGGAACTCCTGCATGATTTTTTCTGCATCATATTTTAACAAGCATTTGAGTAAAATACCCCCAACATCTTTCCAATATAAGATATTTTATATAATGCAAAATTTAACTACTTTCAACTTCAGAAATATTTTCTTTGTTATTGTTAGACTAGGAGGAGCATTTAAATGGAATAAAACATATAAGATATTTGCATACCGGGGTGAATTTAGGAATGATTCACCAATTTTTGTAGTCGATTGTTCCTCTTGATCATCCAATGAATAAACCATGTTGATATCTAGTGCATGAAAATCTGACTCAGCCATTAGTTTAGCCAGTCCCTGTCCTTTGATCAGTTTGGTGCAATTTATTTCTAAGTCATAGTCCAGAATGATGGCAATCCATTTGCCTCTCTTTCCATCAGGTCCATTCTACGTTAAAATGTCTTTAACCACTGAATTAGGCACATAAGGAACAATATGGGAATGAAAAATGTATACTCTAAAATAATTTATTGCTTTAACTATTGCAAAGGTCTATTTTTCCATAATGTTGTATTTCAAAGAGGCATCTCTCAAAGCTTTGCTAAAGAATGTAATAGGTTGTTCAAATCCTTCACTATTTTTCTGCAATAGGAAAATTGCAATAGTGTGTTCAAAAGAAAAATAAAAGATAATGAAATATTTAGTAAAATATGGGCTAATTAACGCTGGAGATTTTGTCAATGCATGTTTGACTAGATCAAAATATTGTTTAGCTTCAATATTCCACCTGATTTCTGAATCTTTTTAAAGCATGTTGGTTATGTTTCTAAGAAGTTCTGCAAGGTTAGGAATGAATCTTCTTAGGAAATTTATTTTTCCAATAAAAGTCTGAAGTTCTTTGATATTTATTGGGCGACTGATTTTAAGTATACCTTCAATCCTACTAGGATCAATCCTAATACCATCCTTAGAAACAATATGGCCAAGAAGTTTTCCTTCTTCAAGACCAAAAAGTGTTTTCTTAGGATTTAATGAGATGCCAAACCTTCTACATTTTTCAAAGACTCTTCTTAGATGTGCCAAGTGTTCCTCATCAGATTTTGAATAGACAATAATGTCATCAAAATAAATCACAATAAAAACTGCTAATTTCATCAGCAAAAGCAATGTCCATTGCTCTCTGGAAAGTAGGCTACATTATTCATTAACCCAAAGGGCATCTTCACATACATGAAGGTTCCCCATGGAGTAGTGAAGCCAATTTTATCCTGATCATCAGGATGCACTAAGACTTGGTTATAACCTGAGAAACCATCTAGTAAAGAAACCCTACTAGATCCTACTATCCTTTGTAATATGTGATCCAATTTTGGTAATGGGTAGTTTTATTTTAGTGAGACCTTGTTTAGATTTCTGAAATCAATGCATAATATGATTTCTCCAGTTTTCTTCCTTGTAGGAATAATGTTAGATACCCATTTAGAATATCTAAGAGGAACTATGATTTTATCATCATACATTTTCTTTACTTATTTCTCAACCAAAGGCATTAGGACGGGGTTTATCTTACACAATTTTTGTTTAAATGGTTTTTTATCTTCTTTGATTGGGATTTTATGTTGTATGATACTGGTGTCATGTGATTTTAGGTCTTCATAACTCCACGCAAAGACATCTATGAATTCTTTGAACAAAGCTATGTACCTTTGTTTCGTAACAATAGGAAGTGATTTTGACAGTGTTATCATTTTTGGATTCTATTCACTATCTATGTTACACTCTTCTATGTTTGCTCCTGTGGGTTTTATTTTTGGATTTTTTGCTACATCGTTGAAATAAAAAAGTTCTTCTAATGGGACAATACCTCTAGGTAGGACATTATCCTTAAGCTGAAGTACCTCAAATTCCTCTTTTTCTGGGTCTTTTTCATGCATTTATGGTTTATGTACAATTTTATTTGCTGAAATATTTACATTAGAGACATCAAATTTTTTATCTATGCTAACCTGTATATCAGTTTGATTTTCCACTTCACAATCCAAATCTATACTACTATCTTTGAACTCATCCTTTGACTGCAAGAAAATTTCAATATGTTTGTGATTTCCAAATAATTTCCAATATCTCATGTTATTAGGTACAGCTGGACGACGTTTAACTTCCACTATGTATTGTCTATTGGGATGAGGCAACTTGCATGTGCTTGCTGAAAAATCCAAACCATTAGCTAGGATATTTTGATTTCTTGGAATGGAAGCAAGATCATATTATTCAAAAGTTCTTAGAAATTCAAGCACAACATTTCTGTATGCTCTTAATCTAGGATGTTTTGCAGAAGATTCCCCTTTGATCTATTATTATAATTAATTCAGAATCCCCATGAACATAAATTTTGTTAGCTCCTAATCTTTTCAGCAATCAACCCTAAGAGAAGTGCCTCATATTCTGCTATGTTATTAGTGCACTAAAAATTGAGTTTATAGGAATGACCCTCTGCATGATTATTCCCTGTATTTCACGCCCAAACACTAGCCCCTGAACATGCTTTGCCACATGAGCCATCAATGCTCATGTTCTAAAAAAATTTAGTTTCAACGTTTTTTTGTACAATTTGTATTTTATTTTCATGTTTTTCATTGGAGTCATTTTCGGCCTTGGAAACTTGGGCATCAATGTATCCATCATTATAAAGATTGAAGGAGTCAAGGTCAAAATGAACAGAGTAAAGGGGGTAGTTAATTATGTGGTTTTTCTCGACTACTCACCATATAATTCATTAAGGCTTCCCTATATAATCTTCTCTTTTGACCAAACACTGGTATTGTGGCATAAGACATGTCCATTTGAAGGGTCCCTTGTAACTTTTCTCCCCATGAGTGTGAAAAAAACATGCCATACTTAGGAGGAATGTCAACTACTACTATGTCCATTACTAAAATCTTGGCTAGGATTTGAGCTAAAGTGACACAAAGATCTTTAATAAGACCTAAAAATCTAACTTTTCTAGAATCAAAAGAATATAAGTCTTTGCAAGGACTAGTAATTTCAAGGCCAAGTTTCTCCATAACAGCTTTTGGCATTAAATTATGAGATGCACCTGAATCCAACATTTCATTGTGGAGAATCTTGTCATGAACATTTATACTGACATAAAATGGAGGGACACCTCCTTCTTGTGGTTTACCATCAACTTCTGGTCCAAACAAAATTTCAGGCTGATCATCATTCAGATTAACAGTATTTGTATTTTCCCCTATGTTTAATGCTTTCATGACCTAAGTCCTGTACACATTTCTGTTTATTAATTCAGTTAAGGGGATAGAAATTTTCAATTTGGCAAGTTCATGTTCAATATTGAATGGTCTTTGACTCTTAAGCATATTTGAAAAACCATACTTTTCAGCAACTACTTTTGTGCCAAGTTCTGTTTGTTGACTAGTGGTAGGGACACCAGTTTGGGTAGTTTTGGAAGAAATATCAACTGTTATTTTAGTAGGGATTTATGTGGTCTTATTTCTTGAGTTGTCTACACATTTCTTAGGACTTTCTATAGTTTTCTTAGGATCAGACTCAGAGACCTTTTTGGTCGAGTTTTCAGTGTTATTTTTATTAGAAGTGTCTAAATTTTTCTTGATCCTAAGATTTTACTGTCTATGAACTTCCATGATGGCATTTTCAAATTCTTGCTTGTACTCATCAGACTCTTCAGATTCAAGTTTAGTTTGGGTTAAAAATAATGATTCATGTTCCTCTTCAGTAAGAAAAACAATATTATCTTCATTTACACCCATTAAATTGATTTGGTTCTCTTCCACCTCTTTATCTATTTCCCCATCTTCATCAACATATTTCTCTTGAAATGGAGGCCTAATCTGCTGATTGGGGTCCCTCTGTTCTCTTTGTCTTATCTGAGGAGGATTTCTTCTGGTATTTTGATTACAATTTTGAGGTGCAGGCTGGTTTTCTCTAGGAGCAGTTCTCACTTAGGCTAATCCTCTCCATCATTCTTTCTACAGTTATTGTTAAGTCATATATCTTGGCATCAACTGAGGAAGTTGTAGGTTCATCTCTTATCGCAACTCTTCTCTCATTTCTCATTCTAGCTCTTTTTGCTAACAGATTGGCTTCTACTCTCACTACATCCCTCTGCATTTATTCTAATGTTGTTGAATTTATCTCTCTGAGTTGGTAAGACATTTCTGCCTCAAAACCATCTAGGAATTGGACTAAGGCTAAAACTTGTGTTGGTTTTATGTGAGCAGGAATTGCATTATATAAACTATTGAATCTAGTGCAGTAATCTTGAACACATTCACCTAGAGCCTTCCTAATTCTTTTATATTCAGATAAAATACGAAGAGGGTTTTTCTTAACTTCCCATCTATTAAGGAATGTATGATGGAATGCAGGAATATCATTAATACTGTTTGCAGTCAAACCTTTAAACCATTTCCTTACTTCTCCACTAAAAATTTGAGCAAACATTCTTAACTTAGGACTCTCTTCATCTACTTCCTGAAGGTCAAAACAATTATTCATGTTGTCTATATGTTGTTGGGCTGTTAAAGGACTAGTCCCATCAAATTGTGGAATTTTTTACTAATAATCCTGTGGTGTGTTTTCAACACAAATGGAGCATACCTTACTACCATGATTGGTGGAAGAGGAACTAGAGGAGGATTAACAATAAGTGGGGGAAGCTGAGAAACAGGTGAAGTAGGGTGGATAATGGAAAGAGATAGATGTGATGGGGTTTGTTTAATTTTATGAGGAAATAAAGGAGAAGTGGCGGGGATCACAAAAGCAGTAGGATTAGATGACTTAGGGTGGGCAAAATAAGAGGGCTATAGAGGAGGTTGCTACGGTTAAAGCAGATAATTCAATTTATTGTTGAAGATAAGCGTCTTTGACTGTTGAAGTAAAGCTTGTTACCAGATCTTAAAGGTCATCAAAATCCTGGAGAAGCTGAAGGTTAGATTTAGTTTGTGAAAGAACTTCTCTAACTAGACTTTGTTGTAAAATTGATGGATCAAGTATTGTCTTATCTACCCAACTCTCAGATTTAGTCCTGAATAAACCTTGTACAAAATTTAAGTCAAATTCAATGTCTAGTATAGTATCAAACTTTTCAGGAAGATAATTTATTCTAAAAAGAGTGCTATTTCTCCCTTGATTCTCTGGTTTTCTAGTTCTTCTTAAAAGTTTTTCAGGATCATCCACTATAGTTGCAGGATTTGGGTCAGGATGAAATCTAGTGTAGGCTCTTTTGGGAGTAAGAATTAAGAACTAAGGCACACACACTCTGATTATTTACAAAAATGAAATAAAACCAATATTATTGAAATATTTCTATCATACAATTTTTTTTTGAACCAGGGTTTCAGAATTCGAAAGAAATGATTTTTTTTTTTCAATTCATTTTGTCCCCAGTATGGTCGCCACTATTTTATCATTATATAATTTTAATATTGGCAGAATAATTATATAGGACAACATCAAAACCACTTTTGAAGCTTGAATCTAGCCTTGCCAGCTTCAGAGAGGGATCTCTCTTTCAGATTTAGCTTTGTTTTCTTTAATTGATATTAGGCTAGTTATGATAATGCCGAATTGTTTGTTTGTTTGATTTTTTTGTTTTCATTGGTTGGATTGGTGGGTATGTTTATATTAATTCCTTTCCATTGGGCTATGGAGTCAGATAAAGGCTGGATGTTGTATCAAATTTTTAAAGAGTAGTCACAGGGAAAGCTAGTTACAATTACTGGACCTTTTAATTATAAATGAATTATGAAATGAAGCAATGGTGAATTCAGTAATGATTAAGAAGCATTTAATAATTTCCCAATAATACTACAGAAGGAAACATATATATTGTAAATACAACTAGAAATAAGGTGTTCATATAAAAAATCTTATTCTTCACTTTCTGTTTTACAATTAGATTAAAATGATGCACAGTGAAGAGAAACAATGAAAACAACTGTCACAAAAGGAAAAAAATCACCAGTAATATATAACACAAGTATCATGTGAATAATAATTTTTTTATTGATGTTCCAACAACTCAAAAGGTACAATTCTCAATAGAAAATGATTACAATGATTCAGAGTCCCACCCCTGAATACTTCTAATACATGAAGTATTTAAGCTAATTATACAAAGAATGTCATATCAAACAAGAAATTTGTTATTAATTACAAAAATAACAGTATTTTACCAACGCGACAAAAAAATGTAGAATCGTTGAAGACATAGGGACATCTAGCACTTTAATCTAGGAAACAATTGGTGCATGATCTATTATGTTTGTTGCGTTGGCTGTTGTGCTGGTTGTAGCTAGTCTTTACTCTTCCTGATATTTGCACAAATTATCCCATTAATATTCATCGGAATATTTATCTTCGTGGCCTTCCGATAGATCTCATCTACCTCCGTATAACTAGAAAATGTGGGTTTGACCATGAATATATGCTATATCTCATGCTGTATGAAAATTTCAGTACTCATAACTTCTAGAAAATCTCTCCCTGTCATAGCACCTTTAATGTTTGAAAATTTTGTTGTATCCTTTGCAATTTCTTTAAGTTTCTTTACATAATTGTCTCTGGTTATTAGTTTGTCATTGATAAAAAAATAGATAAGTAAGGCCCCTCTTTGTTAATGGCTCAATTTTGTTAAAAAACCTGCTGACTGCAATTTCCAACCCATTACATTTTTCCTCAAGCTGATGAACTAAGTTATTTTTTGTAAGAACCTTTTTCACTTCCATGATTGTTTCTATCCTGTCATGTACTCCCAGATCATCAAGTTCATATATGTTTTTGGAATTCAAAAACTTAATGATTATGTTGGCTGTATCAGGCATATCTCCCAGTTCTTCATTTATAATGGAAATGTCCTTATTAGCTTTCTCAATCAAGTCTTTTTGCTCAAATAGTTTGGATATATGGCCAAATTTCATTCATGGCTTTAGTAATGTTGGTCCATATAATTTGTTTAGCTTGACCTAGGGTGTTTCCAATGGAGGATCCCTTTGAGACTTCTGTAAATTTTCTATCTTCTTCTGAGTTCTCTGTAATTCTGTTGCATGGGTAGTCTCAGTCCTTACCATCTGGTCTTGCAAAGTTTTGTTTTGGGCTTGAAGTCTTTTAATTTATTCTGATTGTAGTGACATATTATCCACTAATTTTGATAGCTGATATGCAACATCTCCTACGTTAGCTGTAGAAGTTGTAGATGCAGGAATAACTATGCGGGGTAAAACCTTTAAAGGGACAACTGATGTTTTTGCATATTTCTCTTTTTCTTTGACCATTTTATCCATCTCAATTTCCATTTTCTTTATCTGGGCAGTCTTCTCCATGATAAGTTTCATCATCTTTGATTTCTGGGACTCTATTTCATCAATTTCCTTTGCGAGTGGATCTTCTGTGGCTGACATATTCAAATGTTTCCTTAATGCTGATATATCTGCATTTTTCTTTTTGATTATATCTTCCACAACCTGCACATTGGAGGGGTCATATCCTATCTTTACAACCAAATCCTCCAAGGAATTTATCCTTGTAACCTTGGATATAGAAGATATTTTTTCCATTTTGATATGTGACTGAACATTTGCTAATGAAACCTCCAACTTAGACAAATTCATTGTTGTATTAATTTATGTAGAAGAGATCATTTCACCTATTTTTTTATGCATTTCCATCTGGTCGATGGGATGAATATCCTTGATGTTGAATTCGAATGAAGTATTCTTGTAGTCTGCTACTATCTTAGGTTTTGAAATTTGAGCTTCTAGGAACACCATGTGCATTTAAAATTTTGTTGAGTCAAATGCAGATAAGAGTCTGTTCTGAGCGCTGGAAGTTTGCTTCCAGAACTAGGTGTATGTGCTATTCTTCAAAACTTCATTTCTTAGTTTGATTTCCCTAAAGGTATCAAAAAGGTTCTTTTCATTTTCTCCTATAGCAACACTGGATGTGGATGTTTGAAGAGCTTGTTGCTGATTTAGCACAATAGTTGAAGTAGTAGGGGAAGACATGGGCTAACCTCCTATTGGAGAAGATCCTGGATTGTCTGTGATGTGTATAATTGTCTCCTGCTCTGACTCTTTGCCCTGATCAATATCCATATGGATCCTATTTATTTTCCTATATTTCATTTTAAATTATTTATTGGAAGTATCAGTCACTGAAGGTGACTGATCTTCCCTCTGCCTCTTCCCTTTTGCTTATTTCTTATCCTCTTTGTCCTTTTTTTGTTGTGGCATAGGGTTTTGTAATCCTGAAGTTGATATTGCCTGCTCCTCGGCCTCCTGCAAAGTGTTCTATTCCCATTCTGTCTGATTCATGAATTGTTCTATTTCTAGCCCGTGAGTGTAAATGTAGGGTGTAGACTTGTTTTCCACCCTTATTTTAGAAATGATACAAAATGGATCATAAGACCATGTAAAGCTTGTTATATTATTAAATATTATAGAGCAATGCAACACATAAAATATGTGGAAAATACAAGCACACAAAACACATAAAACTAGAGAGACACAGATATACGTGGTTCACCCAGTTTGGGCTACGTCCACCCCGAACAGCCAGTCCTTCCTTTCTATTATCCAGAAAAATGAAGAGACACAACCTACAGAAGATCTGTTGTATTATCCTCAGTTCTCTCTCACAGTCTCCCTATCTATTTCTCGCTCTGAGAATACACCCACAATACACAACCGTAATACAAATACCCTCATAAAAGCGAGGGGTTGCCTTCTAGGGAAAAAAAAGACCCTAAACTAAACATAACTTCTACCGTAAAATCATTTTCTTAATGAACAACCTAGATTGACTAGAAATTACTATACTTTTACAAGGAAAATTTACATCTATTTTTAGCTTTGGGGGCGCTGCCCCTGAAACCCCTCGCCAGGGGGGGGCTCCTTAAAGTCGCTGCCACCCCCCCTGGACCCCCCACGAAAATGATTAATTACGGGCGGCGTTTCCGCCCCATTTAAGGTATAAGGGTCCAATGCTGTGATACAATGTAAACAAGATAATGAGGCTCCACACCCAACAAAGCTGTGAGTGAATTTCATCTCTTTAAATATTTTATCAGCTTCCTCTCCTGCTGCTCTGCTGTTGCATATGAATGGTCCAATTTTAGACTTGATCCTAAAATGTGACTTCTTCTTTGCTGAAATAAAATGAACCTCGTCAACATTTAGCATCTGTCTGATATACTCCAAGAAAAAAATCCTCATTGGGAGGAATTTTGGCAATTTGTAGGGAAGTAATTCACATCCATAAACTCTCAGCTCTGTGTAATTCTAGTATAAGTACCAGTCTTCTATTTTAGATTGATATAAAAGCTACATAATCCTTTTGATATCTTCACTTATTCTAGGCTTAACTGTGCTGCTTAGAAGACTCATGGATGGATTTACAAAGAACTCAATGAACTGTTTGTAGTTGTACTCTTCTTGTTATTTCATCAATAGGGTGGTCTAGAAGATGAAAGACTGTGGGTGTCCATCATCATCCATCTTCTTCATGGAAAATTGGAATATTTCTGCCTAAAAATATAAGAACATGTAAACAATGAAAAAAGTATACTTAAGCACCTCCTCTGTATGAAACTTTAGAAATTGGTCATGGATGTTGTCTGCCAGGAATTGACTGGAGTTAAACATAATTGAGGGCTTGGAATCTGTGGACAATATAGACAAAAAACCTATAATTTCCTCATCCACCCACTAATCAGAGTAATACCCAAGAAGATATGAAAGGATAGTGACTATATGATTTGTTCTATAAGGGAATATGGAGTGTTTTTCTTGGGTAATGGGATATTTTCAGTCAAGAATAATTCAAGAGTTTTGGCTCTCTTAGTGAAAACTAATTTTTGGTAAATCTCTATGAGGGCTTCACGGGAAAAAGGTATTTTATTTTCTGCTGAGGGTCCCTGCATCATTTGGAGAATGGATTGGGAATTGATTGTAAATAAGACTTCACCAGTAGGGGAAATTACAGCTCTTTGATTAGGGACATAGTAGGCATGGCACTTTATGATGAATTCAAGGGCATTGTGGGTTTTAGGGAAAATGTAGTAAGGTAGATTGGTGTCCCACAATCCAATGTCATCAACTTCATCAATTACTTTATCCTATAACCACCAGTAAACATCAAATAGGTCGAATTCACAGAGGGTCTCGTGAATTTTGAAGTCTTTTTCCACAAGGCTGATATGTTACAGTTCTACAGGAGGGTGAACCATGGGGTTAAAGGGTTCTTGACCTTTCTTTTTGGGAGGCATGACTGGTACAAGCTGCAAAAAACTGATTAATTTACTGATTGTGTAGGTTTGCAATGTGTAGAGCCAGAATTTAGAGCGGGGAAGACAATGAGACAAAGGAAATCATTGATATTTTCAATTTTCTAGTGTTCCCGCCTGTGCTTGCCGTGTGAAATGAAAACCTGTTGTAGAAGCAGTAATAGGAGAGCACAAAAAAGTTTTGAAATAGGCGAAAGGAGGTAATTTATGGTTTTCCCTTGGTTTTCGGTGATCATGGCACGAGTCCGTTGGTTAACGATTAAGTAATTTAATTACTTAATAGGTTGATTTGAGCAGGAGTGGAGGTGATTGGAGGAAGAAAGGGGTGGATGAGGTGGCCCAATGGGATAGGTTGAAACATAACGGTCACAAGGATGGTTTTGGTTGTGGAGAAGACTGCTTTGGGAGGGGGTATCACGCAGTAAGAAGTTTCAGTAGGGGGAGGGGTGTGAAATCACTAGCACCTGCCACGTAGCTATGGGTCCATGTACTAATATAGCCGATTTCTGACCCCCCCCCCCCCGACAGTAAAGTCCAGATGGTGAGGGGGGGCCAAAAATGAATATTGGTCGTTGGATAAAAATATATAGGTTAAGATGACAGGAAAGGTGGAAGAGGTTTAATTGTGATGTGACGGGATGAACGGTGGGGTTGAGAAATGAAATAAAGTATGAAAGTGATGATATGAGTGGGTGAAAACTTAGGGAAATGGAAAATAATACCCAAAAAAAACCTTTTAATGGATTGAATCTCCAAAATTAGGATAAAAAAATATTATCCCTTTGCTTTTTCTAGCATATAAAATGTCAATGTAACTTAGGATAAAATTTCATGCCTTTTCCAAATTCACCTTTCTTTTTCTACCTACCCATTTCTTCTAAACTAACATTTTTCATCTTTTCTTTTGTAGGGAGAATCTAAGCTAGCAAGGGAGTGATTATAGACCCTTAACCATGGGAATTCCTTTTCAAGGCCATAGTTATGGCCCCAAAAGTTCAATAATGTGCCTGTAGCTTCAGGATTCGTGCCACATTTTGATCCCTACAGCCTAGGTCACTGCACAAAACTTCTTGTAATTTTAGGAGAGGGTAAATAACATTAAAAAAAATACATGGAAGCAATCAAATCATCAGGAACTCATCCGACGCCACCTAGTAAAATCTACATGTATAAAGACAATATTTAAACATGGGGGTCTAATACAAAGATGAGAATGGATAAGAATCATTTCTCCCCTACATCATAAGCTACAATACAGTCTATTTTACCATAGATACATTGGGTATTCATTTACAGGTAAAAACATAGATAGATCCATACATCATCACTTCTCAAATACATGCTTATATCCAACATAATAACAACATAAATATAATGGATACAATAAAAAATAAATCCATACATAAACCAATACATTTGCATACCGAATAACATAGGAATGACCTCTTCATTATTCAATGTAAAAACCAACCAGAGATGGGACTTCCACTTTCGACCCGACCATAGATTGGCTTAGCCAAGTCTCACTTTAGCCAATCACCTTGTGCCATATTCCAATGATGAATGTGGGACTTTCTTAAACACATCAATCAACACCAAACCAAGGGCTCTAGAGACCAAACCGTCTCAACCCAAAAACCAGTGATTCCACCTCACGATCAGACATCACTAACCATCACGGATTGGTATCCACCCAAGCTTCTCCAGGGCTCTAGAGTGTTTGCTCCAACCAAGGCTCTATGACGAGTAACTCAACCCCAGCTATTCCTGGGCTCCAGAGCATTTTTCCAACCAAGTCTCGAGGACTAGTAACTTAACCCACCTAGGGCTCCAGAGCGTTTTTCCAACTAAGGCTCCAGGACTAGTAACTCAACCCAACAGATGTCCACCATGATCCAAAGTGATTTTCCAACAAAGGGTCTAGGAACTAATAACTCGGCCCAATAGCTAAAGGAATCATGAGAACCAACCAAAAAAAAAATCAATTTAAATAAACCCACAATACCATGGATTTCCAGGAAATGGCAAGGCTAGGAAATCCACATACATACACCATGCATGCCAAAACTAGTGAAGAAAACATACATGCAAATCGGTACCTGCAATCAAATCTCGTTGTAGCTGTTGATCTCGATGTCCACCTGCGCTTGCCTGTTCTTATTTTTCCTTCTTTCTCCAAATCACCAAGTATCCACACTCTCCAAGAGTTCTCCAAGAAAATCTAAGTATCCAAGAGTATGAGAGAGAGAGAGAATAATGAGAGAGCTGCAAAAAAGCACTGAAAAAAGTTATCAATTGATCCTTGGAAGCATTTTTATAAGAGAGGCCTCTATTTTCTTCATTTTCCATTATTTTCCTTCAATTTCCTCCTCACATGCAACCTCTAACCTTTCATCTCCCTTTTCTCCTAATTTCCATTATTTTCATAAATAAATGTGCCAATTTTTTTTCTTTCCTCTTTAATGCCTTAGCCATAGCTTTTGCCAATTTCCTTAGCCATAATAAACCATGTGAACACTCGCACTAGAGAAATTTTCCCAAAATTCATCTTGGAATAAGTGTCCCATCAACCGTGGTTATTATTTTAACTTTATTAAAAGGAATTTTCACCAGGGATGTTACAGAACCCTCCCCCTTGGGGGACACTGTCCTTGGTACATGAAATCATAACAATCATGAAAAATATAATGACATGACACCATACCACTTATTGGAGCTTTATAACATAGCTCATACAAATATTTACATCCATATACATATGTACATGTATCCAACCATCACATCAGGACATATACCAAAAAAATTCCAAAACATATGCTAAACAAAACGAACGTCACACCAAAAATGCTTTGCCTCAACCAGAAAACAAGGAAGGATACATGGCCCGCATCTAATCTGCCATCTCCCATGTAGCTTAATCAAGCCCAAAGTGCTTTCATTTCACTTTAACTTTCACTATTTCTCGATTTCGGAGCATGAGCGTCTTTTTCTGCAAAATGCGCTGCAGTTTCGACTGGAACTTTCCTTCTTGCTCCACCAGCAATACAGACCAGTCAATAACATGATCAACATCTTTAAAATATTTCTTAAGCAACAATATATGAAAAACATCATGGAATTTCAACATGGAAGGTAGTGCAAGTTGATAGGCCACAATCTGATCCTCTCAATGATCCTGAAGGGTCCACAAAACTGTGGTGCCAACTTGGCACATGAGCCAATCTGAAAGGATCTCTTATTGGGCTTGATATAAAAGTACACCTAATCCCCAACTTGAAACTCCTTGAACAACTTGTTCATGTGTTCATATCTCTTCTGCCTATCCTGTGTTTCTTTCAAGTTCTGCTTGATCACCTGCATTTCCTATTCCATTTCTGCCAACATATCTGGTCAAATCAATACCCTATTAAATAGATCACTCCAAATGATAGGAGTGTTGAAACTTCTTTGATACAATGCCTCAAATGGACTCATCCTGAATGAATCTTGATACTCGTTGTTGTAGGCGAACTCTACTAGTGGAATATACTCTTCCCACTTGTGCTCCTGATGCATCACATACATCCTCAACATATCCTGCAATATCCTGTTGACCCTCTCAGCATGTCCATCTATCTTCGGAAGATAATTTGTGTTGAAGGCTAACTTGGTGCCCAAACCTGCAATCAACTCCCAAATATTGGAAGTGAGCTTTGCATCCCTATAAGACACAATCTTCTTCGGAACACCATGCAATCTGACTATGTCTCTGATAAACACCTGTGCTACATCACTAGATGAGTGTGTAGTCTTCACCAGAATGAAATGTGAAACCGTTTTCAACTTTTCCACCACAAACATGATGGAATCATGTTGTCTAATTGTCCTCTGAAACCCTGTGATGAAGTCCATGGAAATGACCTCCCATTTCCATTCTGGAATCACAATCAACTGTAGCAACCCACCTAGATGTTTACACTCTGCCTTAACCATCTGAAAATCCAAACATATGGCTACAAACTCTGGCACATCCTTCTTCATATTCGACCAGTAATAGAATCTCTTCACTGCAGTCAAAGTCTTCTGGTAGCCTGGGTGACCCGAATATGGTTTCTCATGAAACTCCCTCAAGATCATCTTCTTGAGCTCACTATTTTTCGGTACATATATCTTGTGTCTAAATCTAACCAATCCATCTGCTGTGATATGGTAATCCAAATATTGTACACCTGCACCTGTACTTGTACCTGTACTACCACCTGTACCTATACTTGTACCAACACATGTACATGTATCAATACCTGTACCTGTAAGAACACCTATACCTATACCTGTACCTGTAAGAACACCTATACCTATACCTGTACTTTTCTGCAACCTGTGCACAATCTCCATATACGTATGATCCAGCTGACCTACCTGCAAGATCCTATCTTGTAAGTCTGTCCTATAAGAGCTCATAATTTTTATGTGATTTACTTGTACCTTCCTGCTAGGAGCATATACAACCATGTTCTCCTTTCCATTTATGTATCTTATCTCGAAGTCAAAATCACTAATCGTGCCCAACCATATAGCCTGTTTGGTATTCAAATTCGACTGGTAAAAAAAATACCTCAACCCAATGTGGTCGCTCATCAATACAAACCACATACCAAGAAGATAGTTCCTCTACATCTTCAGTGCATGTATGATTGCTGCTAGCTCAAGATCATGTGTCGAGTATTTCTTCTCGTGCTCATTTAGTTTCCATGATTCATAGCATACCACCTGTCCATCCTACACAAGGACTCCACCAAGTACTCTCTCGCAAGCATATGTGCACACTACAAACTCCTTATCCCAATCTATTATCTTTAACACTGGAGCATGTGTCAACAACTGCTTAAGTTGCTCAAAACCGGACTCACACTCTTTTGTCCAATCAAACTTCTTATCTTTCCTCTGCAACAATGTAATCAGATAAGCAATCTGTGAGAAGTTCCTAATGAAACTTCTATAATAACATGCCAATCCCATGAATGATCTCACCTCATCTACAATCTTAGGAGCTACCCACTCCATGATGACCCTTATAATTTCTGGATCTACTGCAATTCCCTCCTTGGAGACAACATGTCCCAAGTAGTGTACCTCATTCTGGAAGAAACTGGATTTTTTGAGATTAACATACAATTGATGCTTCGTCAACAACTTCAATGCTGCTGCCAAATTCTCGACATGCTTTTCCTAATTTTTAGAATAAAAAAATATGTCATCAATGAAAATAATCATAAACTTGTCCAAGTAAGGAAGCAACACATTGTTCATCAAACACATAAATGTAGCTGGGGCATTAGTAAAACCGAATGGAACTACAACAAACTCATAATGCTCGTACCTGGTCCTCAATGCAGTCTTGCAGATGTCTACTCTTTGATGTGTATCTAATGATAGCCCAATCTCAAGTTGATCTTATAGAACACCGCTGCTCCCTTCAGTTGATCGAACAAATCATCTATCCTCGGTAATGGGTACCTATTCTTGATGGTCACTTTGTTAAGCTACCTGTAGTCAATGCATAGTCTAAAAGTGCCATCTTTCTTCTTCAGGAACAACATTGGTGCACCCCATGGTGATACACTTGGTCTAATGTACCATTTGTATAAAATTTCCTTAAACTGAAATTTTATCTCTACCAATGTTGGTGTACTCATCCGGTAAGGTGCCTTTGATGCTGGAGCTGCCCCTTGCATCAACTCAATGGAAAATTCTACTTCCCTGTACAATTGAAACTTTGAAATATCTGTTGGAAAAACATCCTGAAACTACTGCAATACTGGATACCTTCTCAAAGCCTCTACATCCTCATCCTCCTTACCTTTATCACTAGATATATGAAATGAAAATAGTACACACCATTTCCTACGACTGTGGTTGGGCTGCATGGCTGTCACCATCCTAACTGATGTGGCTTTCTTCTTTCCCTGTAAGACTCTTGGTTCCCCATTATCATCCAAGCACTCAATAGATCTGTCATAGAAATCTACCTTGGTCCTGTGAATATATAACCAATCCATACCCAATAACATAATGTAGGATCCTAAAGGTAATATGTTCAAGTGTGATGTTATAGGCATACCATTTAACTCAAATGCACAAGCTCTTACCCAATGGTGAACTATTTTCTTTGTACTTGTGGAAAAATGTGCTAACCAAGATTATACAAGAATTTCCTTACTCAAACCACATTTATCTATTAGGTCAGGATTAATATAACTATAGTTAGATCCAGGGTCAATCAAAATAGAAACAACTTGATTAAAAATATTACTTTCAATCTGAATGATAGAAGGCTGATGATCTACCTGCATGTTATCCACAGCTACATAAATGTGAGGAATGCTATGCCCAACATCTTCCACTGTCTGTGCCTCATGTGCACTGTAGATCTGTGGATTTCTACCCTAATGTTGTGGACAATCTCTCCTATGATGATATCCTTCACAAGTCCAACACCTCACTGGCTCCTTATTATCATTCTTATTATTCTCCTCTGACCGAAATCCTTGTCCTCTTCCAGATGTATTGAACTTTTTAGGTGGGGAAACATTCTCCTTGTTACCTGTATCTTGAGGCCTTTCTCACTTCTTGTCACATTTTCCTTTATTATTATCATTACCTCTCCAATTTGGCTTAGTTTATGATTTGCGCTTTGATTTTTCATAAAAATTCTTGAGTTTATGGATGGCCGCCTCCAATGATCTATTCTCATCGAACTCAATCCTATCTCTGTATGCAATCGACAACCTACTAATAAATATCTGAATCTTGGCCTTCTCCCCCTTGAGGTAAGGCACACATCTCAGTAACTCCAAGAACATGCTAGCGTACTCCTCGTCTATCATGGAACCCATCTTCAACTCATAAAACTCCTTTTCCCTGTCATCGTAGTATCTCTATGATAGATACTTCTTCCAGGATAGCCTTTCGAACTCACTCCAAGTCAACTCCTCCTTAGAAATGTCTCTGACGTTATTCACATATTCCTGCCAAATGTATGCTCTACCTCTAAGGATGAATGTAGTTATCCTAGCTTTCATATTTTTCGAGTAATCATACAATCTGAAAAATTCTTCATGCCAAGTAACCATGCCTTTGAATCTTGTGGTTTCTTCATCTCTATGTAAAATTTAGGTATTTTTTCCTTTTTAAACTCATCCAGAAAATAACCCCTGTCACTCCTCCTGTGAGGATGATAACGATAACTATCATGATGCCAATATGAACCAGAACTAGAACAATACCCGTGTTTTTCACCTCTCCTGTCCGGAGTGTCCAACAATATTATGCCTTTAACCATGTCATCCTTATCTAACCTATCACCACCGAGAGAACTACTGCCATATGCTCCATGGGTCCCATCCTCCTACCCATAACTGATCCTAAGTGGCCCCTATTTCTGCAACTCTAACAAACTTTGGAGGATGGTTGCATTAACCTCAGATTGCGTTTCCTGTGCCTGTATAAGTTTATCATTGTCTACCTTACAACTCCTTATTTCCTCCTTTAGGCTTGTCAGTGTATCTACCAAATTAGGTGAATGCCCAACACCATGCTGCTCATATGAATCATAGGGAGAATCTCTGTAGTCTACCATTTTTCTATTCATCTTTTATTTATTCCTGCAATTTACAATATGTCAGATAAAAAAATTCATAAATAAAAAAACATCGCTTAGTGTTATTTGGGGAGGATACATCATGCAAGATCAACCAATCAATGAAATACATGTATATACATAATCATATCAACATATAAAATTGTAACATATTGTATATTAGTGCATAAACATCACTCTAGTTGGAGTCTAGTCATGGATGCATAACCATACCAATTACACAACATGACCTAATGCATAACAATACCAATGCAACTTGACCATAACGATCACAAGAACAGACCATACACAAACATAATCGACATGTAACCAAGTGTAAATGAATAACGCATGTTCATCATATAACATCACACAAGAAACCATGCATGAACACTACACAAGCATGACCAATATGTGACCTAGCATACACAAGCAATGCATATACAACATGTAACAATATGTAAGCAATGTGCATGCACAATACACAAACATGAACACCACATAATCAATCATACACACATGACCACATGTTGACAACAACATCATTTAACCCATCCATGGTGACATCACTGCGACCGTGGAAAACAAAAAACGGATGCACAAAAACATAAACCATACACATAAGAACACATAAGCAATCAAAAAAAGCATGATCAACACACCACCCATCCAGTCCAAGGGTTGGACCATGATCTGATACCACTTTGTAACACCCTCTTCCCACATCTACCCAAGTAGTCGACAAACTGGGGTAAACATGTGACAAGAGGCTACTAATATAACTCTTAGATAACTTTGAGGAGGTGGAACTGACGAAAACATGACAAACAAACCTTACACACATCATTGACATCCCCAGGAGGTAACCCAACCTTCCAGGGCCCTGTTCCTTGAAGGGGAATTGATTTTTGACCCATTTGAGGCTTAGCCACGGGCATGTAAGGGTAAGGGAGCGGTTATAGACCCTTAGCCATGGGATTTTCTTATCATGTTCATAGTTATGGCCCCAAAATTTCAATACTCTGCCTACAACTCTCAGATTCATGCCACATTTTCAGCCCCTGAGCCCAAGTCACTGCCTAGAACTTCCTGTAACCACATACATGAGAGGGTAAATAACGTTTAAGAAAATAAATGCAAGCAATCACATCATTAGGAACTCATCCAACGCCACCCATTCATGAAAATATTTTATTCAAACATGTCACAAACATTGCATCTACAGGTATAAATAATAGATTTAAACATGGGGGTCTAATACAAATCTAATAATAGCTAAGAATCATTGCTCCCTTACATAATAAGCTACAATATATTCTATTTGACGATAGATACATTGGGTATTCATTTACAGGAAAAAACATAGATAGAGACATAAAAAATCACTGATCGAATGCATGCTTATAACCAACATAATAATAACAGAAATACAATGGACACAATAGCCAAAAATTTCATACATAAACCAATACATTTTCATACCGAATACGAGAGGAATGAGCTCTTCATTATTGAATGTAAAAACAAAACATAGATGGGACTTCCACATTCCCTTGACCATATATTGGCTGAGCCAAGTATCACTTCAACCAATCACCCTCGTTCCATATTCTAGGCATGAATGTGGGAATTTCTCAAACAAATCAATCAACACCAACCAGGGCTCCATATACCAAATCGTCTCAACCCCAAAAATAGTGATTCCAACTCATGGTTGGAAATCACTAATCATCACAGATTGGTCTCCACCCAAACTGCTCTAGGGATCCATAATGTTTTTTCCAACAAAGGCTCCATGACTAGTTACTCAACCCACCTAGGGCTCTAGAGAATTTTTCCAACTAAGGCTCTAAGACTAGTAACTCAACCCAAAAACTATCCGTCGAGCTCTAAATCATTTGTCCAACCAATGATCTAGGAACTAATAACTCAACCCAACGACTAAAGGAATCATGAGAACCAACCAAAAAACAATCAATGGAAATAAATCCACAATACCATGGATGTCCAGGAAATGGAAAGGCTAGGAAATCCACATGCATACACCATGCATGCCAAAAATAGTGAGGAAAACATACATGCAACTTGGTACTTGCAATCAAATCTCATTGTAGTTACTGATCCCGATGTCCACCTATGCTTTCCTGCTCTTATTTTTCCTTCTTTCTCCAAATCACCAAGTATCCACACTCTCCAAGAGTGCTCCAAGAAAAATCTAAGTATCCAAGAGTATGAGAGAGAGAGAGAATAATGAGAGATCTCCAAAAATTCACTGAAAAAAGGTACCATATGATCCTCATAAGCCTTATTATAGGAGATGCCTCTTTTTTCTTCATTTTCCATTATTTTTCTTCAATTTCCTCCTCACATGCAACATGTGACCTTGCATCTCCCTTTTCTCCCAATTTCCATTATTTTCATAAATAAATGTGCCAAAAATACTTTTTCCTCTTTAATGCCTTAGTCATAGCCTTTTCCAATTTCCTTAGCCATAAAAACCATGTGAACACCCGCACTAGGATGTTTTTCCCGACATTTAGATTGGAATAAGTGTCCCATCAACCATGGTTATTATTCTAACTTTATTACATGGAGTTTTCACCAGGGAGGTTACATTATTATATAGGCGAGCACTTGTAGATCTAGGGTTAGGGTTTTTCACATGCATGCCTAAAATCTATGAGCTAGAATTAGAAACTACAATTTGTGACCGAATCAACTTAGGCAAGTGTGCCACACTGTCAACAAGGGTTGCACAGTTTCTATCCATAAGGAAGGTGTAGTGTATATCCACAATGACTACATAGTTGACTAGCTCAAGGCTCTACGCAGTTCAATGACACAAGGATATGTGTAGTGAACTAGCTCAAGGGAATACACAATTTCCTATCACAAGAGACTGCACAGTTCTATGTTAGAGGGGATTGTACAATTTCTCTAGTCAAGGAATTTTACAGTTTCTAGCAACAAGGAGTGCACAATTGTGAATGGAAAGCAGTGAATGTCAACTCAAAGTGCACAACTAGGAGCTACGAACTAGACATGCAAGATCAAGTAGTTGCAACACTTGATATCACTAGAAAATGACTTAACACTTAGAAAAATAAGACCTATGATGGCTTGAGTAACCCAATGTGACAATTCAAAAGATGAAAAGGAGGCTCTAAAATTAGAATATAGGAAATTTTTTGGAGGGGGTTGTAGTAACTACAACACTTGACCATTCACTAGAAAAACCCTAGATTCTTTATCTAAGTCCATTTTTATGTACAATATATATATTTCAGGAAGTATTATTTCATCTCGTTGATCACCATAGCTTCTTTGCTTATCTTGATTACAAATATCGTCTCTTCTATTCCTTTCATCAACTTAACACATTCATAGAGCAAGTCAAACATCAGTTGTTTCAATTAGGGAATATAAGTATATAAAGAAATAGGAGTTTAAATATTTCAAACTTTAAATTCCATCTCTGGTGTTGCTCCATTGTTAGCAAACTTGTTCAATACCCTGACAGAGTCACTTCAAGGGATCACAAGCATTGATACGTTATTAGCGTGCCTATTTAGCACCCCAGCTAAGTTGCTTGCTTCACCTCTCTGCATAAGAAGTATTTCTCTTATTTCACTTGTTATTTGTTTATAAAATTATGGTCATTGGAATTTTATAGCCATTTATATCACCGCGAGCAGAATAGGGATCTAGACTGATTTAATAAGCAAGAAAGGTCATTCCTTGTTTTTCAAAGACTTTTATATATAGCTCTGAAATTAGTTTGCTCGTTAGAGTTTCCTACTTTCCCTTCTCTACTTGACCAAGTTGACACATTGACCGATTGACATAGAAAAATCCAATTCAAAGAAGGAAGATCCTATTATAGATACGAGCATCATAGATCAACTAGGGATTTCATTAGGAAAGAAACATATTTTCCATCTACGCATCATGGAATCACAAAGATATAGGCTCAAACAAAGAAGTGGGTTGAAAGTTAAACAAGTGTTGTTAGTTTTCACAACATCCTCTTGAAAATTTACACATTTCTTTAGAACCAAACAAGACAAATTTCACACAAAATATTATTTATGTACAAAAAAAATAAAGCGCAGAGGACCAAGACCAAAAAAACCAAGAAAAGGAGAAACCAAAACAAATGCAGGGAACAAAAATAAACTAACCTACACCTAAAATAATAGATGGAAGGCCATGATTTCGTAAAATAAAATTTCCAATGTAGCCATAAAATATATCGACTTGTTAGGGCAAGGGAAAGGACAATAAGTACACATGGTGCAAGAATACAAATATAAACTTAAAATACCTTCACATCAACTTGAAAGCCATACATATTGGTAGAAAGATATAGAAATAATGCTTTAGCTAACCAACCCACCTACTTATATTGATCTCCATACAAACATTGATGATTTCACATGAGAATGCATTCACTCATGTCATGAACATTTTAAAAAATCATGAAATATCGAAACTTATACTTAACAACCGAGCTTGCCAAGTAAGGTTTTTCTAACCATTCATAAATAAGATCATGATATTGAATTTTTTTTATAGAAGAATCTTGTGATTCTAAAGTAGATATATTTTCAATTTGTGCAATAGGATCATGGAAAGTATTTTGTGAAAGGAATTAGATCTGATCACACTCAAAAACCTTGTGAAGATCGTGAGAACTTTTCATAACCATCAACGAAGGCTGAAGTTCCTCGACGTCTTAACAATTGTCAAAACTCTCAAAAGTTGCAACATCAAACATATGTGGCTTAGAGAGATCAACTAATGAATATTGACAAATATCAATAGATGAATTGGTAAACACATCATCAAAGGCACTAACTTTATTAGATTTATCATATGGCACATGCGACTCTTCATAGATAAAGAACCTAGATGAATCAAGAAGAGGACTTGCTTGAACATTCAAAGTTTCCACATTTTCTTCTTCACATATTAAATATGAGGAACGAAAGAAATCATGAATAACATATTCCTCTTTTCCCTCTTCTACTGAAGGTTCAACAACACCCTGTACTTGATTGTGATTGAATCCAATGGAAAAAGGATGAAAAACATCTAGACAACAAGTCAGTGTAAAAGACTCATTGAACATATCAGGAAATGATGAATAATGTGTTAAGGGTGAAGAGGGAGTGGAGAACTCAGATTAAAGATCATAAAAAACAATCGATTCTCATGCATATTCTGAATCCCCCTCATAATTTTGATTCTTATTCAATTTTTATGCAATTTGTGACCTTTCACCTCCATTTTCTCCTATTTTCCATTATTTTCATAAATAAATGCCATTAAATCCCACTTTTCCTTTCCAAAGCCTTAACCATTTCCTTTTCCAATTTCCATAGCCATAATAAACCATATGAACACCCATAATAGGATGTTTTTCCCAAAATTCAACCTGGAAACTACAAGAAAAAAGGACATTGGTGACGGGTGAAAAATGTCACCATAAGCTCATTGGTGATGATCAAAAGAGCCTTCGTCACCAAAAACTGAACGTCACCAAATGTGGCGTTGCCGAAAGTATAGGTGTTCTGGAGACATTCAAGGTCCGTCACTAATAATGATTTATAATGACGGATAGTGACCATCACCATTTTATATGAAAAATGGTGACGGACAATAACCTTCGTCACCAAAAAACTAAACGTCACCAAAGGTGGTGTCGCCAAAAGTATGTGTTGTGGTGACATTCAAGGTTCGTCACGAATATTGATTATAATGACGGATAGTGACCGTCACCATTTCATATGAACAACAACAATTTTTTGCGATGGACCCTTCATGGCTGTCACTATTGATGCATATATATGGTGACAGTCATTGACACTCACCATTTCATATTTGGTGAGGGTAAAAAAATGTCACCATAAGCTCATTGGTGAGGGTCGAAAAATGTCACCATAAGCTCATTGGCGATGGTCAAAAGAGCCTTCGTCACCATTCCATATTAATATCAGGGCACAATGGAATCGAATCACTAACCTCCTGCTTGTAAAGTAGGTGCTCTTCCATTGAGCTAGAACCCTTTAAAGAACTAGACTTTAAAAAATTAAACCTTGAAACTTTATAAATTCTAAATTATACAACTTTTGAGAAATTATAAAACTTTGTAAAGTCTTGGCAAATATTTTACTAGATAAGAAAAATAACATCGAAGTTGCAAGTGTCTACCTAATGGTTATGGAAGTTATGAAAATTGGGTGGAGGTGTAAATGAAGTGCTAGGAAGTACCAAACATACAAGTAGAATACATTTATTTCATTCTATAGAAGTCTTAGAACAAGTTTGAGATTGTAATCTATATAAACTAAGTTATCTATTCTGTGTAAAATATGCATACGTTCCAATGAATAAATTAAGACTACTAGATGCATATTTGTGCTATGAAGATTTGTATCCTACACCAATATGGAATAGGTAGTGTTAGCCAACTGCAAAGTAATGTACATGTCAAAGACAAAAACAACAAGAGGAAGTTATTTCTATGACTTTTGGGGCACAATTGCTACACTACCTATCTTTGAATGTCCCTTGTGTAAATCTATTACTATCTTTAAATTTCTAGCATAATGATAGGACCAAAAGAATACTTCCCTATTTAATGTAGAGCTTCTCTTCCATAGGTAGAGAAGATGCCCTATCATCTGTATAGATTTTAAGTGATAGATATGCAGTTGACAGTTATGTTGACCACTAAAAGAACCGATTTATCCTAAGATAATTTATAATTTTATGAAAATGATTAGGCTTGAATAAAACAATGATTAGCAGTGGAAAATGGGAGTAGACCTTAAAAAAACTTTGAGGGGCTTGCAAAATGATTATTTATTTCCCATTGATAATGCTGCCTCTATTTTTCAGTAGTTTATAAAAACTTTGGGAACATATTCTGCAAGAATATGGCTTGCATTTAAAAAACTGATATTACAAAGTGGCACAACTTTGAACTCTTTCATAAATTTAATAACCATTGTCATGGTGATTTAAAACAAAAAAAATGATAGCATACTATTTCCCTAATGCAAAAAACCATCATGCATTTTGTAGGAGATTAAAAAAGCTTAGCATCTTAGTGAATTAAGTTGTCTAGGTGATTAACTATTTTATTCCCATACTTATCCCTATCTTCAGGGGGTTTTGTATAGCCTTGAAATGCAACGATACCACTCATTGTTGTCTTGATCCTTGTAGACACTGCAAATAGTCTACGAAAAAAAATAATAATAAGTTGAGTTGCTTAGGTGATAAATGATCTAGTTTCCATAGCCAGACTCTTTCAGCATTTGACTTTATATTGTAGTAGTGAATGTGATAGCCAACAACAAATTGAATTGATTACCATTGCTCATGCAGATTGAAATTCCCAGATCACTAATTTGTCTCTTTTTCAGCGATCCCGCTGCAATTTTTACATGTATTCTTTTTGTGGAAGTATGAAGGGAACACACCAGGTGTTTGAAAAAATTCCCAAGTGCAATGTGTCAGCATCGAATGTTATTATCAGAGGTTGTGTCAGGGATGTAAATTTCCAGGAAGCCCTCAAGCTGTATTACCAAATGCAACAGGGAGGACTAAGTGGAGACACCTTTCCAATTGTCCTCAAGGCGTGCATTGAGATTGCAGCCCTAGAGCAGGGCGGGGAAATCCACAGTTACATGGAAAATCATGACTACAGGATATTTCAAAATTAGAAATTGTGAAAGAGGCAGGAAATATACTTGATGAAATGCATATGGGAAGGTCGAAACCCTATGTAATGCGTGATGATATCCAAGTATGAGTAGAATTGTCACATAAATGGTGCAGTGAGATCTTTTCTAAAATATAGCTGGATGGAGTGAAAGCCAATTCAGTCACTATTGCCAGTGCTTTCGCTTCTTGTGCATAATTAGAAACGTTGCAAAAAAAAATGGATAATGCATATGAAGTTTTTGTCAATATGCCAAAGAGGGATATGATCTCATGAAATCTAATAATTTTTGTTATGCATTGAATGTATATTGTGATGAGGTGCTAGGACTCTTTTATCAACTTCAAAATGATAGGAATGAACCCAGATGTAATTACATGGTGTGGTCATTGTGAGATATACTCAATTTGGTCATAGTGTTTAATCCTTGAAACTCTTCAGTTGAATGCAAGTTTCAAAGGTGAAGCCTAAATTTGTTACCATAATAATTATTTTCATTCATGTGTTGAATTAGTGGCTCTTTAGCGTGGGTATAAAATGCATGGGCATGGGCATGATGCCCTGACACTCTTTTATGAAATACAAGAAGTAGGCATTAAGGTAGGCCATATCATATTCATTGTTATGTTATCTACCCACAGCCATGCGGGACTATAGTAGATGAAGGCTAGCATCATTTTGATTGAATTAGTAGAAAGTTTGGCGTGAAGCCTAGAGTGGAGCATTATGCATGCATGGTTGACCTCCTTGGCCACTCGAGACAATTGAATGGAGCATATGTGATGTTTTTGAACATATATCCTACTTCTATGGGATGATGTAGTCAATGTGAGAAAGCTAATGTCAGATAATGGAATTTAAAAAAAGGAACCAACATCTCATTTTCACAGATAGTTCCAGTTGCTGCTAAATTAGGATGTTTTGAAACATATCACGTAACCTCTTTGACAATTTTCTTGAGTTTCAATGATAATACAACCTATTCATTTGAATTTTTCCTCTCCAAAACCATGGAAAGGAGAGACAAGGATGAATTACAACCATGCATCCTTCCTCAACAACCCTCAAGGTGGCTGGAAATAGATAATCATGACAAACTCAAAGCGTTGGACAAGTCTTGGTTGAAGCCTTATGTTGTAAAAAATGAATCATCAGGTAAGTCCTCGACCAAGTTTGAGACTTCTTTGAGGAGTTTTCGGAAATTTCGAAATTAGCTCAAGTTTTCTACAGCGTTTGGTTATAGAAAATCAGTGGAGAAAAAAGAAAAAAAAAGACATTTTCCCAAAAACAGGCCTGCCTAACAAAGGCCAAAAGTTGGGTTATTGGTTTGAAAACAAGAATTTCAATGTCAAGGAAATTGGATGGAGAGGCCAATAAGGGAACATGACAAGTTGACTCAAGCTTGCATATTTTTGTGGGCTTGTTTGTCTGTATTCAAGACTCCGCTGAGAAGACAATGAATTGCATGGATGTTATAGGGATTTGATTAGTGGTTGGTAAGGTCTGGGAGACTATGGAAGTGAAAATATGCTTTTTATTGATACTTCAAATGTGACAAAGATTAAAAATCAAGATGGTTTTTGGTGCAGAAGGGAAAAAAAATAAAAACAAAAAACAAAAAAATGGAGACCTCATGCACCTCTATAAATAATTTCTACATTGCCTCACATCTATTGTAGCTATTGTAAAACTCTCATATATGTTTTAACATTGGAGGAACATAATCACAACATTATTTTCTTTCCCTTTATTCTCTCCCTCTATGAATTTCATGTCAAGTAAAATCATCACTTTCTTCTGTTATTTGAGCATTATATTGAAGGCTTCATGTAGCTATTTGACAAGGTGCCAGAATTTCTTTTCAAGAGACATCTGTTCAGCAAACCATGATTAATGAGTCCTACTGGATCCTGTTACAACTAATGCTTGAATATGTGATTCCAAAAATTCTCCTCCTTCCAGGTTGTAAATCATCGTATCATTTCCCAGGACAAGGAGTGATTTTGTAAGAAAAGTATTTGAGATGCTAGTTGGATCGTCTAGAAAGCTTCAGGTATTGGAAAGGCGCTTCCACAATTGAAACAAGGTGGACATGGATGCTTGATATAATGGAAGAATTCTTGAATTTCTTAGAATTTGTATATTGTCGAATGGATGGGAGCACTCCAACATTAGAAAAGCATCATTGAATAAAGAAATTTAGTAGCCCAGATATTGAAACATTTTCCTTATTTCAACTTAGGTAGGAGGGGGGGGTGGGAGGTAGGGTGGGGGTTGGAATAAATTTTCCAAGTGTAGATACAATTATTATTTATGATCTATATTTCAGTCCCTTTTTTTATTTATGAGCTCAATCGTGATCTCACGGGATAGGCCAAGACAAAATAGTGATTGTATATCAGTGATAATAAAGTGCTCTGTTGAGGAGAGAATATATCAGCAGTGAGGAAAAAAGATGGATTTGGAGAATCTAGTGATGTATCTTTGTAAAAATGAAAGTTTAAAGAATTATCTAGATCACAAAGAACCTTTGTGTTTGTGGAGATTGCCACAATACCACCAAGTTCATCTCCAAAATTGTCAAGTGAAAAATTACTGAGTGATTATGTTCTCGTGCAATTGCCAATTACTAATACCGACAAACCATGTAGAAATGTTGTTTATGTTGTGAGTAGATTTCATTGTACAAAGATAAATGTTTCAATATTTTTGGTAATACAAGACCCCAACCAGGTTTCATTGGTTTACTTTGTTAACCAAACCAGGTTTCATCAGTTTATGAAGTACATATGACATTCTAATAACTCAGTGCGTGTGTTTGTACTACCTATTTCTTCTACTCAAGGAAAAATGTCTAGAAAATATAAATCTGATAAGATATCAATGAAGTAGGTGGTGGGCCCTCTTATAAGTGAGGAGTCTTTGGGAATAGACACTCATTTAAAATAGACAGGCACTCATTTAAAATAGACAAGCTCCAAGAGTCCATTTCCAAAAATGGGAAATAATGCTCCAGCAGGTGCATTAGCCAGAATGTTTGTAAGTATTGCTACATCATTGATTTGGTTGATTGAAACATGGGGATCATACCTAAGCTTGGTGGGAAATCTATACAAAGACACTTAGACTAGAGGGTTAGCAACCAATAACTAAGTGGGAGATGTTATTGAATCTAGATGGCTAGATTTGGGGACTAGCTAACATTTAAGCTTAAAAAAATGTAAAATAAAGAGTGCCCTTTTTTAATTGGATGGATGATAGCCAACTTAAGGCTCATGTTTGCGGAGACTTGGAGATAGTTGAAGCTCCAAATGATGAGGAAGATATCCTCCTAGTAAGATTAATTCATGGGGATAAAATGACTTTTAATTGCCTCAAAGCCAAACTGGGCCTATATGACCCCAATATATTAAAAAATAACAATTCATCTACACTCTAGCGCACCTTAGAAGGAAATACTCCCACATTTCACCAACTGAATTACATTATACAAACTCAAAAGAGCAACAATGCCTCCACTTAGAATTAAAATAGGAAAAACACACATACCAATCATGTTTTTGAAGTATCTTAGTCATGGGGCAATTAGTTTGTTAATGAGCTTGCTCCATGTCATATAATAGTAAGTGAATACATTCAGGTTAGCCATAAAATGAAGTAATGTTTATTGTTGAAAGTGCAGGGTCTATTGTAAAATGCATGCAAGCTAATAAGAAGGGAAACTAAGTTCAAAAATATGTTCTTCACTTACTCTGTTAATGCTGGTTTAACCAATTTGTTTTCCTGTTTCAGTCCCTTTTGTTGAGAAGCATGGTTTTGCTTCTTGGCATGCAAGTAACACTTTTATTCCCTGTTTTGGGCATCACAGCAAAATATACATCTTGGTATTTTGGCTGGAAATCATAGAATAGGTCCCCTGTTTGTTTCAGACTTGGTAATAACATTGCTAGAGTTGAGAGAATAATGTTTCAGTTGTCCGAACAAATCAATACACATATTGTGCAGTCTAACTTTCATGTCCAACAAAGCCCTAACCTACCCAATATATGATATAAGGTATTTTTTTTTTTACAACATTGTTACAAATTCTACCCAAATATAAATGCCTTTTTATTTGATCAAATTAGAGAGGATAAAGCTTAATAGACATCCAAAAATTGATGTGCAAGAGCTTGGTGCTGAACTAGCAACCTGTACAAATGGATTTTTTTATACCCTTCCTCTATTACCAAACCCAAAAAAAAAGATTATTTCCTAATAAACCTTCAAGTATTTAGTTTTGATGTCTTAGGAGACCCTTATAATGATCATCTTTTAAGTGGAGAAGTGAGAAGGGATTTTATTTTTATAGGTCAGAAATAAAAGTGTGTCACCCCGCATGGATTACACGACCTTGCAGGTAACCACGTTCTGTAGCACACATCACGGTCAAGTTGTGCATTCACATGGAAAGACAACACTTAGCAATCCTGAGCAAAGATAAATTTCATGTAATTGGGACTAGAAGGTGGGGCCAAGGTAATGCATATCTTACAGTTCCTTGCTTGAGGACTCAATAGGATTAGTGTAGCTCCAGATACATCTAGAGGGAATAGGTAAGAAATTTTGGGTGTCTTAGTGGCCAACTCTAGGGAATTTGACCTTCTAGAGAAAAGATACTAAGCCAAAATTGTTAAACATATGGATAAAACCCACAAATAAAGATTACATCATACTATATAATGTATTTGAGAAGATCAGGTGGAGCTCCTCCATAAGGAGTTGCAATATGTACGTAGATGCATGTAATGTACATGTTCATATGGGTTCATCTTTACGCTTTTCCAATTGCATAACAAGCCCGGGTGTTGCTATTACACTTTTCATTTGAATTCACTTCATGAATAAAGAGAACCTTGAAATGTATTGAAGAGTTAAAGCTTCAAATAGATCCATGAATCCCAGAATGGGTAATGATATCTACAACAAACCTCATCATAGACTGGACATATAAAAGATAAGTGTTTCATGTTTCTTTTTCAAAAAATCATTTCATATTTTGGGATGTGATGATTGCCTCAATGCCAAACTAATGAGAGAAAACCTGAAGCTGGATCAGGTATGATTTTAGTCCAAAAGGAAGATTGATATAACCCAAATCATAAATAACCTATTTTTGTCTTTAGATATATGTAAAAATAATGCATACACTTGACTTGCGAAGTTACATGAATATTTTCCTAAGAAACTCTTAACAGGCAGATTAAATGATGGTTATGGTCGCCTCCTTTGCTGAGAACAACAGAAAACATCCACAAAATAACAAAAATAGGGAGACAAAAATCTTTGACATAGTGAATTATTTTGGAAACAACTACATCAAGCTCTTCAGGAACACAAAATTACTTCAAGTGGGAAGAAAATATCTATAAGAAACAGAACTTTGCATCTTCAAGGCTTACATCTTTCAAAATTTTGTAGAGCCAATCAAATTTAAGGACTTATAGCTGCCTCTTTGATTTAATAAAGCCAAGACAGTGCGAATACTACAATTTCTATACAATCCAATCATTTTGAATGGCTTCTTAGATCACATAAATTGAGAGCGATAATGGGTTTAGGCTTCAAACTAGGGATTTCACCCGACTTTTTTGACTGGAAAATTAATAGAAGATATTAGTAGGAGTTACAAGAACATGCGATTTATTACTATTTGCATAGAATGCCCACATCAATGCATAAAACAAAAACACCAAAAATTAGACTATATTCCAGATTTGTTTAAGGAAAATAACTTGCAATTTTAGACCTAGGGTCACTAGCAGAATCGAATTTGAAACAGATAATTTTGTGTTACACAAAAAGTCAAGGTGAAGACTAAAGGTGACTCTCGTTCAATTTTGTTTCAAGATGTTAGCTAAAATCCTTCAAAGGGGATATGGAGGCCAGAATTGGGCTTAGATTCGGATTGAACTATGTTTATGTTCCTTAACCATTATGAATATTGAGAGTATCTGGGTTCTAAAATCCATATAGTTATAGAAGAACAGTTATTCGTTTGACACTAATTAAAACTTTCTTGTCATATATTATGTATTAATGAAGACCACGTTGACACAGTAATATGTGTGCCTACAATGGATGTACACTTTTAGTCCCGCCGGCCTACTTTCGTAGATATTTGTCCTGATATTTATAAATTTATCCAATCTAATCTATTGATGAGAGTCCCACAGGCCTACTTTCATAGTCATTTGTCCTAATATTTCTAAAATTATCCAATCTAATCTATTGATGAAAACCATATTGGATTAGTAACTTTATGCAACAAAGTCCCATCCATTTGGTGTTGATTTATTGCTACTTGAGCCAAGAGATAAGCCTCTTGTCGCCTAGCCTTCTAGATACATATGAGTCTCAACAATAAAAAAGATCTTGGGGCTCCACTTGGACAGAAACCACCTAATTTTTAGCCAGGGATGCATCAAAACTACCATGAAATGTCCTTCAGGGATTCTTAGGTGGAACCCATATTAGATTGGATTGAAAAGATAAGATTAGCCTCTACCCATATGTTGTCCGACAAGTGTTTGTGTAGAAATAGAATAATGAAAAGCAGAAAACCTTTGCTAGGATGAAAAAATAATCAATAATTATGTTAAGTATGGATGTTGGGTATGATCCTTCACAATCACTCTTTAAAAAAAATTCAAGTCCATGATATTATATTGGACTCATGGTTGACATTTTTAATATTTTGTACATAACAAGATAATAATTATACTGGAGTTACCAATGAGAATATCCCTGAAAATACCCACCTCTTGCTTTTGTAATAGTTGGATTTTGAAAATTGAATGGCATAATGTCAAAGCATTCTCAACACATCATTTGACATGCTGATTGCTTATAGTTTCAACTTATCTCAGCATATTCGATCTTTTTGCATGCACACAATTATTATCCAAATTGCTAAGATAGAAAAAACTGACAGTTAAGCTAGATGAAACTTCATAGTAGTCCAATGATGTCAAACTTCAAAGCAATCAAAAAGTTCCATTATCTTCGTCAAGACAATATCATAGTTACAGAAGTGTCGAGTGTGTATGGCTAGTAGTTACATGTGCATGTGCATCTCCTTATAGTTATGCTTCTAAATACTATAACCTAGTTGGACCTAATTAAAATATGTCAAGTTGGAAATGTATAGTGTCTATGTTATGATGATAATTGATTTTATTAGCTTCATTATAACTCAGTTTATGTCACTTCGATGTTTTGGCCAATACATATTTATTATTCCTTGGATATACCCTATATAATTCAGCTTCCCTGGATGGAAGACAAGAGGCCACTAATTTTTCCGGAAAGACAGACTGGGCCATAAAGACAAAAAAAAATGGGAAATAAAAGAGACAGTGCCATAAATGTCACTTTGATATTTTGGCCAATGCATATTCACTATTCCTTGGAGAGACCATATATACTGTAACATAGCATAAATCCATCTTAACCCTATAATTAACCCTCAAATTATTAAATGTGTAGGCTTAAGCACAAACCCTTGCACATCAACCCTACCTAGGCTATAGAACATCTCACTTCTCTCAACATAATAAATCCACAAACCATGAAAAAATATTCATTCTCTTCGATATTCAATGATCATTTAATTAATATATCATTGCAAAGTGTTTTCTTTGATAATCTGTCGATATACACTTAAAAAAAATTCTTTGATGTTGATCAATAGGTTCTCAAATTATGAAATCTACCCACACTAACCCTTTCTTGTAGTGATCATAGGTTCTCAAATTAAGAATCTATCCATACTAACCCTTGATTTTAGTGATCATGTACATGCATAAGCTATGTGGAAAGTGGGTTAGCTTGAACAAATTGGGGCATAGAGTAAGCCCTGGGTAACTTTGAAAAAATAGATACCCTCCCACACATAGAAATGGGAAGATTAGTTACAAAGGGAATTGAAATGTTTCTATGAGATCCTAAGGCTCCAAAACAAGTAACAATTTTGTTCTAAAAATAAATGTGGAGAAAAAGAAACTTTGAAAAAACAACTATTGGAACAAATCTTGAACAAATTGGTCAAGGAGCTCAATGCCTGAATCTATATGATTAGCAAGTTGAAGGAAGAAAATACTAAAGAGAAGGAACGAACTAGACTATTGGATGTATTTTTGAGATTAGAAGGAGCAAGTACACAAAATTTTAAACCCTTAAATAGATGGAATTGTGTATATCTAGCAAACGAGATATTCTAGATCAAGGAGTATATAACAAACCAATCAAGATTGTAGGTGCCAATAACCCTAGGAAACCAATGGAGAAATTCCTAATAAGAAATGCACATTATTCTCTATCTAACATCACTTTTTTTCATTTGAACTTTGGTATTATCGATTCTCAATTGATCTTAGTTTTAACTATAAAACAAATATAAGTATTGGTATTATTCAAGCCACTGATTCATCAATGACTCCCAGGGTAAGTCATCATGAATGGATGTTGTGATTTTTTCATCGGGAATGGATGGCCTTTGTTGTGATTTTTTCATCAGGAATGGATGGCCTTCATTGTGATTTATACAAGGCCATGTTGGACACAATACAATATGATTTATATTGTTTAACAACTGAAGAATTATCTTCTGAAAGGCTATCTAAATATCTTAATCAAGGCCTTAATAAACTCATTACCAAGAATGTAGCTAGGGGCACCATTGGAAAATGCAGGTTAGAGGCTCATTACTTTCCTCTGCATTTCATATAGGATCATTTCTAAAGAAATGCTCTGCAAATACACTCAATTTCATGGAAGGTAGTTCAACAAGAGCAGACGAGTTTTGTACAGGGTCCAATTATTCTAGACACATAATCTAGACTTGAGAGACTTTGGAATGGGCTCCAGATAGTGGCTAGCAAGCTTATTTTCTGTAGGTTGGAGCTTCATCACAGACATGTTGGTTTTTCTTGGCCTTTGGACCGTGATATGTGGCCATGGTGAACACACTATTCTCTAATGAATCAACATTTCTCCTTGTTAATAACTCATTATCCCCTCAAATTGTTTTGAATCAATCTATTTGTCAAGTGTGCTCCTTTGCCCTTGACTTGTATGTTTGACAATGGATGTCTTGGATCACCTATTTGAATTTGTTGGTATTCAGGGGAAAGTGAAGGACATCCTACATCCTAATGGGTGAGACCTACTCAAAAATCATTTTTATAATGGATCCTTTATTTCTATGAGTGTTAAGTAGATCTTGGTCGATGGTGCTCATACATGTGTGAACATATTTGTCTCTACATTGGATGTTGTGATTAGTGACCACGAGACAAATTTTTTGTTGTTAGAATTAGACTCTCATCTTACTATATTCCCACAGCTTGGAATTATGTTCGACCCAGGGTAATTGTGAGGTATCTAGGCATTGCATTTGAAGTGTGACTTTCACCAGTGGCTATCCAAGATTGGTGTACACTTCCTTCAACGATTTCAGAGTAAGCCTTGACTTTGGCATCATAAGGACCTCTCATTAGATGCGAAGTTGACAAGGGTTGGATGACGTATGGTGAGAAGAACAATATTCCACAAGGATGGGGGGGCTCATCCCTCGCCTGACATGTTGAAAAATTACATTGTGACATCGAGGCTAGTTTACAGGGATGCAGGGTGGAGCTTTGGTCATTCCTTGCAGTAGTATCAACCACAAACACTTTAACCTTTGTTGCTTTAGCAGAATCTATTAGCTCCAAATTTAAATGCAAGATGCGGTGTCGGTTGGTCTAGAAGAGAGGTGAGAACACAAATTACACTGTTTCTAATCTGTTTGGAAGGATAATCAGGACCAATATTTAGTTCTCCTTCAATGCAAGGCTACTAGTGTGCTACCTTGTTTGGAAATTGTAGCTATCTTGTCCACTCTTCTTTCATTGGATTTGGCAGTGAATAAGTTTATTTTTGAGTAATAAGTTAGTAATTGTCCACTTTTTGTTCCATGTGGTGTGATGAGGTACATCACTAGCTGTTAACTGAGGGTGCATTATTGATAAGAGATGCTCAAAATTTAGATTTGGTAACCTATACAGGCTTTAGTTCTGCATTGCTAGTCTTACAGAAGAGGATACTAATACAAGATCCATCGTATATACGCTTCCACCTTTTGATTTTTTGTTTGTAAATACTTTTATGTAAATATAAGACATATTTTGACAACAAAAAATAATAATAATGGGTGGCCTACACTAAAAAGCTACTTCTTTTTTGCATTCTTCAACTATGTTGGAGCAAAAAAAGAATGACAGTCACTAGAAAAATATGCATACCATCAGGATTAGAGATTAGCTAAGCCAGTGCAAACAAATTCAGTGCCATGGAGCACATGGTTCTGTATTGGGATAATAAGGTATATGTATATAATAAGTTGAAAGGAGTAACATGTATGCTTAGATGGTATAACTTCTGATCTAGTTTATCTTAGCTTGAAATACTTGATAGATGGGACTATGATAAGCAATTATCAACCAACAAAAAAAATATTAATGGGATTTCAAATTTCAAAGGCTTTTCTAGAAGTTGGTCCATTCAGTCATGATATATAAAGGGATTATCTAGTATTAAATACATAACATGATGCATATCAAAATGTATGATGAAAAAAAAAATCACTACTGCCTCCTACAGGGGGTTCAATAGGATGGCCAGTTTGGGCTAGATAAGGCTAGCTAATAGCCCAACCAATAGAGTTATTTCCTAAGCAAACATAGTTAATTTCGGAGACACTAGAATAGACAACTTTGGATGGTCTAGCAGATGCTCCTTCACTCAACCAGGGGTGTGGGAAACATCCTAACCAATCTTGATATGTTACTATTAGGCAGGGGTGAATCTCTACTCACTTAGTGCTTTCAAATCATCATTGAATGATTTCCATGCCTAGGGATGGTATAAACCACTTAGACAGACTCTCCATACCAAAGCTAATATGCAGGAAAGAAAATTGAACTTCTTTCTTACTAATTGAATGGCTTTCAATCCATGAATAATCTAGCTCAATCATTGGAACCCTAACCCCATCCACATTCCACTGCCCTGCCATCGTTTGATTGAACTAAAAAAGTCTGTGCCAAAACCAATGCATTGAAATCCACTCTGTGGAAAAAATGGATTTCGCGGCATAGTAACCTCAATATATGCATCCGTACCCTCTTCCTGTCTGGTCTCAACATCATATGAATCATACTTCCTTTTCCTAGAATAATTCCTCTTCTTGTGAAGATTCATTCCAATTTTTTGCGCATTAATCAAATTCGTTTCTCATTAGTCATTATCCTTAGTCCTTATGCTCCTCATTTTGGGGGTCATCAAGGGGGTGCCTAGCTGTGATACAAGGTTGTTTTGTGCTCACTCTTTGGTGTAATTTAAATGTCTTATAGTCCTAAGGATGGGTGGTATTGGCAAGGTTTATTACCGCTATGCCTGCTTTACTGATATGATTTGCCTTGCCCACATTATCAGTTTATATCAAGGTATGATGCTTCATATATTTATGGCGACCGATGTTGGTAGAGGTGATTTGATAGACCCCTATTGTCTCTCATGCCATGTTGATATTAATACTTATGTTAGAAGGTGAGATGTGTGCATTGATTGGTAAGGTGGATGCTAGTTTCAGGAAGTTGGTTGCCTAGTTGATTGCCTTCCTTGTAGAGCCTCAAGCCTCTCACTTGCACACTTTTCGGGGAGAGGTAGGGGAATATTTCAAATCAAATATAGCTCTGACTGATCGGAAAACAAACCAATCAATTCTCTAATGGTTCCCTCACATGGAGTCACCCTAGTGAGTCTGCCCTCCCAGCTAGATCACTGGGGTGACTCCATGAGAGGGAACCATTAGAGAATTGATTGGTTGGTTTGCCGATCGGTCAGAGCTATCATTGATTTGAAAGTTCAGTGTGAGTAGCAGGAGTGGATTTCAATGCTGAAGATGATGATTCTTGTGAAAATTATGTCAAAGTTCTTATTTTGATCGATGCTTTATTATATATGTAATTATGCTTTTCTGATTCTTTTCTTCGACAATGCTTTATTATATATGTAATTATGATTTTTCATTTTTCCATTGGTCCTTGCATATATTATATCTGTAATTATGAATTTATGCCCTAATTATAGATGTAATTATGATTTATTATATACGTAATTACGTTTTAGCAGAAAATGCTACTATTATATATGTAATTTTGAAATTATTATATATGTAATTACGTTCTCTAATAATTGAACAAATAATTGATCGAAAGAGATTCTCGCCCCCTGACCTTGTGCTAGGGGAGAAAAACTCATCCATATGAATGATTTTTGCGTTAAAACCCTATGGTCAATCAAGCAACTTGGTCTGAAGTTATGACTGTGTCAGTGGGGGGAAAGATTAGGGCTCAAGAACCTATTGAAACCCATTTGATTTGATGCCAAAAATAAAGGCGCAATTACATATATCATGATATATATCCTTTTATATGATATTATTCTATGATTGAGTCACTTACTGACAGATAGGAAGGTTCCCCACCCAAACATACACCTTTATTTAAGGACCTTCTCAGAGCTAGTGGGTATGGTGGTCCTAGATAGCATAACTTCGACAAGTTTTCCTGTTCCCGCAACAACCAATGTCCTGAGGGAGAAGGGAATAAGAACTTCCTTCAAGCAATCTCACAATCAATAGTATTCAAACAAGCTATCCCACCCACTACCGCTATCACTCCTGCTACTCACACTGAAGTACACCTACTGACCTTACTACACTTGGTTCAATCAACGCTTGCTTCATATGGTAGAATTGGCTTGTATGCATAGTGAATGTTGATTGTGTCTCTAACACGATCAACCTTAGATCCAGTGTTTGATGTAGTGGGTTAAGTAGGTGATGAAGGAGATAAAGATCGAGGACCAAAAGGTTGTAGAGCTAGTTCATATTTTCCAGTTACTCTATCATTCCCTCCCTACAAAGGCATGTAAAAGTTGGGTTTTATCCAATAGCAGTACTATGAAAGGCATAGGTCAAGGGGGTTCCTTGAGTTTTGAGGGTCGTTTTATAAAGCCAACTAGACACATAGTCAAGGTAGAGTGTTGGTTTTTTTTTATGTTATATGCCTAAATATTCAGTATCCAGTGTAACAAGTACATGTAACCTAATTACACTAAGGGCACATAATAAGAATTTCCATAATACATGGTTTATAGAATAATACCCATCAATATAACTAGAATAAGGTAGCAGTATTGATCAAGCTTTGTGATCTATGTAATACAAGTCAATCTTTTTGAGCGTGGTTACCATTAGTATTCATAACATCTTAAATCTAGTTTGTTTACGGTTCTACTTATGTTGAGTCTACTATAACAATGGAAACAAGAGAAAGCTAAGTTGATTACTTCTATTATGTGAATAGTGTAAGAAATGGAGTTATAACATGCATCATTTATACAACATGTTATCATTAGGTGGTAAGTGAAACCAATACACAGTGAAATCAAACATGTGGTTTATTTCATAATCAATTCAACTGCTTGATACGCAGAGTAATGTAAAACAGCCCGTAGATCGAATTCCATGTCAAATACTGGTTTGTTTTATCAACTAAGTGTGTTCTGTAATCAAGAACAAGTATATTGTGTATAATTATGAATTTATTGTATCTGTACTGTGAATAGAGTAGAAAAACCTGTACAACATTGAGCTTCTTGTATTTAGTTAGTGTAAGAATTGATAAGAAAGTCAAAAGGATGAAGATAGATGCAAATAAAATTTGAACAAATAAATCTTCAGAGGTGGTTGTTAGCATGAATCTGAATTCCAAGTGTACGAAAAAATACCACTTTAGCTGCGTATAAAAAAAAGCCCTAACAGTAGAAATGACTGCTAATATCTTCAGATCTACAGTTAGGTGATCAAGATCAATGCTGAAAAAATCTAGATCTATGCATTAGAAGACATTAAACAGTAGAAGAAACAAGATTTACTCCATGCATCCAATAGACAAGACAAGGATATATCAAAATGAATTTTGTATTAATGACACCTGGGAGGAAAACAAAAGAGGGTGTTCCCTATTCTCCTCAATGGGATGGGTTCTTGTAAGTCCTCAACACTTCAGATTTAGAATTCCTCTCTCTTGATGGTGTAGAAAACCCAGACAAAAAATGGAAAAGTATGGCTATGATTGTGGATCAATAGCCAGACTAAGAGTTGAGATCCAGAGTGATCTTTAGGCAACAAAATATGACAGATGAATGGGGAAACCCTTCTATTTATAGAAAAATATTGAGTTAGTCTAGATATTGGTGTATAATTAAAATATTATTAACCAAATCTAGATCCAACTTTTATGGAATATTTTATTATATTTGTTGGAGGGAAAAGGAATTTGACTTGAGTCAAATCCCCTTATTTGTAAATAATAAATAAATACATGATTTATTTATCATTTTAAGGATGTCATTAAATAATAATAAATAAATAAATGATTTATTTATCATTTTTAAGGATATGGTTGAGTAATAATCAAATAAATAATGATTTATTTAATTATTTTAAGGATATGGTTGAGTAATAATTAAATAAATAATGATTTATTTAATTATTTAAGCGAGATTTAGTCATATTTATAAAATAATATTATTTAAGTAATGTTTAAATAATTATTCTTAGAAAATAATAAGATAAATAATGATTTATCTAATTAATTTCCTTGTTTTGGGTTAAACATAACTAGGAATATTAATTAAAATCTTGTTTAACTAACTATTCCTTGAGAAAAATCAAACAAATATGGATTTATTTAATGTTTCCCCATGGGGTTTCCTGTTTAGACCATAAACAACTTAATAAGGGTGGTTTTACTAAGTTATTTTCATAGTGAATGAAATTATACTTAGGGTAAAATTGGTCTTACATGGTGTACTTGGGTCCATCTAATACTAATGGGTTAGATGACCAAAAAATGGTGTAACATATTTCCCCAAGCGTGCGAGCGTTAGGAGCTAATCGTATGACCGAAGTATGTTGTAAGAACTCAATCACTAGACGTCAAAGGGGAAGTCAAAGAGACAGGAGTGTAAGGCAGACTAAAGTGTTGAAAGAACTCGACCCTGAGGAGGTGAATTGCAGGCGTGACAAGTATTTTTGATAAGTGAGTACCTGCTATAAGCAGCGGCGGAGGCATACCTATGCCCACCGAGGCAATAGTACAAACAATAAGGCGTCCGAAAAACCACGAGACGAAATAATAAAGCATATGTTGGCATAAACATGAGCCATATGAATAACATAATAAAGAATCTCACATACATATTGTGCTTGAGATAACAACCAAGACTTTGTACAATAATATCTAAGCATAAGAGATATGAAAACAACCCAGATGCCCCTGTAAACAGGAAGGGCTCTGAAAATCTGACTGATATATGAAATCAAGCAGGTGGTGCAAGCGACTGCGGTCGGTATCATCAAATCTATGGAGCTGCATCAAAGGCTGAAGCGAAGAAGTCATCCAGGTATGTGGGGGGCTACCTGTAGGGCCACTCCCCCATGAGGGTTGAGACATATCACACACACCTGGGAATCACCGATATCAACTACTACATCATTGGACCATCAAGTATATGGATCTTGATCATGTTGAAGGGAACTGGAGCTGAGAACCAATCAAGTCAAAGGGAAATAAGGAGTCCCTTTGCCTGATCCAGGGCATCGAACAAGAGTGGAAGCTGGAACCAAGGTACACCGCCCTCTAGACCTATCTTCTGGAATGAATGAGTTAATGTCGACAGAAGGAGGTCCACCATAGGTGAGGCAATAAGGGATCCTCAACTAAGGCATGAGATACAATAGTAGAGTGACTGGTAGACTGACACCAATGATGATGATGAAATGGGGGGGAATGAGTAGCGAATGGACGACTTCCCTTGTTAGAGCATAAAGGGCATGGATGACCTGACAGCGATTGACACAACATCATGAGGGATAGGGGATAGTGGGACTGAAGGCCATAATGTGCGACACAAGAGAGGGACCAAGCAATGAATGATGGAGGACTATAGCGGGATGCAAAGGGAATTGGGATAGACTCCATGAATGCAATGATGACTCCACTCGGATGCTCTAAACAAGGGTGACTAGATGGTGCTGCCACATATGTAAAGGGTCCAATGGGGACCATAAAAGCATGAGTACAAGATGGTAACTCACGACGAAAGTCGACACGAGCGTGGAAAATTATGGAGGCAACGTGGTGCCCCCAGCATGAGAGTTGCAAGTGAAGAAATTCGATTTTGAGGAGGGGTGAAGTGTCGCTTCTTGGGAAAATGTGTTTTGGTGAAGTATCAAATCACTAAAAACTAACAAAGACCCATTTTAGGGCTTGGTGAGATCTTTCCAATGGTGTGGACGGCTTGGTAAATGGAGCTACGGTTGGGTCACAGTAGGTGAAAGAAAAAAAAAGGGGTTTCTCTTTTAATAAGGCATTTTCCCTCCAAATTCATTCATTTGCATGTGGAGTTGTGGTGAATGTAGAGAGGAGAGAAGGCCCTAAATATTGTGGCGTTCGTAGCGGACAAATCGACCGTTGGAATCGAGATCTATCAGTTGCAGGTAAGAGGTCTAACCTTACTCTTTCTTTTTAGTGGATTAAAAGTTTAGATTAGGTCCCTAGGGCTCAGGAACAACTCCCTACTCCTCCTCACGGCCGGGTCGCACTTTTTGGGGAAAAAATTGTGACCTGGGTAGCAGGTTTTGGGCAAAAAATTGCGACCTATCCCAGGTTTGGGCCTGAAAAGTGCGACCTATCAGGGAGGGTTGTTTCCGTGCTATTTTTTGGCTGAGAACTAGGCTTTTGTGATGAGAAAAAATCTTTCATATCTGTATAATGACAAATATGATGGTTTTGTGGAGGTATGGTAGAATTACAGATTAACTAGAGAGAGAGAGACCTGGGCGCATTACGGTCGGAGATCTAGGAGGATCAAGGTGTCCGCAGTGCTTTGGCCAGCTTTGGGGTTTTGAAGTTTGTGGAGAACCCTTTGATGGGAGCTGCAGAGCCCTTATTGGCCTAGATTTTCAGCTATTAGGACTCGGACCATGAGGTATTTATAGTCCAGGGGCACCGGATCAAGTTGACGGTCCAGGATATATATTTCCTGACTAGTCTCCCACCACTTGGGATGGTAGGGAATACTCAGCCAGTATTATCGCGTGGGCGTAATATCATAGAGTTTGTAGAGAACCATTGTCGTCTAGGTCTCCAAGTTAAGGGGACTCAGATACCCATCGGGGATTTGGAGAGGTTAGAGACCCGTGCTGTGGCCACAGCGGTGCTGCGGATCCTGGGCAACCAGGCACTCCATCACATCACGGGAGGGAAAATGATTCTTGTCGAGAGTGTTTTGAGTGGGACCTACTATGGGTGGTCCCGGATGATGCTATCATTGTTGAAACGAAAATTGTCACTATGTAAGCAGAAAATGAACCATGATTGTGCATATGGTACATTTTTGTACTCTTTCTTCTTTGAGAATATCCCGACACTTCGACCTCGCATATAGTTCCAATATGGGGACATGAGAGAGCCTAGGATGCGCCGGTGGGGGCGACTACTATGCAGAAGAGGAGGTGGAGCAGTTGGACAGGTGTTCTATCCTGATTTATTTGTTCATTGGGATCAGATGCCACTATATATAGATGACTATCCCTATAGTGGGATGAGTTATTGTGGGGACTCAAATCTGCCATTGCTGCCTGGTCGTATATAGGGACCCAATGGTGAGTGAAAAATTGATAATGTTTTATGTGGATGTAAAGTTTCTAGAATATTTTATGTGGTATTGATTATTTTACTTTTGGTATGCAGATACAACACCGGTAAAACCGACCGGGTACATGGGACAACCTGTAGTATCAGGGACCGCAGGATCTAGTGGATCAAGGGCACAACATAATGAGGATGCAGCAGCCCTTCTTGAGGACATCCGTCATAGATGTGAGAGGCTTTTGACTGGTGTTTCCGAATGCGGCTGGAAAGACTTAGATGACCAGTACATAAAGCCATGTATTGCTTTACCCTCGGAATGGCAAGGGGTCATGCGGCGCATGGCGATTGCCGGATAGTGCATGCGTGATCTACAAGCTATGGGGGCAAAGCCATTTGTTCGGGATCCTCCAGATAGTGATTAGTTTGTAGGGCCAGGTGGTGCCCCCATTTTTGAGTTTTTTGTAGCATGCTATGGGCATGTCATATGTATCAGAGTTGATGAACTCTAAAACATTTTATACGACACATACTATGGATATGCATTGTTTTGATATTTTTATGTTATTGTCTTGTGTTAAATGTGTGTGTTAAATGCCAATCTAGAATATCGTTTGCAATGCGATCCACATAGTGATTTTGTGCTCTAGGTACATGACTGAAAGTAATGATTTCAAATTCACACATCAAAAGCTTCACTCGTAAATATCTTCTGAAAAGGATAGGATTATGCACACAATAGACACCATTCAATTGCATGACAAGAAGCAGGGAATCTAAACGAACATGAAGGTGAAGGATGCGATTTGAAAGGGCATCGGCAAATAAACCTTGTACTGCATCATATTCGGCCTGATTATTGGTAGCAGTACCAATGCATATACCATTCGAAAGAACAAGCGCATGCAAGGGGGTAAAAATGGCCCAACCTGCCGAGGCTAAATTCTGAGAGTAGCGACTTGCACCATCGGCAAAACCGATATAAGGTGTGGAAGGGGGGTCCCTCTGAAAGGTGCCATAAGACAATAAATGGGAGGATAAAGAAAAATGCTGGCAACCTGAGTGCAAAATAGAAATCGAACACACTCTGTGGAAGGGAGTGATCTGGGTAGGATATCTACTACCCACATGCTTCCGGGGAGGGGAAGTGTGGGAGCTACCTGAAGCGTAGCTTGAGCTCAGGCCACGTAAGTCACCACAAGTACAGATGATGGCATCCCGTTTATAGGTGGGAAGGATGAAGTCAGGGGTGGCCATGGCTTCCATGATGTCATCATCACAAAAGAAGGTGGAATGACGGGGGGAAGAAAGACCATGTGACGTGGCAAAGATACTTGGCTCATCATTATGAGAAGAAAGGCTCACATGCACATCATCACAGGGGATGATGTAAGAACAAGAAGATAAAGGATCTACTGGTGTTGAGCCCGGGGTGATCGCTGAAAGGAGGTCAAGCGAAACAACAAGAGAAGATTTAGAGGGAGCTTCTATCGAGGGTCTCAAGGATGATGAAAGGTAGAGGATGGTGGCCGCATGCTCTGTCATTTCGACATCAGGGGGAGGAATGTCAATAGGAGTGGGTAAATCCTTGGTCTGGCCTGTAGCATACTATGCAAGTATGGGAGAAGCAGATTGGTTCTATTCAATCTCGTACTCCCGAACTACCTTTAAAGAGGCACGGTAATGTGTAAGGCGTGGACAATGATGAGAGTAATGGCCATGGAGACCACACAAAGCACAAGGGTGTTTGGTGTGAATAGTCTTGGTGTTCTTGGTTGCAGTCGATGAAGAAGCAGAGGTTTCAGGGACCGTAGACTCAGGGAACGCGATATTAACCATGGGCTTGATGCGGGGCAACTCGGGACAAGTATGGGTGGCATGACCGATGACATCACACAAAACACAGGGCTTTGGAGGCGAAGGAGGTGCAGGGTCAGTCGGGGCAGTTTTTTCCTTTGAGGCCCTTTTGTGAGCTCTTCCTTTCTTACCTGAAGCGGTTGCAACAGGAGGCGGTTCCTGTTGAGGTTGCTGAGGTACTGTGATAATGGGAGAAGTTAGGGGGACCGGTTGAACCAGGGTCAAAGAAAGATAAGGTTTAGGTTGGCCTGGTGGGGTAGTGGTTGGAGGATCGAGGTACCAAACCGGAATCCCAATAATCAAGTTAGGAAGAGAGAGGGTGGCCATGACAGGTGCCGTATAGATTCCTGGTGGAGGGACTAGGAATAGTATCTGATCGGAGGGGTAATGGCCAGGTGGGACGACTCCTAAATGGTTAAGTCCTGGAGGAACTGACCTACGAGGATAAAGAGGCTCATGAGTACCAGCTGAAGGGCCAGGAGGAGGAGGTCCAAGAGGCTGCATCGAAGGGCTAGGAGACGACTGCAGAGGGTGAGGGGGCTGCTGATTAGTCGAGGTGGGCCGCTTGAGAGAAGCTTGAGATGATTGCATCATGCAAAAATTTGATGAGATGGGATCAAAGAGAGGAGGAGGAAGACCAGGGAATGTACCAAACAAGGAGGAATCCTTGTAGACACCGGGTGAGACACTGGTCAATGGGTCAACGGTTTGCTTATTGGCCACCGAAGAGATAGTGGACTCAGGGGAGGTCCGAGACTTTGGTTCGTAATACTTCAACTAGTCAATGGTGGCTATCCTTCAGTTATGGGGGAAGGAAATCTTGAAGTGGACCATGGAAGGGACAATAGACATCGTATAAGTGTAGCTACGACCCAAAATAATGTTGTAATGTAAAGGGGCATCTATGACTTCTACGTCAACGAAAACAGTCTTGCCAGCAAGAGTAATGGGACAATTGCGAAATAAGACAATGGGCTTGGAGGCGTGGCCATCCCATGCTCAAAGAGTGATCATGGAAGGAGCCAAATCAGGGGATCATAGTTGTTTCCAAACTGAAGTGGACATCACGCAGGTGGATTCCCCCTCATCAATAATGCACCAGGAAACATTAGCATTCTGGATCTTGACTGGGATTTGGAAAGCGACGGAAGTAGGGAGAGGAGGATGTTCTGATCATTTGACATCAAAGACAATCAATCGATCATCGAAAGGGTATATAGCACCCATGAGAGATATAAGAGCTTTTCATTGTGAAGGGCACGACTGGAGGAGTTCCAACGTTGAAATGGAAACAGGGGATTGTGCCAAATCATCGACTATGCTATATGAATGGGTGGCTTTTCCAAAAGCATCATTTCAATGCAGTGGTCCCTTAGAGATCTTGGTATGAACCTCCACCCTAGGCTGAGGGATCTGCAAGGGACCCTTGGGTGTCAACAGAGGCTCTGTAGAGACCGAAGGAGGCAGCTCGGGGACAAACATACGGGAGGCTTGTTATACTAACTGGACTGAGTCTAAAGATTGATGTCTACGGTTGAAGTTTGACCAGATTTCATGATGATAATTTGGTGATTAGTGGTACTAGAAGGAAGAGGGTGGGTAGTAGTGTGGTAAATAGGGGGTTGGGTAACAAGAGGAGGCATGTTGTATCTTGAATACGTGCTACCAAGGGGGGAAGAAATGTAGGAGGTGTTGGCCCCCCTGAGGAAAATCGGATCCCATGGGAGGTTGAGCAATGACGACACAAACACGACACAAAGGAAAAAGAGACCGACAAGGGTAGGGAGGTGCAAGATCAACCGATTACAATGTTGAAACAAGGGCAGAGAGGTGCAGGATCAATTGATTTCAATGTTTTAGATTCTTTGATTAGTAGTGTTAACCAAGCCCTTTTTCGCTTAGGTTGTGTGTGAAAAGTGTGTAAATTTTAATTTTTAAACCCAAACGTTTGTAGAGAAAAAGAAAAAGTGTGTTTTATAGCTTTAAATGAATCTGCAAATGTCAGTATATAGGCCTGCAAAAACAGAAAATAAACAACTAATAATGCACTAATCTAAACCCAAGGAGGTGATTTTCTCAACAACCAGTCTATAGGTGAGTAAAGAACTAATCAATACACACTAAAAAAGCTAATAGATCTAAGGTCAAGAGGGACAGGGAGCTAAAAGACAAAATCTGTTGGAAAGTGGTGCAAAAAACAACAATAAATCAAAGGAAAAATTGTTGTAAAAAAAGGTGGCGAAAGGCTATCTCCTGAAAGGAAATGGAGTGAACCATAGAGGAAAACCCAAACAAAGCTAGATGAGGTGATTTGGATGGATAAAAAGCCGATCTGAAGTGGATCTGAAGGTGAGGTATCAGATCTGAAAAAAAAATGGCCGAAGACTCTGAAATTTTAGACAACCTGCAACAGAAAAAACTCTTCCACGAAAGGTGGAGGGTACTGAAGCCCTAGGGGGCTAGGTTCCCACTTATTTGAGAAAAAAATAACAAGTACAGGTCCAAAACGGGTGGAGACGGAGGTTAGACAACCCTGAACAGAGGCTCAAACAAACCCATAAAACTTTCAAAAAAATCACTGCAAAAAGTCCAGGTCGTACTTCTCTCGAATTGCTTTCTATGAATGACTTTTGGGCTATAAAGTACGCCTTGGAGGTCCAGGTATAGGTTTTAGGTCGGTGGTGCGATCGCATTTCGGTGACTTCTAATGCAGATTTAGAAAATTTCTTCATTCCTGCACGCCGATGTCCGGCCACCCGTGCCGTAGGTCCGGAACACATGGAAGTCATAATTTTATTGTTTTAGGTTTTATAAAATAAAAACATCAAGAAAAAAAAACAAGGGGCTGAAGAGAAATCATAAGGTTAGAAGAATGGATATGCAAGGGATCGAAAAACGATAGCTACTGGGACTCCGTAAAACTCCGGTGGAGTCGTCATTGTTAGTATGAATATTAATACCAAGCGTATGAAAAATGACCACTTTAGCTATGCATAAAAAACAACCCTAATAGCAAAAATGACTACTAATATCTTTAGATCTGCAGTTAGATGATCAAGAAAAATGCTGCAAAAATCTAGATCTATGCATTAGAAGACATTAAACAGTAGAAAAATAAGATTTACTCCATAGATCCAATAGAAAAGACAAGAATATATCCAATGAATAATTTTATTAATGGCACCTGGGAGGAAAACACAAGAGGGTGTTCCCTATTCTCCTCAATGGGATGGGTTCTTGTGAGTCCTCAGCACTTCAGATTTAGAAATTCTCTCTCTTGATGGTGTAGAAAACCCAGACAAAAATGGAAAAGTATGGCTATGATTATGGATCAATAGCCAGACCAAGTGTTGAGATCCAGAGTGATATTTAGGCAACAAAAGGTGACAAATGAATGGAAAAACCCTTCTATTTATAACAAAATATTGAGTTAGTCTAGATATTGGTGCATAATTAAAATATTATTAACCAAATCAAGATCCAACTTTTATGGAATATTTTATTATATTTGTTGGAGGGAAAGGAATTTGACTTGAGTCAAATCCCCTTATTTGTAAATAATAAATAAATAAATGATTTATTTATCATTTTAAGGATGTGATTAAGTAATAATAAATAAATAAATGATTTATTTATCATTTTAAGGATATGGTTGAGTAATAATCAAATAAATAATGATTTATTTAATTATTTAAGGGAGATTTAGTCATATTTATCAAAGAATATTATTTAAGTAATGTTTAAATAATTATTCTTAGAAAATAATAAGATAAATAATGATTTATCTAATTAATTTCCTTGTTTTGGGTTAAACATAACCATGAATATTAATTAAACTATTGTTTAACTAACTATTCCTTGAGGAAAAACAAACAAATATGGATTTATTTAATGCTTCCCCATGGGGTTTCCTGTTTAGACCATAAACAACTTAATAAGGGTGGTTTTACTAAGTTATTTTCATAGTGAATGCAATTATACTTAGGGAAAAATTAGTCTTACATGGTGTACTTGGGTCCATCTAATACCAATGGGTTATATGACAAAAAAATGGTGTAACAGTGGTGATTCCTAAACATCGTCCTTTAATCATGGGGGACACAAAATGCAAGATAAGTAATGAGAATTCTTTCACGCGGGGAAGATTTTATCAAATGTTCAACTCAGGGGATTTCTCAGAAATCATCCACAATGATCTTGAAAATGACCTCAGTATCAAAATTTACAAGAATGTGACCAAATCATGCCTCCATAGGATTGTTGCCATATCTCATGTTCTTCCTTGTGTGGAGGTAATCTCCTGGCTCATAGGCTAGGTGGACTTGTCCAATAGATGGATCCTAAACCAACACCAGAGCCCAGTTGGAGGCTACTATACCTTCAACATATTGTCAAGAAAGTTCCTCCCAGAGCTTGAAGTATGTCTATCTGAGGAATGGGTGAAAAGGGATATGGATGAGGTACCTCCTAGCATGCTACTAAAAAATGGTGGTTTTATGCTAAAAGCTTTAAGACTAGGATATCAAAGGTGTATCCAACTGCTATATTGAAGCATCATTTCAGAATAGTCATGTTGTTGCTGGCCAGACTGTATGGAGAAAAGTATGGAACTATGTTTCATGAATCATGGGTGCCTATGGTGAATGAAATTTGTACTCATGGGCCAGCATTCAATTGGAATGCAATCATGTCCCCTTCATTATATAAAGCTTTCAGGGAAGTGAAGAGTGCCAAGCCTACTAGTTACTTTATGTCCAGCTACCTTTTGGACTCCATCTGTTCAAAAGATGAATTTCTGGAACTAGAATGGAAATGGTCCAAGTCTTTTCCTCCAGTACATGTTTAATGCATAAATCAGAGATGACAAGAATATGCAACCATTTTATTGCTCCAGTGTACTCTTTGTTATTTTAGAAAGAGTGTCCATGCCTCTTGGAATAAGAACAGGAAGTCATAGGAGGCCTTGGAGACTAGTATTTGCATGAAAAGTGAATCGACATTAGAGTTTATGCCATATGGCGCATCGAGAGATCCTCATCTGCTACCTTTATATGCTCCAGACAGAGTGGTTATGTTGGAAATATTATATCAGACACTTTCTCATCGAGTGATAGGTAATCTTAAGAGGGAAAAGAGGTCAATATGGCCTAAGTTGCCCATCAAGATCAGATACTATGGAGTTGATGGCACCAGCCAAGCCATGAAAGAGGCCAATGAAATTGAATCATATCATTTTGGAGAGATAATAATCAGGAGACATGATCCTGAAGTTGTGAATATTAGTCATTGTGTTGTTGTCAACCAGATGTACTATTATACTCATGAGAGGGATACTAATGAGGAAACCTTCAAGAGACTTATTTATCATCTGAGGTTAAAGAAAGGCTAAGTCAAGGACCTCAGAAGAAGGTCGAACAGACCCATTCTTCATCTATTTTCAACCTCCAGGAAGAAGTTGAAAAGCTCTAGAGGGCATTGGAATAGGTGAAGGAGATGAAGGAAGCATTGGAAAAAGAAGCATACAAACTCAAGGGGAGGATTGAAGAAGAGCAAGCAGTGAAGGAGGTAGAATAACAGAGAATGAAAGTAGAACAAGATGACCTCATGAAACAATCGGCTTTGGAAACTGAACAAAGAGTCAAGCAGCAAGAAAAACAAAGGAAAAGTGATGAAGAGCTTCATAGGAAAAGAGATGAGGAACTCCAAAAGAAGAAGGAATAAGTGATGTGGAAAGATAAAAGGATTGAAAACTGTGACATTCCATCATCTCCGAATATAAACCCCACTTCTTAGTCTCCAGTGGAACCATATCAGATTGAAGAAATGGAGAAGGAGAAATTCCCCCCCATGACTGTGGCTGACCCAGTAGTGGTATTGAAAAAATTCAGTTATGAATACAAGAAGAAAAAATCCAGCAGGAGAGTTTCCAAAAAGGATAAGGTTGGGAGAGTGATTTTCATAGAGGAGGTTCTCATTCATGAAACAACAACTAATCCAGAGATGACTGCAGCTGCCTGTATTATCATGGCCCAAGCAACACGTGATAATGTTTCCAAGATGAAGAGAAAGGTCTATGATGCTCAATTGGAACTTAGTGCTTCTGAGAAAAGAATTACAGAGCTATAATTCCAGCAGCAAGGTGAACTCGAATCAGTTAAATAGTTCAAAGGGAAATCACTTGAGATCTAAGAGGAACTGATTATGGTTTATAAATAATTCTACAGGAGCATTCAGGGCATCAAAGATAAAACTCTTAAGGTTGATGATTATATAAAGAGGATGGGGCATGTCAAGGAAGAATTAGAGAATATTATAATTATGTTAGATGACATCAGTCAATGGCAAATATAGTATCCTGATGAGGGGGTAGACTTTCCTCAGCTTAATGACTTGGAGAAAATAATTTGTTTTTCTGAAGCTTATAAATGTCTCGACAGGGATAAAGCCTTATAGGAAAAGGCTCAGGATGCTTTAAAAATTTGCTTCAAGTTTGAAGGAGAGGTTGATGCAGTCTTAAATAACTTCAAGTTTCCAATTTTCTAGTCAGTTTTTGGTCCTGTACCTGTGGAGCAGTGCATAGAATAAAATGAGAGAGTGATAGGCAGCTACAAGCAGGAGATCTCGACATTAAAAGTTATCACCACGGACAACACAATTTATATGAAGATTTGCAGATACAATGCTGATGCAAATTAAAATGTAGGTGTGTATGTTTCTAACAAGGTTTGCATAGGTACGAGGTTATGGAAGTAAGCAAAGAATGTTGAGTAGTTAATCTAGGACCTGGGTCAATCTAACATCCCCCCCCCCCTTTAATCTCATATAGTTTTATAAAAAAATTGGCTAGATGAGAAGTTTCTATTTGACTCAAAGCCTAAAAGATATTAAATTTTTTCACTATGCTCCAATGGCTTTAAAATTCATGAGATCACAACTCCACTAACATTTACAAGCAACCTCATAACATACATAAATAAGCAAAGATCGACGGAATCAAAGAAAACCATCATATACATACTTAAGTGTCTTGTCCCAGCTTCCAGTTGCAAGCAAGTTCATTTATAGAATCCATGTAATTTCCTTAATAGGTGCATCATGCATAGCCACAGACTGGTTGACCCCCAGTCAGCAGTGGCCAAATTTTATCTTGTTTATCACAACCAATAGAGAAAACAACAGTGCCATTTTCCTTTCATGTTGAGCAGAGAACCTGGATACGAAGCATTACATAATATAAAAACTTAGAAGCACACTCTGAAACTTCAGTAATGGTTCTTGCCATAAGTAAGCTACAACCCTTATTCCTGCAAGCATATTACAACTTTTGGATAAAATTCACAATAAAAAAGAACAGGTACTAGAATTCCAACCACAATCTGAAGCGCCTCACCAGTTGGTCATGTGACATTGCTGCTTTTGGCATGCCAGCCCCAGTTTGAAGCACCTTCCAGCATCTAACCTGACCATCAACATTCCAAAATATAACTGAATATCCAAACAAAACACCAATCAAAAGTTATTACAACAATATCACTATCCCCAAAACCTTAGATGAATGAGTCCACATTTCAGTAAATGGAGACAGTTGAGAACACGAGGAAGCACGACAGAATGCCTAAAGTTGAACTTATGATGACCTAGAATCACTCAAATCTACCTTTTTAAAGATCCCTAGAAACCATCACTGCACAAAATCTCTGAAATCTTTGTTTTCACAAAAAAAATTAATGGCCAAAACTGCTCAACCCTCAAATCTCCAAATCTCCAGGAACTGCAGGCTGCGTTGTTTTTCCTGTAGGATTCTCCCTACGCTTGTGCCTTTTCTTTCCCTCCAATTGATAAACCAAAGTTCAAATGCTTAACACACCCACCAAAGTTCAAATGTTTGGCATACTATGTTTTGTCATATTAAAAAATAAATAAAACAAAACAAGTTGTAAAATTTTATTACTTAAAAATGTTAGAACTTTAGTCAATATATTTTCTATTAGAAAAATATATATTGAGGACAATCTAGGTTAAATAGAGCTAATATGTGTAATATATTAGTAGTAACCCATTTTTAAGTTTATGGCTAAGCTAGAGAGTGAGATTTTATTGTGATCTCATTGTTTGTATAACAAAGGAAGTGAGTCCACTAAACTCTACAAAGGTTTACATACTCTACCCCTTTATATTTGAACCTATGCCTCTTATGAGGAAGAACATTTTATTAACCATTGTAAAGATATAAAAACGTTGACAATTTTCTCCAAAATTCAAATATTAGGACCCATGGCCATCCAAAGGTAGAAGCTTCTACTAAAAAAAAATCGATAGATAGACCTGAGGATTGAAGGGGATTTTATTATGCAAAAACATAAATGGAAACATAGAAAAGACATTGCAAAGAGTACATTAGTAGAACAAAATCCAAATTCTATTAATGAATGAAATAAAAAAAAAAAAACTATAAATTGCAAAGTGATACAAACTAATTGGAATGGGGGTAGCTTCTCTATGAAGAGAGATGTGTCAACTACTATTAATCACAAGAAAACATTACAAGATGTCAAAACTACCTTTTAACATAAAGTATGATGTCCTAAGATGAAAAAACCCTAAAATCCAAAGCCCTAGCCCTAGGAAATGATGTGCCAATAAGAATGTGGGCCCAAAGAGGCTAATTGATATATCAACTTCCTGAGGCAAATTTTTTTTCATGAAAACTCCATTTAGGACATTTCTTGGACCATTACAATCCATACTTTGTGTCTTTAGCCTATGACAAATGCAAAAAATGCAACGGAAATGCCCACAAAAGGCACCAGAAGTTTGAGGTCTAAAACACTATAATATAACTACCAAGACGTGGAATGTTGAATCAATGTAACAAGTGGGTGGTCACTAGTATTATATTGAATCAATTGTCCCCCCTTATGAATAAGTGTTCCATTTTGTTTCAATTTCCTTCATCAAGTGGGGAAAATTTTATTGAATATATGGCTCCTAGTGAGATACGTGTGCCAAAGTAGGAATATGAGGCGCCTATGAGAGGTGGGAAATATGGTTGAAGTAGCTCCACATTAAATATAAGTCTCAAGCCAAAGAAAAGGGAATATTTGATTTAGAAGCGTCTTCACCCACAACCTTTGTGTTGGTGTAAGGCCTATATCAGAATGGAGATTCGGGGGGGGTACTTCCAATGGGATCTTAAGAGGTGTTCTTTATACAAATGCAACCATACCTTATCTCCCACCCTAAATTTATGTGGCACTCTAATCTAGGTGGATATTGGTGGCCACCCACCTCTTCCACTAAATCAATGGTTCTTTATCTTCTTATAAGTTTTTCTATGGTTTTTTGGGTCCCAAACTTCTAGGGTAATTTGTAGGCCCTAAATGATGTTTTTTGGCCATTTATGGGTCTAGAGGTTTTCATGTCATTCCCTAGGCCCAACCAAAATTTGTAATCCTAAATATAGTTCTTTCAAATGGACTTATTATGTGCCCCAAACAGATATTTTATGTAAAATTTGCACCACTCTGAAGTTGATTCTAGGGTTACAATTTTGAAATTTTGAAATTTTCAGAAATATAAGAAGAAAATACAAGGTAGAAGTGAGACATAGACCCGCTGTCCCAGATGACATAAAGTATTGGAAAGTCTTCGAAAATGAAAAGAAGTTAGAAAAATTCTTGTTGATGAAGGAATATTTTTCTAAAATGAGATTGTAAAAGGACTACATATAGGAAATAATAATAACAAAACATCACAAGATAATGTCATGATAAGCCCACTAAATCAGCGCTGAAAGAATGGCTTAAAAAACCCTCTTGTTCATCTACAAGCCTTAAAAAGTAGGCCAACGAGAGGCTGCTTGAACTGCAAATGAATATGGAACATGATATCACTTCCTCAAAAATACAACTTGAGCAAGCTGCCCAAAAAAGCTCTTTCCAGGCCTTCAGAATTGAGGAGAAGAACTTGAGGCTTAAATCTCGCAACCTTTGGATCAAATCTGGAGATAAAAATTCTACTTTCTTCCACAAGAAAATCCGCACCCGCCTCTTGAGAAATCACATTGTAGAAATCACCTCCACGGATGGGACTGTACATAAAGGAATTGCTGTGATTCGTGAGGCTGCTACCTCTCATTTCCAGTAGCTTTATATTGAAAGTGGAGATGATAATGAGGAGGAAACTTTAGAATTCCTCTCTCACATCCCAAGTTTGATAAAGGAGGAGGAAAACGACAATCTCCTGAGACCCTTCACGAAAGAGGAAATTAGCAAAGTCATATGGGCGATGGAGCCAGAAAAAGCCCCCAGCTCGGATGGGTTCTCCATTCACTTCTACAGAATCTGTTGGGATATTATAAAGGCTAATCTGATTCAAATGATAAAGGGATTCCAGCAGAAATCCAAAGTGAGGGGAAGCACAAACTCAACCTTCCTCGGCCTGATCCCTAAAGAAGTGAACCCTGTCTCCTTTGACTGTTTCTGACCAATTTCACTCTGTAATGCTTCTTACAAGATCATCTCCAAGCTCTTGGCGAAAATGATCAAGCCTATGTTAGAAAAGCTTATTTATTCCAATAAAGGTGGTTTTGTCAAAGGAAGGCACATCTTGGACAATGTGGCTCTGGTGCAGGAAACCATCCACTCCAGCCTCCAACACCACGAGAAAGGGATGATCAGCAAACTAGACATGGCTAACGCCTTTGACCGGGTAAGACATTCCTTTCTTCTCCAAGTTCTTTCCACTTTCAGTTTCAACTCTACTTTCATTAGGCTAATCAGTTCTTGTATTGGAGAGTCGTGGATTGTCCCCTTGGTAAACGATAGGCCAGATAGTTACTTCAAGGCTTCGCAGGGCATCAGACAAGGTTTCCCTCTGTCCCCCTTCCTGTATATCTTGATGGCTGACTCCCTTAGTTGGAAGGTGTGAGCAGAGAATATTAAAGGTTCTCTACTTGGAATAAAGGCTGCGAGAGGCACTGAGTCAATCAACCATGCATTGTTTTTAGATGACTCCCTACTCCTGGGGGGGCTTGCATTAAGATTGAAAGGAATTTTAAAGAGGTTATCCACAGCTTTTGCAGAGTCTCTGGGGCCCTAGTCAACAAGAGAAAAAGTGCAGTTTACAACTGGGAGATTGACTAGCAAACCATGAATCAAATTTCCCAAGTTCTTGGCTATGTGGGTTCTACTAGCTGGGGTAAAATCAAACACTTGGGCCTGCCTTTGACTCAATATATTAACAAGGCCTTTCATTGGGCTGAGATCCTTAGAAAAATCAAGAACAAAATAAATTTTGGGGTGGGCAGTGGCTTACCACATCCGGAAATCTTATCCTGGTGAAATATGTCCTCTCCTCACTCCCCTTATATCAGGCTACATTTCTTTTGGCCCCTAAATCAATTATTGATCAGCTCTCAAAGCTCCTAAGAAAATTTCTATGGCAAGGCGGTAACAGAAACCAGAAAAAATTCCATTTGGTTAGCTGGGACGTAGTGAAAGAGCTCTTTCAGATGGAGGCCTGCAAGTAAGAGATCCCGGATTGGCCAATCCAGCCTTGGGAGGGAAGATGATCTAGAAAATATTCTCTAACCCCCGACATCCAGTAAGTCAAGTCCTTATCAAAAAATATATGCATGGTCTCTCCTTGTCTAATATGGATGAAGGAACAGCTCGGAAAGGTACCACACTTTGGAAGCTCTGCAGCCATAGTTGGGAGTTCTTCAAAGACCACCTCTTCAGAATCCCAGGTAGTGGGAAAAACATTCGGCTTTGGGATGAAAATATCATGGGTCACCCTTCTCTCAACTCAGTTCAATAAATTGTTGATCTGCGGGAGTGGCGTGTTAATCGTGGGTTTAGCACTCTTGCTGGAATTTCATATTGGGATGCTGCTGGAAACTAGCTTTCCTGGAACATAACGCGCCCCCAAGAAAGAATCCTCCCTCAGCTATCTATCTTTTTAGCATTGCTTGCTGGCCTCGCTCCAATCCATCGGCGCTCTCGGGACAAATGGGGCTGGGGCAAGACCAGTCAGTACTCTGCTGCGCTTGGGTTTTCTGCCCTCTAGCACAACATTCCCCTCCACTCCCCATCTCTGTGGAAGCAGGTCTTGGATCTCGTCGGTCTTCCAAAGGTAAATTTTTTCACATGACTCCTCATCCACAAGTGTGTTTTTACAGGCGAAAATTTGATCAAAAGAGGTATAGTTGGCCCTCACAGATGCCCACTTTGTTGCGCAGCGCTAGAATCAATGGAAATTTTGTTCCTGGATTGCGATTTTACAAATAATGTTTGGGTGAATGCGCTGCATGGGATTAATTTCCAACCTCCTTTGCTGGGCTCGATTTCAAACCCTTTCACTTCGTGGAAGGAGAAATCACCACATGAACGTTGCAGCAAGTCCTTGTGGAATATTATATGGTTTTCAATTCCTAAATTTTTTTGCAGGAAAATTTGGCTGCCAAGGATGATGCCATAGTTAACAGCAGATCCTGATCCCCCATGGTGGTGGCTGCCAAGGCGAAAGCCTTGCTAATTGAGTCCTTGTCAAACCTCCCCCACAAGAAAGAAAACACTCTCTCCTTTGACATGATGAGCTAGATCGGTGCGCCTTTGAAGCCTGCGCTCAGTTATAAGTCATCCTGTCGCCCCACTCATAATCCAGAGTGGAGGCTGCATATTCCTGAGATTGAATTTAAAAATTTGTGAAAGTCTCGTGACAAAGTCACAATATTTTTTTATGGTTATTCTAAGGGGAACCTGGGTATCTCTGGAGCTGGGGGGTTCATCTATCCCTGGATTGGGAAAAGAAGAATTAGTTTAAATTGGGGCCTTAGGAAAAAATCCAATAATCAAGAAGAAATATTAGCACTGCTCAAAGCCTGCCAGATCATGCAAGAGCACAGAGAATAGGACACACAAGTTTTCAGAGACTCGGAAATACTAATCAAGATCATGAACACAGGAGATCAATTCAATAACCCAACCCTCAACAAGACTCTGCAGAGACTTAGAAAAGAGTTACAAAAATACACTTCCAACTCCTTCTTCCATATATTTCGAAATTTAAACAAGGAAGCTGACGTAAAATCAAATGCAGGTTTCCTCTTGGCCTAAGGAGATCTCTCAAAAAACGACGATGTCCCAATTTGGTTTCTGATACCTTAAGAATTAGCTATGAAAGAGCAGAATCCATCTCAAAGGGAATTTTGGGAAAAAATAATATGTATCAAGGGTTGATTAGGTTGCGGCCTGACCTATTTTCATAAATAAAAAAATATACGCATTCTTGAAAAAAAAAATGTCATGATAAGAGAAATTGTTCAATTATCATCTCCTTAATTTCTCTAATACATAAAAACCTCCATCTCAAGGTGGATTCAATGTCATATAATCCATATAAAATAATCATATAATACATACTCTTTAGTATATCAAAGAGCTAAAAATTGATGCTTCTTTTCCCCTAAGACCCTACAATCCCTATATTCTCCTTGCAAACCTTATCCTCTATAAGAAAAGAAACAAAGTTCTTACATAATTTACAACGTCATGAATTTGAGAATTCCACTAATTCAGTGATACTCGAAACAAATTTTTAGAAAAATAAAATTCCTAGCTCAAAAGACTCCATGTGTGGCATTGATCGTCGTGGTGTCACTCTCTAGTAAATATTTTTTGGTGGACTTACAAATATAATTTATTTTGATCCCTCTCCATATATTTCTCTCAAGGCATTGATTATGTTGGGCTATATCTTACATAATCTTTCTAGTGGCCCTATGGTTCTAATATTTACAGTGGCCCTATGTTAGGCAGTTCCAAGGCATGCTAGAGTGTTAGGGAATGTCAGGGAGTGCTAGGGTGTGTTAGGGAGTGAAAAAAATGCCAATAAATGGAGTGTTAAATGTGCTCCATTGGTTACATGGCACCTGGTAATGCAAGCATCTTTATTATTTGATAGTACATTTTCCAGAGAATTTATTAGAAGGACAAATCCCTCCTGAGATTGGGTTAATGAAAAACCTTTCGGTATTGTCTCTCTCATCTAACTACCGCATAGGAACTGTTCTAGATTAATTTGAAAATTTGAGTAGCTTATTATATCTTAACTTGGGCCACAATTGTTTAATTGGTACAATACCTGCAAGTTGGAAGGGCATAAAGATTTTTCACTTGTTATCATTGGAATATAACTTCTAAAATAGAATGCTAAGGCTCCAAAAGGATTGCATAGGTGTTAGCACTAACGTCCACCTGAGTGAAATGCAAGTCTGTTTGGATGCTTATAATGCTCGGAACGTTGAGGTATCTACAAGGATTGACCGTTCACTGTTAAAAATCCTGGCAAGTTGCATTCCTTTGGTGATTTGGGTGCAAAAGTAGTGGCAGTGGAAGAAAATTATCAAAATATATTGAGTCTATGTGTAACGCCAGGCACATGAAGGTTGTTGATAAGCCACTTATTTACAGAAATGATAACACATTGAAAACCTGGGATGATACTTTAACCACGAGGATTTTCCCTCTGGTTCACATGGCCTTTAGTTATATAGATATTCGTTATCTTCAACTAGTCGAGGAATCCGAGGTAGGAGAAGTAGCAACCATATATCAAAATCACCAATATTCAGCGCTGGATGGCACCATTTAAGCAGTCCCTTTGATAGTTTCCATGGGTAGCATCAAAATATGGTGGCACAGGGAATTGCCTTATTCCTGTTGCTACTACGTCAAGACCAAGATTGGTATGTCGGCCATTCCTCACAGTGTAAATTCTAATTTAGCTCATTCATATGCTAGAGATTCTAAACACATAAGTTGCAACTGCGAGAAAATATCTTCGAGCTGTCCTGTAGCAATGCTAGCCAGAGCTTCATGTGACCCATGCTACCCTTGAGAAGTGCGACTGAATACATATCCCACTTGTGATCATTGCATAAGTCACGGAGTTGCGTCTCGGATCTCTAGGGACAAGCTCATAAGTTCGACCAATCCATGTTGTGACTCTCTGAATTCCAGAGAGCCGCACTCCCACCCATGTTGCCAAGTTGCACAATAATATTTGGAGTAAGACAACAACCAGTGTGAATGGTGCGACCATACAACCTCTTCAGTTGTGGATGCGACCAATGCATTAGAGAATGCAAGCCGCGGGAAATTAATTTACGATCACACACCATATTTTCGGGCTTGAATACAAATACAAATATTTAAGCTTAATGTAAGCAGTGTTTCAGTGGTTGCAGTGGGTTCTAGAAACATGAATAGGTTATCTTTGTCTGCAAATCGAAATCGCCTTTCAGATGAGGCACGTTCTACTACAGTATTTCCCATGATGCCTTGTGTCCGGTGATGGGGGGGGTATACTCCAAGTTATAAGGTTTTGTTTGAAATTGTGTTGGCATGATTATTGAGTTACTTGCTTCCATATGTGACAAGGTATGCTAGGTAGTTCCAAGGAATGATAGAGTGTCAACGCGACATGCCAAGATGTGTCAGGTGTTAGGGTGTGCCAATGTGTGCCAAGGAATGTTAGGGAGTTCCACGGGAAGTTCTTAGGTGAAAAATGCATAGTATAGTTGTAGTAATTGTAACTTGGTCAAGCTATTATAGTCAAGGAAGGACTTGGTTGGATTCCCATGTCTAAAAAAAGGTAAGGGTAGTTGTGAGGGCATGATAGCTAGGGAGTGCCAAGGCATGCCAAGGAATGAAAAGGTGTGCTAACACATGGAAGACAATGTCAATGCATGTTGAGGAGTATTAGGGAGTCACAGGGGAACATAATGGAGAATTAGGTCAAAATTATTGGTAATGAATGAATAAGAGTGTGTGCCAAGGAGTGTCATTGAATTCTAGGTGTCCCAAGGATGAAGTGTTTTAGGAGAAGTTCAGCATAAGAATTGTAAGAGGGAGTTCTATGGTTGTGATAAGGTGTGGACAAAGTAATTTCGAATAAAGGGATACTTTGGGTTGGGCATAACATTGTTTTGCTAATGACTTGGTTGGGTTCCCAAGTTGCAAAAAAAGTAAGGCTATCTATGAGGGTGTGACAACTAGGGAGTGCCAAGGTGTTCTAGGGAATGTAAGGTTCCCAAGTAAGGCTAGTTGTAATGGCATGAGTGCCAAGTCGTGCTTGGGAAACAAAGAAACAAGTTGAACTACAAAGTGATGAGCACATAAGAGGGTTAATAAGTAAGCAATTTACCTTTTTCATGGGGGACATGCTAGGCACACCAAAAATAGGTGCAAATAGGTTCTAAGTGCTAAGTGTTAGTGCATTATACATGCCAAATATTCCTTTATTGCTTCTCATCTACTTTCCAATAATTGATCTAAAATAACTTTAATATTAAACCATGCCAAAGAATATCAAGTCATCTCATGAATGCATGTCAGACATGCTAATACTTTCCAAGTGCTAACATGTGCCAAGTACCAATGTGTGTAAGGGAGTATTATGCATGTTATCAAGTGGTAGGGCATGTTGAAAAGTGCTAAGTAGGGAGTGCCAATGCATGTTGAGGAGTGTTAGGGAGTACTAGGACAACACAAGAGAGCACTAGGTCAAAATACATGGAAGTGAATGAATATGAGGGTGTGTCAGGGAGTGGCAATGAGTGATAGTTTTCATGCCAAGGAGGAAGTGAGAAGGTATTATAAGCATTCACACACCATATTGGCCACTCACTTCTTACCATTCTCATACCATAACAAAAAACCATAAAAATTTCATTCTTAAAATCAATTGTGTAGTTTCCTAATGTCATTCAAGTAGAATCTCGCAATTACTTATGTCAGTAATGGTGCGTTCATTTTTTTATTCTCTTAAAGGAACTCTTTCTATACATGCACCCCATCAAACATAAATCATCGAGTGAAAAATAATGGAAATGAATGAATAAGAGGGTGTGTTAGGGGTGTCAGAAAGTGTCAGGCGTGGCAAAGGGGGAGTGACAAGGCATACTAGGGAATTCTATTGCATTTCAAGAAGTGTCAGGGTGTGCTAATATATGCCAGATAGTGCCAAAGCATGCCAGTCATGCCACAAACATGCCATGTGTTAAGGCATGATGAGATGTGCCAAGTGTTAGGGTATGTGAACGCGTGTCAAGGAGTGTCAGGAAACAAAGGGAAACATCAAGTTAAAATGAAAATAAATGAACACGTATGAGGGTTAATAATTCAAGAACTTACCTTTTCAAGAGGGGAATGCTAGGCATACCAACACTAGTTCCAATACATACCAAGGGCCAACTTTTAGCATGTATTAAGTGGAAAATCATTCTCTACTATTTCTCTCTTAATTTTAAATAATTGATCTCAAATAAATATTATCTTAAACCATGCCAAGGAATTCCAGGGCGTCCAAACACATGCCAAGAATTTTCAAGTACTAAGTCCCAAGAGCCAATATGTGCTAGTGAATTATAGGGCATGCTATGGAGTTCCAAGTTTGTTAAGGAGGGATTGACAATATATGCTAGATATTTCCAAGGCATGCTAGAGAGATAGGGAAACATACCAAGATGTGCCAAGTGCCAATGTGTGTTGAGTGTTAACGAGTTCCAGGGAAACACAAGGGATCATTATGTAAAAATGCATGGAAACAAATGATTAAGAGTGTGTGACAGGGAGTGTCAGCGAGTTCCAGGTATGCTAGGCAGTGTTAAGTCATGCTAGTGTGCTAGAGTGGCATGTGGCCAACATGTGCCAGGTGCTAGGGTGTGCCAACACATGCTAGGAAGTGTTAGGGAGTCCTAGGGAGTGACAAGCTTATATGCTAGGAAATTCCAAGGCATGTTAAACTACCAAGGTGTGTCAGGAATTTCTACGGTGTGTTAGGGAGTGTAAAATCATGTCAAGGAATGTAGGGGATGCTAACACATGCCACATAATTCCAAGGCATTTAAGACATGTCAGGTGTTATGGCATGTCAAGATGTAAACTATGTTGCTTATTTTTTTTACGGCCACATGAATTGGATGTGATGATACTTTTTTTGGTAACTTGTTAAGTGGGATCAATTGAGATTAGACATGAGTAGTCTAAGATGAGTTACATGTAGTTCTTAGGTGAACAAGGCATATGTTGAATTTCCACGACACATGAGAATTTGGGTTTGGTCTTAGAATCTTTGATGCAAACACACTCAAGTGCCACAACACATCTACCTTGCACAATGAAATCTACACACATAAGGGAATCGATTAGTGCACATGAAATTTTTTAACTTTTTCAAACCTTTATTCATTAAATTACAAACTATAATAGAATAGGCTAGAGCTCTCGTACCAGGGATGATGGCCATTTACAATCACACTGATACAAGGAATACAACTAGGGCTTGGTGTTAGTCCTTGACAATGAATCTACCTTGAACAAGACAACACTTGACCCAATTTTTGATGGTGGTTGCCACACATATCCCTTTCAATCCACATGTCTTGAACACATTTGGTAGGTCCTCTTTCCTTCAATTATGAAACTCCTCAATATGCCTCTATAAATTAACTCAACTCCTTTATGTTATTGAACTCCACTCAAAAAACTTTGCCCTCCATCTACCTCTTTTTTCCTTTAAGGTCTGCAACACTTAATGTTTTTGATCAGTTGTGAACAACTCTTTGGTCTGCCCACTTTTTCCATACTATTGATCCAAGGTGACAAGTCTATGGATATGGAGGTTTCCCTTCTTCTCAATGACATAATCCTCTACAATACAGTGAACTAGGGCTAGTTGGCTAGCCCACTTGACTGCTACTTTGGTCCTTAAAATTCTGCACGTCCTTAGGCCCAATACACCTACCCTTCTACCAGTCTTGTTTTCCTTCACAAGTACATAACTTAGAGCTCTTCTTTGAAAGTCACCTAACAACCCTCCAATTATACTTGGACTGCCATCAATTTTCCCAACCACAATAAATGATTTTACTGATCTAGTGCCCACAACACTGCCCTCATCTAGGGCTCTTCAAATATGCCACCTAATAGTGATTTGAGTCCTCTCAAAATCACTATTCTTGTGTACCAATTTATTTTTTGTCCAATATATGAACAAATATGAACTACTTATCTTATCATCCTTCTAACAATTTGTAGATGACTGAACTAGGGTCACAAATCATCCATTAACAGTCCATTGAAAAACTATTTATAGGCTGCTTCATATCTCTGTCCAAAACTCTATGGACATTCCAACAAAATAAACTACTCTTCATGTCAATCCATTCCTCATATGGCACATTTATTCCGCTCCATCTTCTACTTAGATTCCACCTTCCTTTGGATTTTCTACCTCTGCACATACTTCTGCAAACCATCTTCCAAATTTGTGGTATATATTTCAGAGATAAACCTCTCTCTAAGGGTCAAAACCCATGTTATTCTACGCATATTTTTCACAGCCTTAATGGCTTACCTTATGGATTTAACATGCAAGGAAACCTCCCTAAATGGGGAATTATACTTCTATTGTTATTTCTTTAGAACAAACCATATCCACCCATAGCAAAAATGACAACTCTTTCCTCCATAAGAGACTCGACCTAGCTCATATGGTTCCATAGATTCTAGGCATTTCTTTGATTGAATCTTGACCCGAAATTTAGATATATACGACCCTCAAACTACGGTTACCTTAGTCAACATTACACATGTGACTACTTATTTTTTGGCCCTAAATTCTAGTGTAGACCCTCCTCCATTTGTGTTGGTATTTATCATAGACCTTGCAACATAGTAACCACCACAAGATAGGGTCTCAACCCTCTTTATTATTTAAAAATTTGATGTGGACTTCACACAGAAACAACACTGAAATCACATGCCCAAATTCTCATGAGTCACCTCTCTTGAGCTTGATCAGCCCTAAGAGAACCAAAAATATGCCATCCTACTTCCTATCTCGAATCCATTAAGGTATGTGACATTATTATGAACCCTCGCATGATGATATTACTCTTGGTGGATGATCATGGCCTTCCTTTAGCAACGCTTACTCAACCCTATAACTCGACCTAATTCAGAACTATATCTCTCCTGGCCTCCTTGATCAAATGAGCTCCTTCTCACTTGATGTTCTTGCCTTCATACTAAGGCCTCCTTAAATAGCTTTTCCTAGCTACGCCTCTTAAGAATTCTCTAGAACTTACAAACTTTATATACTTAGACCTTAGGAAATATTATTTTTTCTTTTTAATTTTCTTTTAGATTTTAAACCTCATATCTGGTCCAAAGCCCCTTCGCTTGGGTTATTTTCCCACAAAACCTTTTGTGGCCAAATTCACACAAACCCATCTCACTAGGTTTGTGGAGTACCTCCCAAGCTACACAATTCAACAACATAGTCTAGTTAAAGTAATTTTAACTTGGTCAAGCTCCTATAGTCAAGCGAGGAATTTGTTGGGTTCCCAAGTTGAAAATTAAGTAAGGGTAGTTGTGAGGGCATGATAACGAGGAAGGGTTAGGGCATGCCAAGGAATGAAAAGGTGTGCTAACACATGCTGGAAAATGTCAATGCATGTTGAGGAGTGTTAAGGAGTGTCGAGGCATCACAATGGAGAACTAGGTCAAAATGCATGGAAATGAACAAATAAGAGTGTCTGCCAGGGAGTGTTAGTGAATTCAAGTGTGCCAAGGATGAAGTGTGTTAGAAAAATTTCATAATAGGATTTGCAAGAGGCTAGCCTACAATTGCGATAAGGGGCTCGACAAAGCAATTTTAAACAAAGGGAGACTTTGTGCTGGGCACAACACTATTTTTCCTTTATCTATTATTTTTATATGAAATGTGGCATACTTTGGCCAAATGACCATGTTTTAAACTATTTTAGAAAATTTCATATTGTACATTGTTGTGTATAAGTTTTGGGGAACTCGGCTTGTGTTGAATTATATCTTGTGTGCCTTGTGTATCTTGTGGTTCTTGCAAATTCTCATTTAATGCTCTACTATTTATATGAACTTGACATACATGTGAAATATTGCCTATGTAAGCTATGTTTCTTAGTTGTTTTATGGCCATGGCTAGATGTGATCCTTGTCTTGGTAAGTTCTTAAGTGGGAAAAGTTCAGCTTGGACATGAGTGGCCTAAGATGAGGTATAGGAAGTTCTTAGGTGAACAAGGCACAATCTACTTGTAGTAGGTGCAATTGATCAAGTTGTTAGGGCTGAAGCAGACCAATGTCACATGAACTGGAGTAGCTAAGGACTTGATTGGGTTCCCAAGTCGTGAAAAAATGTAAGGCTAGTTGTGAGGGCATGAGTGCTAATGCATGCTAGGGAATGCTAACATGTGCCAGATAGTTCAAAGGCATGTCAAATATGATAATATGTGTCAAGTGCTAAGGCATGCAAAGGTGTGCAATGGTGTGACAATACATGCCAGGGAATATCAAGGCAACAAAAAGGAGAAACAAGTTAAACTACAAGGAAATGAACACATAATAGGGTTAATAAGTCATCAATTTACATTTTCCAAGAGGGGCATGCTATGCACACCAACACTAGGTGGAAATAAGTGGCAAGTGGCAAGTGTTAGTGCATTGTAAGTGCCAAATCATCCTCTGTTACTTCTCTTCTAATTTCCAATAATTGATCTCAAATAACATTAATATTAAACCATGCCAAAGCATACCGAGGCATCTTAATGAATGCTAGACATGATAATGATCATGGCCTCTTTAGGACTACATCTCTCTTCGGTCCCTTGATCAAACGAGCTCCTTCTCACTTGATGTTATTTCCTTCATCCTAAGGACTCCTTAAATAGTTTTTCCTAGACCTCTTAGGAGCCCTCTAGAACTTACGGGTTTTATCCACTTAGACCTTAGGAAATATTAATTTTCCTTTTTAATTTTCTTTTATATTTTAAACCCCATCTTGGGTCCAAAATCCCTTTTCTTGGCTTCTATTCCTACAAAGCCTTTTGTGACCAAACTCACACAAGGCCATCTCACTAGGCTTGTGGAGTACCTCCCAAACTACACAATTCAACAACATAGTCTAGTTGTAGTAACTATAACTTGGTCAAGCTCTTGTAGTCAGGCGAGGGCTTGGTTCAGTTCCCAAGTTGAAAATTAAGTAAGGGTAGTTATGAGGGCATGATAGCTAGGGAGGGTAGGGCATGCAAAGGAATGAAAAGGCATGCTAACATATGTTGGACAATGCCAATGCATGCTGAACTAGAGTGTTAGGGAGTATCGGGCATATCAAGGGATAACTAGGTCAACATGCATGGAAAGGAAAAAATAAGAGTGTGTGCCAGGGGTTGTTAGCGAATTCAAGTGTGCTAGGGATTAAGCGTGTTAGGAGAAGTTTAGAATAGGATTTATAGGAGGCAAGCCTACGGTTGTTATAATGGGCTCGAAATAACAGTTTTAGACAAAGGGAGACCACTTTGTGCTAGGCACAACATTGTTTTTCCTTTAGTTTTTTATTTTTATTTTTATATGAGATGTGGCACACTTTGGCTACATGCTTATGTTTTAAACTGTTCTAGATAATTGCATATTGTACATTTTTTTGTATAAGTTTTCAGGAACTTGACTTGTGTCAGTTTATATCTTGTGTGCCTTGTGAATCTTATGGTTCTTGAAAACTCTCAGTTAATGTTCTACTGTTTATATGAAATAAACATACATGTGAAATATTTCCTGTGTAAACTATGTTGCTTAGTTGTTTTATGGCCATGGATAGATCATGTGATCCTTGTCTTGGAAAATAGTTAAGTGGGACAAGTTGAGCTTGGACATGAGTGGCATAAGATGAGTTATAGGCAATTCTTAGGTGAACAAGTCACAATCTACTTGTAGTAGGTGCAATTGGTCAAGTTGTCGCAGTTTAAGCAAGCCAGTGTTTTCACATGAACTGCAGTAGCCAAGGACTTGATTGGGTTCCCAAGTCATGAAAAAATGTAAAGGCTAGATGTAAAGACATGAGTGCCAAGGCGTGCTAGGGAATTCTAAGATGTGTCAGATAGTGTGAAGGCATGTCAAACATGATAAGATGTGCCAAGTGATAAGGCATGCCAAGATGTGCAAGGGTTTGTTAATGCATGCCATGTATTTTCAAGAAAAAAGAAGGGAGAAACAAGTTAAACTACAAGGAAATGAACACATAACAAGGTTAATAGGTCATCAATTTACCTTTTCCAAGCAGGGAATGCTAGGAACACCAACACTAGGTGCCAATAGGTGCCAAGTGTAAAGTATTAGTGCATTATAAGTGCCAAGTCTTCCTTTGTTGCTTCTCATCTACTTTCCAAAAATTGATCTCAAATAAATTTAATATTAAACCATGCCAAATCATACCAAGGCATCTCAACATGTTCCATACATCCTAAGAATTTCCAAGCACCAACACGTTCCAAGCGCCAATATGTGTCAGGGAGTGTTATGCATGTTATGAAGTGGAATGGCATGTTGAAGAGTGATAAGGTGTGCTAGAGAGTGATAATTCATGTTGAGGATGATTAAGGAGTACTAGAACAAAACATTAAGGGAGCACTAGATCAAAATTCATGGAATTTAATGAATACGAGGAACATGTTCCAGGGACTAGTGTTAATGAGTGTTAGTTGCCATGCCAAGGAGGGAGTGACAAGGTATGCTAAGAATTGGTAAGGCATGCTAGGGAATATCAAGGCATGTCAAGGAGTGCCAAAGTGTGCTAGGGAGTTCCAGGGTGTGCTAATTATATGTGCCAAATAGTGCCAATATATGCCAATACATGCCAGGTGCTAAGGATGTGCAAGGTGCCAGGGTATGTCAATATGTGTCAAGAATTTTCAAGGAAAAAAAAGGAAGAACCAAGCTAAAATGCAAGGAAATGAACATATAAGAGGGTTAATAGGTCAGAACTTTATCTTTTTCAAAAGGGGCATGCTAGTCACACTAATAATAGGTCCCAATACATGCCAAGTGGCATTGTGTGCCAAGTGCTAATGTATGTCAATGCATTCAACCAAGGTGTTCCATGGCATGCTAGGGACTACATGCATGCCAACACATGCTAGGAGAGTTCCATGTTGTGCTAGTGCATGCCACCATGTGCTTGGGTGTTAGTGTCATAGCAATATGTTCTAGGTACAAAGATGTTCCAAGACATTCAAGGTGCTAATAAATGTTAGTGTGTGACATTAAAGCATTAATTTAAGGTGTGCCCAGATTGTTGAGGAGTGTTAGGTCTTTCTCATTAATAGAATTGTCATAGCTTGATTATGTATTAAATAATATATTTCCTACACACACTAGTGGAAATTTATCTAAAGGGAATTTTCTAGATTATAAACTTAATAAATTTGAATCCTAGGAAAACTCATAGGAAAAATCTATTCGAATAGTCATTACTCGAGGGAAATGATACACACTAATTACTTCTTAAAAAATTGACTAATTCTAACCACTATGGCCTTGGACATATTATAAAAAATACTCCACAATAATGGCCTTAAATCATTATCTTTTGAAAAAAAATATTAACATGCATATAGCATCATTGGAATGATCAATGGTGACAAATTTTTTTGACCGTCACCGAAAGTAACAAAAAGAGAATTTGTGAGGGTCATTAAAAGTTTGTCACTAGAAGTGTCACCAAAGAGAGAATTAGTGATGGGCCTTTAACGACCCTCACCAAAAGTGTCATTGAAAATGGCTTTAGTGATGAACCTTAAAGGACCATCACTGTATACACTTACAATGACACTTTTTGAAGGACTGCCACCATATGTGACATTGGTGACGGACCTCAAAGGTTCGTCACAAGCATGACCCTCAACAATGTCCTTTTTTCTTGTAGTGGGAATACGTGTCCCATGACCATGGTTATTATTTTTTCTTTATTAACTTTTATTACATGGAGTTTTCACCAGGGTTGTTATAGTTCAACCCTTGACCTAATAGCTGCTTGGTCACAACTCCAGGTCATATGGTGAAACTACTATTAGGTAGGTGCTGCAACAGTCAACGAAGGACAATAGTAGTCATATATTTTTTAGCAACAACATGGGCATTTTTTGTGGTATTTGGAATTTTTTCCAAATCTGGTGGTACACCAAATTTATAAAAGTTCCACTAAAACCTGTAAAAATTCTAGAATTGAAAATTTGGACAGTTTAACTTAGGTTTTGTTACAGAGAGAAGGGATAAGAGTTAGAATAATTAAATAACACATTCAAAACACTTGAAAAAAGCAGTTAATATAAGAAAAAATAAAGATTCATACAAGAAAAAGAGTCAAAGTTAACTAAAAGTTCAATAATTAAAATTATAACTCAAATTCTATATAAGTAGAAGCAAATTTACAAGGAAAAAAAGATGTGTGTGAAAAAAAAGGATATATTTGTGGTATTCTGATCAGCAATTAGATATTCCTGAAGGTGATTTTAGGGTGTTTGGGGTGAGTAATTGAGGTCAGTAATTATTTGTTTCATGAAAGGAAATGACCTTCATGATTAAAGTTTGAAAATGGAATGAAAGATGTATCAGGGAGGTCAAGCAGGTCGCAACTTGTAGATTAGGGACTGTAGCATCTTTCATTAGTGGATGGTAAAAAATCATGGGTTGGAGCTCCATTAAGTGATAGTTGATAAACTAGGGGTTATGGCCCCTTTGATTTGTAGTTCATAAATTAGGGAGTAGTATCTTCCTTCTGGTTGTAGTTAGAGAATTGTAACAACAACCAGAAGCTTTCCTTTGTGGAAATAATTAAAGAGAAGTTTGGAGAATTTATGTGTTCTATTTGTAATTATAATGATTGGTTCTTGTGATGCTGATATGAATTGTTGTTGAAGTATTTATTGGTGTCCTAGTAATATTTACTAGTGAAATAAAATTTTAAAATTCCTACAATACTAATTCACCCCCCTTGAGTACTGTATTGGTTTCTAATAATTGGTATTATAGCTGTGGATGCTTTTGGATTAGTTTAATAGGAAGAAGAAATATCAAGGACCATGGAAAAACAAGAAGGAGGATACACCAATAGGGCACCGATGTTGAATGGGACAAACTATGTGTTTTGGAAAGTCAAACTAAAAATATATATTCAATCTCTTAGAGCTGATGTATAGGATACAATGTAAGAATAATATTAAAATCCTCAAGACTTGATTACTAGAGATCAGAATATGGATTTTACATGAAATGGTAAAGCTATGAATGTTTTACTTGCTGGTATACCTAAATCAAAAGTAGTCAAGGTCATGGATTGATCTACTAAAAAATCTATTTGGGACAAGATGAGTAGTTGCTATAAAGGTGACATAAAGGTAAAGCAAGACAAACTTCAAGGTTTTAGAATTCATTTAAATTCTTTTAAGATCCATGGTGGTGAAGATATTGCTAAATATTTTCTAAGAGTTGACAAGTTGTGAACACTATAAGAGGTCTTAATGAAAAGTTAGATGGTCTAGTAGTTGTTCAAAATGTGTTGATATCTCTCCCTGGGAAATTTAATCCAAAGGTTTCAACCATTGAGGAGATGAAAAATTTGAAGTCTCTCACTTTGGATCAAGTACTTGTACTCTTACTTCCTTTGAGATGAGAATTTATAATGGCAATTAAACAACGAAGGATTCAACCTTCAAAGAAAATAAGAAGCCCACGGAAGAACATGATGATTCATGTTGTGAATTAGATGAAGAGGAATATAAGTTTGTAAGGAATCTCAAGAGAGGTTCATGCAGATACATAGTTAAGTTACATTTTAAGTGCTTTAACTATGGTAAAGTTGGTCACTATACTTCGAGGTGTCCTGAAAATAAGACGAATGAATATGACCCTAGAGAGAAGTTTATAAAAGTGAAAAAGGATAGAAAGGAGGCTAAAAAGAAAAGCTTCTACACCCAAGATGGTAGATCATCTAAAAGTGAAGAAATATAATCATCAGATGAGGAAAAATCCTATGATAGTGCAAATGAATTTATGCTCATGGCTATAAATAATCTAGAAGTAAAAGTTATTGATTCTAATAGAGAAGAGGGTGAGGTCAACCTAGAGGGCGAGCTAATCGATTCTCTTGAAGAGATTAAAAGGTTGAGGAAGAAAAATAAAACTCAAATTGAATTGTTGATCAAGGAAAAAGTTGAATCTATAGAAACTTTGATCCTTAAAATTGAAGAAGCTAAGAAGATTCAAGAAACTATAAATTAGTAGTTTAGTGAGAAAATTCAAGCTTGTGAAAATCTTGAAGGAGAAATTTTTTCTCTGAGAAAAAATCTTGAAAAATATAAAACTCAGCTGAGCTTCAATGAGAAATTTTTAAAAGGGACTAAAATTTTGAATGATCTCCTTGATGCTCAAAGGGTCTCGAATAACAAACAAGGTCTTGGATGTGAAGTTGATTCATGCTTAGTAATTGATTTGAAGGGAAAGAAAGAAATTACTTTTGTGCATGGAACCAAAATTGGAGAAAATGCAACATCAAAGGGAGTTCCAATGCAACAACTAAGAGGAAATGGGACCACACAATCTAATATATAGCCAAAACAAAATCAAGTGTTTCAAAACAACAAGAGGAATTCAATTAAGCAAAAACCAAACAGAATAGCCCAATAAGATTTCATAAATCAATTTTCTCCCAAGTATGAAGACATATTTCCAGTTTATCATTTCACATATACAAATTATGGGCACAAGGCAACAAATTGCAAGATGAATTTATCATACAAAAAACGTAGGCCATGAAGAAGAATATAATAGCCAAATTATATTTTTTCTAGGAAAAGGATGAGTAGACCCAGGTACAACATTTCATTCTCTGCTTTGAAAATTTTGATTTTATTTCTGTCAAATTTTTGGGCATAGCGAAGCTGATTGTAAACCTAGAAATAAAATCCGTAATCTAATTATCAACCAAACAAGCCAAGAATCTAAGGTCTAGTAGGAAAAATAAATCAAAGATAGCTGTAATATTTTTCTATATGCTCAGAATGAAGGTAGCCATTGGTATGTGGACATTGATTGTTCAGGAACATGTAAAGAGACAAAAGTAAGTTATTTTCATGAAAAGTAGTTGAGAAAGGTAATGCGACCTTTTGAAATAAAGCACCTTGTAATATTGTGGGAAAAAGAGTTGTCAGCTTAGATAATGGCATAGGTAAAGCCAAGGATGTGTTGTTTGTTGATGGGTTGAAGCATAATTTACTAAGTGGTGTTTTAAATGTGTGACTAGTTATGGTGTGTTATTTAAAGATAAAAAATTTCGAATTAAGTCTACGAGAACAAGAAAAATAGTTGTTGAAGTTGTTAGAACATAAAGTAATGTATATTTGCTACAAGGAAAGACAAAGAGGCATTTTTTTTCAATGAGAGTTGGTTGTGGCATCAAATAATAGGACTAAACTTTGATTAGATTGTAAAATTGGGGAAGAAGAATGTTGTTAGATATTTTCCAAAGCTTTAAAAGCATGAGAATACTATTTGCAAGTCTTGTCAGATTGGAAAACAAGTTTGAGAACCATTCAAGTCCAAGGATAACTCATCAACCATGCCATTGCAATTGATACATATGGACTTATATGGTCCTTCAAGGTCTCAAACACCCATTGGTAAATTATTTTTTTCTGATCATTGATGATTTAAAAAAAATGATATGGGTGACATTTTTAAGAGAAAAATCAGAGGCCTTTGAGAAGGTTAAAGACTTTGAGTCCATGGATGAAACTAAGATTGAATGTAAAATCAAGTGCATAGGGTATAATAATGGAGGTGAGTTTAGTTCAAAAGAGTTTGATGATTTTTGTAAATAACATGGCATCAAAAGGGAGTTTACCATAGTAAAGAATCCACAATAGAATGGTGTAGCAGAGAGAGCCAATAGATCAGTTCAACAGTTGGTCAGAGCCATGATGGGGGAAAGAAATATTCAAGAGATATTTTGGCCAGCTAAATATTTTCACATGACAGTGATGATTCTCAAAAATCACACTTCAGACCAAACAATTATAAAACTCGATATGAGCTTTGGGATGGTATACCTACAATAATCAATAATTTCAAACTATATAGAAGCAAATGTTATATCAAAAGAAATGATGAAAAGATTGGTAAGTTTGATGCAAGGGTTAAATTGAAGGTATTTTTCTTGGATACTCACAATAACAATGGATATAGACACTAAAAAAACAATACAAAGATGATAGTTGATTATATTGATGTTAAAGTTGATGAACATATTGATTTTGAAGACATTCAGCTAGTAAATATCAACTCCAATGATCCAGTCAAAAATGATGAGAAGGTTGATGAGCCATTTTTAGATGAATACATTGAAGAATACCTTAGTTCACTCTCCAAATATCATATAAGCTATGTTTTAAAGCACCATCCAGTTGACCAAATTATTAGTGACTCAAATTCAAGTGATTAGACAAAAAGAAGACTGCTAAATCCCCCTACTTAAGTGAATGTAGTCTTGTTATCTATGATGGAACCAAAGGATTTTTATTAGGCCAAACAATATGACAATTGGTTAAAATCCATGCATGAAGAGATTGATCAAATCGAGAAAAATCATACATGGGAGCTTGTTTCAAGACCAACAAACAAGAATGTGATTGGCACAAAGTGGGTCTTTAGGAAAAAAATGAATGAATGGGGTGAAGTATTAAGAAACAAGGATATATTAGTTTTCAAATTCTATGCACAAATTCAAGGTTTGGAATTTGATGAAACATTTTCTCTTGTTTCTCTAATAGAGGTAATATACATGTTTTTGGCTTTTGCTAGTTTCAAAAAATTCAAGTATCAGATGGATGTCAAATTTGACATTTTAAATGGAGAATTGCAGGAAGAATCCTACATTAAGAAAATAGATGGCTTTTCAGCTGTTAGATAATCCTGATTATGTTTGAAAGCTAAAAAAGGCCTTGTATGGTCTCAAGCAAGCTCGAAGGGCTTGTATTCCAAGTTGGATAGTTACTTTCTCAAGTGTCATTTTAAAAGAGGCAAAGATGATAGTGATTTATATGTGAAATCCAATTATGGAAAATTATTAGTAGTGGTTGTCTATGTTAATGATATTATTTTTTCCAGTGATTCAACTCAACTAAATTTCTAGTTTGCAGCTGATATGAAGGTAGAATTTGAGATGTCTATGCTTGGAGAAATTTATTCTTTCCTTGGTTTGTATATTCCGCAGTATTCCAATGGAATTTATATCTCACAAATCAAGTATATCAAGGAATTTTTGAAGAAATTTTGCATGGAGAAATTTTCTTTAGTAAGCATTCCAATGGTTACTGGATGCACGCTCAACAATATTGTTGAATCACCAGAGGTGGATCAGGATTTATACAGATTTTTTATTGGCAACCTCCTATATTTGGCAGCTTCACGACTGGACATTTTGCATAAAGTTTAAATTTTTGGAATATTTCAAGCATCCCCCAGAAAAATTCATCTTCTAGCAATAAAAAGGATTCTCAAACATCTTGGAGCCACAATGGACTATGGACTTTGGTACCCTATAGGTAAATATTTTTCACTAACTATTTTTACTAATGCTGATTGTGTAGATGATCTAGATGATCAAAAAAGTACTAGTGGTGGTACTTTCTTTCTTGGTGCATGTCTTGTTTCATGGTTGAGCAAGAAGCAAGCTTCAATTTATCTCTCTATTACTGAAGTAGAATATATAAAAGTAGCTTCTTATTGCACTCAAATCTTGTGGATGAAGCAAAATTTACAAGATGTACAAGTGTTATATGATTAGCCTATTCGTATCATCTGTGATAATAAAAATTCCATAAACATGTGCAAGAACCCTTTCTTCCATTCAAATACAATGCATATTCCAATCAACTGCCATTTCCTCCGAGAGCAAGTTACAAATCATATTTTCAAGCTAGAATATGTAAGTACAAAATAATAGGTAGATGATATATTCACCAAAACACCCCTAAGAGATAAATTTGAGTATATAAGGAAAATATTGGGAGTAGTTCCTCTTGAATCACTCCAATATATCTTCCTCACAAGGAATAAAAGAAACCAACAACCACTCAGTATATTAGATGAAAGTTTCTAGGTCCTTAGGATCACCAAGACAGGGGGAGATTGTTGACAAGGGGATCACATTAGTTTCTTTTACATTGATATGAAAGGGGGAGAAGTACCTCAAACAAAAAGGAAGGGGAGAAGTACACCAAAGGATAAGTTCACTAACGGAGAAGTGCATCATAGGTGGAGCAACATCCACAGAGGGAGAAGAAATAAAAGAAGAAGGAGAAGTAAGAAGTACAATTTTCTTTAGCTGTTATGCTTGTGTTTTATGGTTTTGTCACATGTTTGTGTCTTATTGTGTTGCCATAAATTCCAAACAAGGAGAATGTTAGAAACAAGTTGTCTTCGATGGAAAATTGATGGACATGCATTGTGGGTGCAAGTAGATTGATAAAGGAACATAAATTTTGAAGCCATTTTCAATATAACAATTCATATAAAGTGCTTTTAGAAATTTCTCATATGGATAGAGTTCTAAAAGAGCCTTCTAGTGGTATATGAAATTCTAAAAATGGCCTCCTGGATTAGAAGTAATTGACAGTCAAAGATTAAAAGACCTCAAGTCAAAAGTTGTAGCTAAAGATATGGTGATGGTCTTAGTTGGAGTTAGTTTTTCCATTTGGAAAAACTTGGTGGAGCTCTTGGTAGAGGACAACCATTAAAACTTGAGCATGTATTAAGGTGGATTGTGAGCCACACATCCCCACTTACCCGTCAATGAAATTGTGTGGGCCCAAGCGCGCCTAAGGTTTAATGACCTGGGGGGGGGATCCATTATTGGTATTATTTCCATGCTGACGATCGTAAGATCAACAAATCATATTAAAAGCGGTATCCCCCTAATTTTACTATGAGACCACATAGGGGGTACACGTTAAAACCAATAAATTGTATATGGCGCAGGGGAGCATGTATAAGAGAGGTGGCATAGATAGGTGAGCTAGAAAAATTAAAAAAGCATGCCAGTAGGATATGGATGACAAAGGTGATAGAGCACTAAGATGAGTCGGCAAGGACAAATGGACGAAGAGTTTAAGACATGGATGAACAGGTGGATGCATAGGTGGAAACATAGGTGGATGATGATGCCAACATGGCATCGATAATGATGGGGAACCTATGAGGGTGTGACTTGTGGCATGTGTTTTCAACATTTTTAGGAATCCAAGTGTTCCAAATCTCAGTGAAAATGACACCACTAAGGAGATGACTTGTGGCACAAATGATGCAAGGATGACATAAATAGGATGATCTGGGAGTTGGTATAGGCTCTGACCTTGTTCAAATCTCTACCTAATAGCATCTTGGTCATAACTCTAGGTCATATGGTGAAAGTGCTATTGGATAGGCGCTTCAACAATCATCATAGGACACTAGAATGTGGAGAATTTTTAACAGTAGCGTGAACAAATTTGGTGGTATATTTGGAATTTTTTCCAAATCTGGTGGTATGGAAATTTTAGAAAAGTTCCACTAAAACTTGTAAAAATTCTAGAATTTCAAATTTGGACAGTTTAACTTAGGTTTTGTTGCAAATATGTGTGTGAAAAAAAAAGGATATGTTTATGGTAGTTTGACCAGTAATCATAGTTTGATGAAGGTGATTTTATGGTGTTTGATGAGAGTAATTGAGGCCACTAATTATTTTTTTATGGAAGGAAATGGCCTTCATGATTTGAGTTTGAAAATGGAATGAAAGATGAATCAAAGAGGTCAAGCAAGTAGCAACTTGCAAATCATACGTTTTATCTCGTTACAGTAGTGTTTGGTAAATAATAAAGGGTTGGAGCTCCTTTCAGTGGTAGTTGATAAACGAGGGGTTGTGGCTCCTTTCAGTTGTAGCTGATAAATTAGGGAATAGTAGATTGCTTATGGTTTTAGCTACAGAAATTTGTAGCAACAATTAGAAGCTTTCCTTTGTGGAAATAACTGAAGAGAAGTTTGAATAATTTGTGTTCTATTAATGCTTCTAATGATTGATTCTTGTGATGCTGATATGAATTGTTGTTGAATTATTTATTGGTGTCCTAGTAATCTTTACTAGTGAAAGAAAATTTTAAAATTCCTACAATATTGATTCACCCCCACTTCTCAGTATTTTCTTGGTTTCTGACAAGGATATGTGGCTTGGTTATGGACAAGCTTACCAATTTCCTGAGGAACTTATTGATTTTCTTAAGGATAGGGGAATCTCAAGACTAGCCCATAAAAATTGCCTTGATTGTACCACTATATGGAATTAAGGATGGCTTACAGTTGGATATTTGTAAATCGATAAAGCTTTCAGTGAAATATGAAGGGGATATCTTGATGCTTTAGTTTTGGCTCATATCAGAATCTCTGAGAATGGAGATGATATGGCTTGGGATCACTCTCTAATTGGAATTTATACACCTAATATGGGGTATCATCACTTAAATACAATTATAGAGGAGGAGGTTGGGGAATAGTGGTGGAGAGAGGTTTGGAAGGTGAAGTTCCCAACTAAATCTCACATATTCATGTGGTTCATCCTTGCAAAAAAATACCCTAGTTGGGATTTGATTCAAAGGCATCATAAGTTTGGGCCTAGTTACTGTTCACTCTATAAGTTAAACATTGAATCAATAGAATATATTTTTGTTGAATGCCCTTTCTCTAGTCATATTTGAAATCTGTGTGTTGTAGTTTTTTATTGGGGATGTGTTTGGAGAGGTTCTTGTTTTGAAGAGAAATGAAGGTACTGGGTCCAAAACAAGAACAATAAACCTTTTAAGGTCTTACCTTTTCTTATCTGCTGAGGTGTATGCATGGAAAGGAACAAGGATTTTTTTTAACAAGCACTCCTCCTCAAATCAGGCTGCTACTAAAGTTTTGGCCATCCTTTTTCATTTTCATAATACTTCTTTCCCTTCTAGGAATATGCTCGTTATCCCAAAGGATCTTGACAAATATTTCCCATGGGGATTTTTTGATGGGGCTGAGCAGGGTGAAAATTTATCATGTGGTGGTGCCTTTGTTATTTATTTATCATATCAACATTATTTAAAATTCAGTATGGGTCTTGGGAGGGGTTCAAACAATCTGGAAGAGCTATTATCTTGTCTTTTATTAATGGCTTTTTCTTGGGAGAACGATTGTGATCAACTCCAAGTTTTTTGTGATTCCTTGTTGGTTATGAATTGAGTCAAAAGTATTCAATAGTGTTGTTGCTTGCATATTTCTCATATATTGGAAGATTTACAAATGATAAATCATTCTTATTTTAATTTTTCTTGTACTCATATTTACAGGGAACGTAATAGCGTTGCAAACCAACTTTCTAAGGAAGAAATTTAGTTGGATTGGGGCCTTCATTCAATTGAGGAGGTATTGAATGATGAACACTACATGTTTTTTCATCATCCATTCTTGGAAAACCTCAAAACACAAAGACATACTTAGAGGATCTTTTGCACTTTTGTTTTTCTCTTCATATGCTACATGTTATCAATTGTTTTGACAATGCTGCTAAAACCTTTTAGGCTTTATATTCTGATTTTATATCAGAATGATCATGAGTTGTAGCTACTGCTCGTTTTTGTTTCTTTTTGTGTAGATCTTTAAGGCCAACTAATGTTAAGGAAGTATATCTTCTGATGGGAGAACATTTTATCTTTTTTCCATTGCATGGATTTAGGTAGATCCAATATGAGTACACTCTTTGTATGTGTAGTTAAAAAAACATATATATATTTTTTATTTATATAAATAAAGCTACGATTTTTTCCTAGGAAATAAAGAATTATTTCATCCATATATTGAATTATTATTGGTCATAATGTTGTTAAATCCATTTTCCCAAGCGTCGTGAAGGGAGAACCACCTAAATACTAATGAGACTAAGGAATATTAAAGAAGGCACCGAGATAGTTGATGAAAATAGACAATTTCAAGATCTAAAAAAGGAAGACAATCAACAAGGAAATGGGTTTGTATCTACAATATAGAATTCATATGTTTAAGTGGTTAACATGTTTCTTAATTTGTTTCAAACATATTTTAATATATTTGATATCAACAAAAAAATTAATATTTTAATGATTATTATACAATGGAAATATAGGAGGTTATATCATTAATCTAATTTTACTTATGAAGAAAAGGAACATGAAAGAATATATGTTTTGGTACATGCACACTTAAGACATTGTTTTTCATTCTTTAGTACATTATGAGGGATGCATATGACCTATTTTCTTTCACAACTCGACCTCTCCTACCATTCAAGATGATATTTTATTTTTAGCAAGTCTATATTAGTAATTCTACTTTTAGCAAGGGAGAAACTTCGTACCCCAAGAGCTAGGGAAATTTGAAAAATTATGTACTTGTATCTTGGGATAAATTATGGGAGGAAAGTGGTCCATGGTGAACTTTGGCATGATGGTGATAATATCCACTTGGATATCAATGAGAAAATAGTCATACACATTTATAGTACCTTTATTTATGCAAAACCATAGAAGTCAACCAAAATAAGATAACAAATATATATCTAATTAACTTGAATCATGACACCTAGGAAGGAGGTAATATTTCCATCCCTGAGTGGACATGATTGATAACTAGAGGACACTACAACCTATAGAAACATTAATTGAAGGTCACAATTATACCCAAACTAAAAGTACATTCAAGCCAAAAGATTCTAAAACATGGATTGAAAACATATGACAAATTTTGCAATGAGTGATCATTTTAATTCATGAATTTATTTTTCCACCATACCTAAATTTGCAATACACCAAAAGATCAAGTTGTTGTTACTATTGCATTAGTGGAAGAAAATGACACTAATGCATCTGTTAGTGTCCATGAATTTCTATCTGAGTGTAACAACTCTAAACATCATATAATTAGATATATAAAGAATATATATATATATATATATATATATATATATATATATATATATATATATATATATATATATATATATATATATATATGTTTTTTTTTTAACTTCATCTTATGTAGACCCACAACCAACTCCTAAAATTCACCCATGTTAAAGTAGACATTGTGATTTCACATAATATCTATCCGTAATTTCTTATGGAAATATAGAGGAACCTCCATATTATTGAAGGGATTTTGGTGAAATAACATAAACCATCTATCAATTCAATACATTAACTAGTAGGTAGATGTGCCAATCCATGCAGATGTGTCTCTTTATCACTAGTAGCTGTAAATGGGTACTTAAGTCAATAAATAATTCATCTATTGTTTTTTTTGAAATGTTTAATTATTTAGCTCGATCTTTATTTAGACCCATCTTTTCAAACATTCTATCCACAAAGTTTAAAATATGAGTTAATTGGCCTTGGTCATTTGTAATGGAAGATACCATTGTCTAGGGAAGTGGTTGTAGTAGTTTGCTAGTCTTGCGTAAGGGATATAAAGAGTTCCAAACCACATAATTTCCATGTTAATATTTGTTAATTTTATATTTAGATTTCATGTGTCTTCTTATAGCTATTGAATTTGGATATCCCTAGATGTAATGTTGCAAATAAATAAATAAATATAAATTAAGAATATTCTTATCCATTTTTAAACCAATTATGAAATTAAAAAAATCAATTAAACTTCTATCCTTAAATCTATTGAAGGCAAATTTTATGAACCTATCCTTGATTAACTCTCCCAATTTACACAATGTCAATCAAAATGCACGGAGTGGTTGATAGAAGAAATAGTTTGGTTGTGGCTTGGCCATTTTTTATTTTTGTCCCACGGGAACATGTGCATTCTTCAGAATGAATGTGTTCTTTGAAGAAGACATTTGCATTCCGATCAATGCCAACTTGGAAGTGAATTGATAGCATTTGTGGTAGTTAGAAAAACCTTGAAGTTAGGAAATGAAAAATGTGTGGACACTATTGAGAACACAAATGCATTTATATATTTATTTCTCTTTCTTTTTTTTTCAAAAGAAAAAAAACCACTATTTATTAATGAAGGAAATAGCAGTACATATTCTCAAACATAAATATATGGAAGCAAGAAGAGAAGTCCAAAAAGATTTCCTTCCACAACATGACATTATGAACCTATAATATATAGGTTCCATGATTTAGAAATCTGATAGCATTTATACATTTATCACATACACAAAAAAATAAATAAGAAATATACTATTTGTACATACTTAATTTATCATAATTAATATTTCTCAAACGTAATATAAGTGATATTGAAGTCTCTAAATGCTCTTACTTAAATGGCTTCAAATAAATCCTGGCTTTGCATTTACTTAAATGGCCTCTAATAGATCATGGCTTTGCATTTAATTTAATTTTATATAGGTAAAATATTTTTCTATATTTTTCTTAAAAAGATAAATATTTTAAATAAACACATTAATATATGTTTTAATCATTATTTAATACTTTATGATGTTAAATTTTAATTAAATAAAAAATAATAATCATTTAATTTTATTTTTTAAAATATTTAATTAGATTTTATATTTAAAAAAAAATGTTAATTTAACCAATTTTAATGTACATAATACCTATATAAATAATTATTATTTTTTAATTTTTTGGAATTGATCGATTTTTTTACTTAAGTAATTATTTTATTTTTATTTTTGGGATTGATCGATTTTTTTACTTTAGTCCTGAGTATGAAAGTGATATGATTAATCCAGAGATGAGATAGTTTTGAGTATGAAAGTGATGTGATTAATCCAAAGACATTCTCATCTGTAATATAAATTACATCACAAAACTCTAAGTTTTTTTTTTAATTATAAAAAAATAAATTTCAGAATAAAAATAATATTAAATAATTATTAATAAAAATATATTTTTACAATATATAAAAATATTTAAAAATATAAAATAGTTTATATTATATAAATATATTTTAAAAAAAATCTGAATTAGTTAATATTTAAATATAAAAAAATTAATAAAATATGTTTTCTAGAATAACATTTAAAAAAATGTATATCTTGGTGATAAATTGATGAATAAGAAAAATAATTATTGTTATTAATTTTGAGTTTTTTTATTTGGAAATAGTTGGATAGAAAGAATCACGATCATATTTCAAATTATTGCATACAAAGGCATATTATACAACCCAATATGAAGATGATGTGTGATATCCTTAGTGCTTAATGTGAAGTTGGCAGATGTCCATTTAAAATAATCATAGAATATTATCTAATCCAACTTTATTACTTTTACTTCATAGATGTGGTATAAATATTTCACTCTTACTTAGTGATAAACAATTTTTTTTAATGTTCATGCTGGACGACATAATTTTATTCAACTTTTAAAACATATAAAGTAATCAAAAGGAAAAAAAATAAAAAAATCACTTTTGAATGTGACTAAGATATATAACTCATATACTTTTTACAAATATTTCAATATAGAACTTGAATAAACTATTTGAATATCTATATTGGCTAATTTATTTCAATATCAACTCTTTATATGTATGAGAAAAAGAGTTAATATTGATCATAATAAAATATTACAATGTCTAAAGAGTTGAAGTAATTGAAAGTAAAAAAATTCAATAACTTCTTAAAATGAGTAACAAGTATATGCAAAGTTAAGTAATAATTATATATTTTTAAAAATATATTAATTAAAAGAAATAACACGTTAACAAAAATAATGTGGTTCATGAATACATATTTCAATCCTCATTTTCAATAAAATATTTCATGGTTAGAAGAGAGACCATGTAGATATTATATAAAGTAGTTGAAAATAAAAATTGTTATGGTTAACACATTTTAAGTAGTCTTACTAATTTACATTTTGGCTTTTGAATATATTTTTAGTTTATTTTCTCTAAAATCAAATAGAGAGTTGTTGGAATTGCAAATTTAAATTGTGTAGTCTATGCAATATAAGTGCCTAAACTGATTTTCAAAGTGTTGAATCCATTTATGCATTCAAAAATGCAATTTAAACAATAAAAAAATACACAATGTGTGTGTAAAGAGGGAGTACCAATCTGAATCCATCAAATCATGAATATATCAAGAATCAAGAAAAAATCAAATCATGAATATATCAAGAATCAAGAAGGATCAAATCTCTAGACATGCAAACATCTTTTCAAATTTTGTACTCTAAAAATTTTTTCATATAAAAAATCTAACTATCTAGATACATATAAAAAATCTAACTATCTAGATACTTGCTAAATCTATGATTAAGGTGGATCTATATTGATAATTAAAAATTAAACAGAAATGAAAAATATTAATAATAATTTCTAGAAACCATTTTAACATAAATTTATTAATTCTCTCTCTATATATAATTTTAAATAATAATTTAAAAAATATAGAAATAACTAAAATTACAATTATATAAACTTACATAAATTTATTAAAATATAATCGTATAAACATTTTTAAATTAAATCTGTTAAACTTACATTTTTTTCATATTTAGAAAAGAGAAAACCTATCCTAGGGTGGGCTTTTGGACGTTTCAAGAGCATATGACAAAAGAAGAAAAAAGCGACGGCTCTTAATTGAAAGGGACAGATAACGATGGAATGATTCCATGTAACGGTTCACGGAGAAAAAGGAAGCCAGTATTATTTACAAGGATAACGTGGAGGAAGCTCTTTTTGATGAAAGAGACAGATGATTAACGGATGGAATGATTCCATGTAACAGTGAAAAAGCAACCACCATTTTCTCAAATGAACTCAACCAATTCGACATTATTCTTTTCTAACTACGCCTATTTTTCTTTAGGGTATAAGTGTTGTTCGTTGAGAGGCGGGTTTTTCTTCTGTTCTTTCAAATGCGTTTCGATGTTGGTCTCCATTTTTAATGGTTTTGTGCTCGTCATGTGTATTTTGTTCTGTTTTTCTGTCTATGTCAAATGTTTGTTCTTATTATCATGATAAAGGAGGAGGAACTGAACAGAAATGTGAGCAAATACAAGATGTTTTTTAGACTCAGCTTTCTGTGCATCTAAACATTAGGGTTTTTTTTTTTTTACAAAAAAGAAATATTTTGTCTTAAAAAGTCACTTTTTATTTTAGTTATTTTATATTAAAATTTAATATCAATTGAATTGTTTTAAAGATAAAATTTAAGACAAAATAATTTGAGACAAAACTTTGTATTTAAGACAAAAATAATTAGAGACAAAAATATTTAAAATAAAAACAATTTGAGACAAAAAAAATTAAGACAAAAGTATTTTAACACAAAACTTTATATTTAAGACAAAAATAGTTTGAACCAAAAACATTTTAAGACAAAACTTTATATTTAAGAGAAAAACAGTTTGAGACAAAAAAATTTTAAGACAAAAGCAATTTGAGACAAAAATATTTTAAGACAAAATTTTTGATTTAAGACAAAAGCACTTTGAGACAAAAATATTTAAGACAATGGCGACTTAAGACAATGACAATTAAGACGAAACCCATTAAGATAGTTAGCAATTAAGACCAAATCATTAGCATTCAGAAGTTTGCATTGAAATATCCATGAGTGGATAGTGGATAATTATATTTTTTATTTTTAAAAATAGATTCAAACCACATGAAATTTGATCATGTCATGATATTTATTTCTTTTATATTATATTTCTATTTTTTCATTAAAACCACATTCTAAAAATACAATAAATAAATTCCCCGATCGGGGTGTAGTAGGGGGAGGCCGGAGCGTAATCAATATGTTGGTGATCGTAGCCTGCCGCGTGGGGAGGACAACCACCACGTGGAGAGTGCATGCAATCGCTTGGAGGATAATGGATGACGAGACTTCTAGCACTAAATGTAATAAATGCAAAGTACACCCATGCGATTCCAGCTGGGTATGCCAGCAGGGCTGTCAGGAAACTTTTGGAAAAAGAGCCGGGGATGGGGTAATATGCATGGTAATGTTTGGATTTGTGCACTATGGTTTGCTTGGAAGATGGTTGCGTGTTTAGGGGTTATCTCCAGTGAAAGTTAAGGGTGACGGGCTGGGTAGATAATTGGTATGTATCATCATACTTACCCTCTGAGCCAAATATTTTTGACTTTCGTCGAATGCGGAAAATGGTAATGGTTTTCTTAGATTATTTGTTTGAACGGAGATTTGGTCAGTTCTGGTATGAACAAATGTAGAAGGTTGATGAAGCTGGCTATAGGCTTATTCTTCCTCAGCGGGTTTTTGTTCTGTTATCCAAATCTTTGGTTAGAACTTGGTTACAATTTTCGTTTCATCATTCTGATCCTTGCATTGTTAAGATAATGGTTTTCGAATTCTGCTATATTTACTGGTTGCTTCAGCTCTTTAATTGGTTGGTTTGGCTCTTTTACAGTAATTTACTATATATGGTTTTTAGTAGGGTTGTTATCCTTGTAAAAACTTCTCTATAGCTACGCAGAATGGGTATGTCTTAGTATCTGTCTCTTCTTTTCCTGTTTATAACGTCATCTCTGATAGGAGGCTGGGTAAAATTTGGAAAATTACAGATAAATGTTGCCTGTTGAAAGTTAAAATGGTTTGCATTTGTTATGGTGGAAGGAATTTCTTGCAGCAGAGCTCATTTTTCTCCTGTCTGCTCATATTTGACAATTTTGTTAATAGGGTCCTGAGGATGATATGTGGGCAAGATTTTTCACCTTATTATCTCTGTATTGGTATATGGACTCTAGTCTTACCTTTTAATTCTCTGGCCATGTCTGTCTCGTGTTATGGCAACAATATTTTAGTTTCTCTTCATTTCTTTCTTTCCCGGTTGGATTGTATTGGTGTCAGGTTTCTCTTTTGATCTCATGTCTTTCTCATGGAGCCTAACCTGGATGATAGAACCTCTCTGTGTTTCGATTCTCGAATCTTGTATAGGAATCTGACTGGTGTTGTTGTTTGGATGGTAGCTTTAGCAGATTCCTTCTCAGGTTACTTTAATATGGTTAAAAGAGGAAGGAAGCCCACTGGAGGCAAAGGTAAACAACCTACTTAGGTACAGGGGATGAAAATTTGGTTTTCAAATAGTAAATTGGCATTTGACATTCACCTATGAAACATCAGATTATTCGAAAAATGTTATGGGCACAATAACATAAATAGATTGTTGGGGGTATAGAAATGATGAAATTGAGTGATTTGTTGAGGAAGTATTGCCTGATGAAGGAGAAGGCAGTGGTCCTTTAGGGAGACAAGTTGTCAGCTTCATGAGTAGGGGTTGTAGTTAGCTTAAATTTTGCGAGTTGCCTTTTTTTGGGTATGCCACAACCTTGATCTTGCTGATAATTCATCAGATGGGTACTAATTGAATGCATCCTCGGAGAGCTTATCTGCTATTTGATTGAGCTCATGATAAATTTGGGTGAAGGATGACCATTCTAGCTCCTAAATGCGTGGCCAAATTTGATACATTAGGGATTGAAGCCGCACATTTTACTTATAAAACTTGCATTAGCCTGGTCAACAACTATTTGAGATTCTCATCTCTTGCAAACTTTTCAAATTACCACAAGCACTTTCCAAATAAATAACAACAAACAATGTTGATAACTCGACCTTTAAATTGGAACCAGGAGCCAGAGTATATCTGATATGAATGAATTGAAATGAATTTATACACAAAACACAGTGAAGAGCAAGAATAATCAACATATAAGGAGAAAAATAATTTTTTAATGAGATCACATGGAGATTCTCTGATAATTTGAGTGGGATTTCCTTCAAAATTCTTGCAAGGTATGTTTCCAGTTAGATGTATGAAAAAACACGAGACATTATAGCTACATAGCTTGATCTTACAAGAGAAATGAATTACTTCACCTTGAAAAATTTATTATGAATACCATTTTCGTGTGATCTCAAGATATGGGCAAAAGTGCATTATATAAGAAAATAAAAATGTTCATGAAATTCCCATGAAAGTGAGTGCATCAATCGATTTTAAGTTTGTTGTTCGATGTTGGTCTCTCTCATGTAGAGTTGTGGGATAGTTGCATCATGTGACTAAACTATATTCAATAAATAATCTTGCACTTACCCTGATATTTGAGGAGTAGTGCATTTTTATGTGCAACTGTATGGTCAGTGATCTCCTAATTGTGAACTATATATAACATATCTAATTGGATGTTAGCCAAAGTTTTCCATAGGTATAACATACCCAATTTTCAGCCTCTGAGGGTTGTCTTTCCCATGATCACATACAACTTCTCACGACAACTATAACCAGGCCACTTGCAATGCTTCTTCTAGAGTTTAAAGGAAAAACCTCCTTGAAGAAAAAATAAATAAATAAAACAAGAAAAAATGTTTTAAAAATTTAGTTAGAAAACAACTAACAACCCTCTTCAGGTGGAAAATTCCAACCCAATTGAAAGAAGCGATAAAACTCAAGGTATTACAGAGATAAATCAGGACAATTGTGCAAATTTTTCAAGCATGCAACAAGAAATTTTTCTGTACATAATAAGAAAATATTTGCAAACGAGAAGATACCATAGTCAGCATTCACAAGAAGAAGAACCAAAGAAATCAAATTCAATAAAGGAAGCACAACCACCACTCCAAACTCGCTTCTCTAAAACACATACAACTGCAATAAATCCCACTGAAGCTTACAAATTTATCAAGCCCTAACTTACTAACAAATTCAACAAGCCAACATGCTACAATTTGTTGAGTCACCCCCAAATCAATTAGTAATTATTGCATGAATGTACATTTGTTTGTAATTTTATTTAAAACGTTGAAATTCTATCAAAAGCATATAGAATATATCCAAGAGTTAAAAAAATGGAAATTTCGCCTACCTCCACAAGGTATCATCACACCCGAATAGGTGACGACATACAAGTCTAAATATTCTACCTCTAAGTCTCAATGGCACTTCAACATGTCAATAACATATTTGCAACAATGCTTAATGAGTTTTGTCTATTGGCTAAAGAGATGTATATCCATCCATGCAAAAGTAAACATCTCAATCAATCCAACACCATAAATTGCGCTAAATATTTCATCATGATATTTCAAATATTACAATATGGTCTTATATTAGCTCACATATTCCTTGAATATTTGAAATCAAAATTTCCTTATCACAGTAGACCAGAAATATTCATACTCTAAAAGACAAAAAAAGGCAACAAACTAAAATAGGAACTTTAACTCTAATCCAGACACTTCATTCTGAGTAACATGATATCTAATGAAGATGATATGTGGAAAAAAAGGCTTCATATATTGTCTATTGCATGTCAAACCGAGTGAACAAACACATGCAGAGAACACATCAGAAATAGGGTTCATAGATCAACTTGTATTATATGGCTTCAAACCCTTCTTGTCTCCTTCAGGGGGGTTTCGTAAGGTCTTCAAAAAGACTTCCTTTTTCTAATCAAATGGATTGTTTCTTTCACGCATGTATGGAAACGTACTTTCCAAATCATATTGTAATAGATTCATAAGGTGATATTATTAGTATTAACTACACCTTATTTGGAGACATCATTTTTATTGTTGGGGTTGGTACCTTTCAATTGGATGTGGTTGGTGATGTGAAGACTAATCAACCTCTAGTAAAGATTCATACTAACTCTAACAAGCTTATGAATGCTTGTTTACAAAGAGAGATGCCTCTAAACTTAACTCATTGGATTCTTTGTTTGTTCATGCAAATTATTGTTCTCAACTTTCCTTCTCCAAGGGGTTGCCACTATTTTCTTCATTTATTTTACATGGCCCGATGAAAGAAGAAGAATGGAGATTGTCTTCACATCTTTTCCATTTTTCTAAGTTACAAATAAAAAGAGTCAAATTCTATAGCCAATAGAATAATAGCCTATTGATACACCTTTAGTGAGCCATGCATAGCTCTCACCTATCACTGTAGCTCAATGAAATGACTTCTAATAGCTCCAAGACACCATTATAAATGGACTAGTTGTGAATTTTTTGTTAAATTATCGCCTCCAAATGTTCAATTATCGTAAATTTTGGGGGAGGGGGATCTTTTGGTGTATTGAACGAGGCAAGGGGACATAAGGGTAGCATGGATGGGTAGAATTATTGAGCGGTTCGAGCATGGTTTACTGAGATCTATAATCCTAACATTAGAGAATGAGAAGGAGCCATAAACCCTAATCCCACATCCTCTTAAACCTTGACCCTTAACCCATAACCCCTAACCCCTAAACTCATTAACCCCTAACCCCTTAACCCACTGACACCTAAATACCATAACCCTTAGGCACTTAACCCATAAATCCCCTAACATGTAATCCATTTATGGTTAATATTTAACCTTTGAATCCCTCAACCACTAAGCCATTAACCTCTAACCCTTAGCCCCCATATACCTCAACCCCCTAACCTATAAATCCCATAATCCCTAACCCTTTACCCTTTACCCTTAACCCCTTAACCCCTTTCTCCTAAACCCTTAAACCCCTTAACTCCTAGAACCCCTTATCCTTTCTCCCAAACCAGAGGTGCTCCAACACTAATATTCTTGGGCATATTATGCTTTTTCCTGCTAACCGCTCCAAATACAACCTCTAATAACTAGTAGGGTCCAAGGAAAAGAGCTACAAGTTCCCCAAATCTGATCTACATTTTATGGACAATCACACTTCCCCCAAATTTCCTCCACATATTTGCTTGGTGTATTGGAGTTTGAAAAATACATAGGATGCCACAAGTAATCCTAATTATAATAATCGACTTTCCTAATGACTAGGAGGCCTTAAAAATAAAAAAACATCTTAACTTATGCCTAAAAATTACTAAAATTTCCTATCCCAAATATGAAATTAGAAATTCTACAAAATTATAGGGCAACAAGGAAACCAACTTCCTCTTCTATAAATATCTAAGGCCTTCTAGAGGACAGATACAAATTTTGAAATAAATTGTTGAAATTATGCTCTTGCATCAATAGCTACCAATGTATCCTTGTAGGCCACCCCCTTTAACAATAGTAATACCAATTTCCTTTACCTAGAAGGAACTCCTTACATAATTCTCTCTTAGATCCCCTTAACCCATTGCAATGATTGTCTTTGATGCCTACCTAGTTACAAGCACATTTTGAAGCAATTTAGCATATTCCTAGTTGAGGATTTCGATAAGTATGTGATTTTGTTGACATCTTGTGACTGTCCCGTATGTGAATATATAAAACCATTTTTTTTGTACCAGATTAAGGACTGATACCATCAGGTGTGTGTGCTAACATGGATGGAACGCTAACTACATGTTGTATATATTGTAATGTAAATGAATAATCTCTTTTGGAAAAGGCTCCACTCATGATGCCATTTCGCAAATGCTTGCACTCACCAATTGTGGTCAGATTTTAAGGTGCCATGTTCTCGTAAGGGTAAACCTACCTATCCATCTCTTTAAATGCACACAACACACATGTTGGCTTGATCTTGTGCTTGTTGTGGGGAAAATGTTGTTGCATTGGGTTGACCCTGATTTCAAAGGTAGATTTATAAAGGTTCTGCACAGTACGTATATAAAAAATATGTCAGGTTATCCATAAATTTCCTGAGAGAAACTCCCCAACACAACAAGTAGAATACTTTTTGCAGCCAAAGAGATTAACTGTTGCTAGTTCTTTTTCAGAACTAGTACAAACTATAGACAATCCAAAATGCCTCATTTTTGGGCTATCAATATAGTATCCATTTAAATAGACACAAGCATAGGTTAATAACATATACCTAACACAATCTCAATGAAATACTGTGAGTAGAGAGAGCCACGGTTATATATCTGGTTTAGTCGAAAATGGATTGATATCTTCCTCAATGTGGACTGCCAGCTTGTTTTCCACTTCTTCAATCAGGTCATGGTTGTCTTGGATGCCCTTGTGACAGTCTGAAACTACCAAATCCATTGCTATCAACTTTATCCCAGTGACCTCCATTTCTTTGTTAAGTTCTTTCAGGCCCTTCTTGTTTCTAATTTCTCTCTTCTAATTTATAACACACATACAAAAAATCATTGATGAACCTCTTGCTTTAATGCAATGGCTACAATGTAAATAATTCTCCATGGACAAAAATTCTCGGGGTCCTGCAATGGCTACAACGTAAATACTTCTCCAATGGATACAATGTAAATGCTCCCTTGTGTTTCCCTGATAGTCCCTAACACTTCCTAGCACATGTTGGCACACCCTGGCACCTGGCACATCTTGGATGCATGTCACCTTGACACTATAACATGACTTAGCACTTCCTATCTTACCATGTTACTCCCTCCTCAAGACACCTAGAACTCACTAACACTCCCTGTCACACACTTATTCATTCATTTATGCATTTTGACCTAGTGCTCTGTTATGTTTTCCTGGCACTCCCTAACACTCCTTAGCACACATTGGCACACCTTGGCACTTGGAACATCTTTGTATGCTTCCATAGCACTCTAACATGCCTTTGAAATTCCTAGAATACCATTTCACTCCCTTATTAGCATACCTGGAATTGGCTGATACTTCATTTCCATGCATTTGAAACTAGTGCTCCCTTGTGTTTCCATGACACTTGGCCCTCACACTCCCTAGCATGTGTTCATGCCACACCCTGGCACTTGGCACATATTGGAATGCCTATAATGCCTTGGAACTACCTAGAACGTGTTAGAACTTCTATGCATTCCCTGCCACACCTTGGTATTCCTTAGCTTTCATGCCGTCATAGATAGCCTTGCATTTTTTGTGACTTGGGAACCCAACCAAGTCATTGGAAAATCAATGTTGTGCCCAACCCAAAGTTTCCCTTTGTCTGAAACTACTTTGTCCAACCCTTTATCTAACCTTATGCTTACCTCCTACAAGTCTTATTTTTGTCTTCTCCTAACACACTTTATCGTTGAGACACTTGGAATTCATTGACACTACTTGGCACATGCTCTTATTCATTGATTTCCATGCATTTTGACCTAGTTCTCCCTTGCGATGTCCTAGCACTCCCTAACACTCTTCAACATCCATTGAAACTTTCTGGCATGTGTTAGCATGCCTTCTCAATCCTTGGCACGCACCGACACTCCTTAGTTATCATGCCGTCACAATTACCCTTACATTTTTTTGGGACTTGGGAACCCAACCAAGTCTTGCCTTGACTATAGAAACTTGAACAAGTTACAATTACTACAAACATATTGTGCCTTTTTAACCTAAGAAATAACTATAATCCATAACCCATTTAACCCCCTGAACCCTTAAACACTTAACCCATTTAACCCCCTAAACCCTAATCCTATAAAACCTTAACCCCTCACCCCTTAAACCCTAATTCCCGATGCCTGACCCATTTAACCCCCTAAACCCCTAAAACCCTAACCCATTTAACCCCCAAAACCCTAACCCCTAAAATCCTTAACTACTAAATCCCCTAATCCCCTAAACCTCTAAACCCCTAACCCATTTAACCCCCTAAAACCTTAACCTCTAACCCCTTAACCCCTTAACCCCTAACCCCTAACCCCTAAAATCCTTAACTACTAAATCCCCTAACCCCATAAACCTCTAAAACCCTAAACCCATTTAACCCCTAAACCCTAAAACTCTAACCCTTAACCCCTAACCCCTTAAACCCTAATTCCCAACCCCTAGCCCATTTAACCCCTAAAACCCTAAAACTCTAAACCTCTAAACCCCTAAACCACTAAATCAATAACACCTAAACCCCTAACCCCTTAACCCATAAACATCTAAATTGTTTTCGCTTAACCCATAACCCATTAACCCCTCACCCCTAACCCCTAAAATCATTAACTACTAAATCCCCTAAGCCCTAAGCCCTTGGAGAGGGTGTGCTCAAGGAGGATCATTCTAGGAAATTTTTGTATTTCATCCATACAAACAAAAACCTAAACTGTGGCAGATGATCACTTCATAATAAATCCATACTTGTTTGACATATCGGGCTGAGAATTTTACTCATTGCCTCTCAATCAAATAGTTAAGTTATGTATGCTTGTAATTGTAAATGGATCTTCCAACTAGCACAAGCTTTACTTGTAACTTATTAAATCCACTATATGCAAACACCTTATTATGGAAGCATCTATGGTTTAAATCTCTACCCCTCTAACCCCCCTTCAACCCACCAACAATTTGTGGATGACACTCTTATTATGGGATCTCCCTCGGTTAAAGAATCCCTTTTCTTCCAGAATATTCTTGTTGATTTTCCAAGGCCTTTGGAACCTCCATCAATAAAGCCAAATAAAAAATCTTCTTCCGCAATGCGTCCTAGACCATTCAACTCAACATAACTCGCATTATAGGCTTTCAGCTCAGCTCCTTCCCCTCCAAGTACCTCAAAGTTCCCCTAACTGATACACCCCTGGCCAAAGCAAACTGGTAATATTTGGTCACCAAATTGAAAACAAAAAATATTTCCAATTTGACTTTCAGGTCCTTAAATCTCCTGGGCAGATTAGTCTTGGTCCGCTCAGTCCTACAAGGCATTCCTCAATACCAGTACTCAACCATTGCTGCTCCCAAATCTATTTCAAACAAAATCAAAACCATTCAAAGAGACTTATTATTGAAAGAAAAAGAGAACAAGGGAAAATGGGCCCTAGTAACCTAGGAAAAAATCTGCAGACCTAAAAAATATGGGGGGCTTGGTCTTAGAGACCCAGACTTGTTAGGAAAAGTTCTAGGCGCCAAAACCTGGTGGAGATGGATCACCAGCCCCAACACCTCTTGGGTAGCACTATGGAAGGAAAAATGTGCCCCATCTCACAACACGAAGTCTCTAATCAGGCTCTCTGGCAACCTTAAAGGTTCCTCGGTCTGGAACCAAGCTCGGGAGAACAGAAAAATGGTCCAAAACCATTGTTTTTTGGCAGTTCGAAATGGAGGGACAACACTATTCTGGGATGATGCTTGGGAGAAATTCCAACAAATATGAACTCATATGGACAACCACAACAAAAGGATTGTCAAAGATTTATGGAAAAACAAAGAAAACACTGAATGGAGGGAATGACTCGAGGCCCCTGAATGGGTCCAGAAATAACCCTTAGGATTGGAATAACCTAGTTGATGAGCTAAGGAAAAGGCAGATTCAAAGGGATGATAAGCCGAACAAGCTAAGATGGGGCTCTAATGCGGCTGGCCACTTCAAAATAAAAGAAGCCTATGGTCTCTTATCTAACTCCACTCACATCCCCACAAAAAACAAATGGAACACTCTCTGGAAGCGTAATCATTGGCCCAAAATATTGCTCTTTCTTTGGCCTGTCATGCACAAAATCCCCACATATACTTCTCTCCAAGATCTTTCCAATTATTAAATACCCCTATTTGAACAAATGTTTGGTATTCTCTTGACAACTTTGAAACCTTTTGAACTCTTTCACTTGTGCCTCTATGTTTTCATCCTCACTAATACTCATTTTCATTACCATGGTATTTTGATGAATCCCCTTTGTGGTATTCATCCACCACTTCTTAATTATTGAATTTTGTTTAAAATCCTATTTTTCCCAAAGAATATAAGAATATATCCAAAGTAGAATAATATATCTTATTATATTTCCAATGTAAGGAACATAATGAACTATGGAAACCTCTATGAACTAAATATACCTACTTTCCAGTCTCAAGCATCACCCCCTTAGGAACCATCTTCAGTGCATCGATTTAGAAAACTTGGAAGACATAGTTCAACCTCAACACAACATAAATTGCTATGAATAAAACTGAGATCTATCCCTTATATCCCTTCATAACATGAAACTAAGTATGACATAATATCCAAAGGTTGGTGCTTGAATAGAAACTAAGCATGACACAATCTACAAAGGTAGGTGCTTGACTAGAAACTAAGCATGACATAATCTTCAAAGATAAGTTCTTGACTAGAAACTAAGCATAACATAATCTCCAAAATATATTCTTACCGGGTTAACATAAAAACATGAACAAGTGTATAAGTGGATAACCATTAATAGAATATATCAACACCAAGAAAGTAATCCAAAAAGACACCATCACCAGGGAAATATTTAAAAAGTGTGCATAAGTGATATGCTTCTCATTTATTCAAGTGTTAAATCAAAATGATTTTTTTTTACCTTTTTTGTGGCATATTGTAGAACCATAAATTTGAACTAATACGAGTATTCCAAAATTTTATTTAAAAATACCAAATATTTTAGTCATTTAAAAATACTAAATTAAAAAAATCCCAATATCACAAAAGTTCAATAACAAAACCTAATCATAATAATAAAAACATTCACCGATTAAACTACACCTCTATTAAAACCCATTTATACTTGTAATAGATATATACATTTTTTAGTTTTCAAACTCAAAAAGTTTAACATAAAATCCTAATCATAATCGTAAAAACATCAATATTAAAAATTATATATATTTTTATTCAATATTAATATTACTTTTCTAACCAAAAAAATTAATATATAATACCACAAATAAACATGATACTTGTATCCTTAAAAAAATTACATTTAGATTAGTTTGTTAAAATATGTTGCTTTGATGTGATCAGGTTGGAGGGCCAGAGTATCGAGTGCCTATAGGACGGAGGGACAACCTGAAATTTTCCTCACGAAACGTGACCATTGCCAACCTCCCCTCACAAACCTCATTTCTCTTTCAGGTTTTGTAGTAGTTCTTTTAGTTTTTAAGAGAATTCTAAGCAAAGTTATAATTTCACTCTGAAAATAACATAAATAATTTTAATAGAAATTCGGGCAAAAATAATTTTTGGAAATTAGGGTTACAACTTCAATAGTATTTTGTAATGATGTTTAAGAATTGGATTTGAGATGACCTGCTCATCATAAATTGAAGCAAAAATAAATTTTGGACATGCTCAATAGTATTTTGTAATACTGTTTAACAGTTCAATAGTATTTTGTAATAATGTTTAATAGTTGAGTTTACATGACAGGTGGGCACACCATTGAGCATCTATCTGTTTGGGAGGTCGTTTAATTGTATTCTCTAAATACTATTTGGTTAATCATAAAGTCTATTTGGTTAATTGTATTCTCCGCACGTTATAGTACACTGAAAGCTTCTAAAATCTTGCCCAAAGAAATGAAGTCGTCCACATTGCATACTTCTCATCCGGTTGCCCTGAGAAAGGAAGCCATCCACATCGCACGTAGCTTTCACCAAGTTTTTAATCTTGTGTGTCCACACAACACATCCCATACAACTTTCACCAAGTCATTAATCCTGTGTGTCGGCACAACAACGATCAGCCTAGGGATTAAAGGGTTTGTGATGGACAACTATGGAGCGCAGGTTCTTTCATGGAGAGTAGGAAATATCATTTGGCGCCAAATTTTTAGCCTAGGCATTAAAGGGTACAACACAGTTGCTTCCAATGTGTTGTTTGGAGTTAGGGTTTATATAACTGGGTTAGAATCTGAGCAAGCACAGGTTCAACTACGGTTTTGGATTCCAAGAAGAGCAGGAGCTTGGAGACATTGAAAAGTAAGAAATCTGAACCTTCTAGCTACTAATTTCATTTTGAATATGTTTCTTCCTCATGCTTCACAAGTTAGAGAGCCATTCCATAATTTTCTGGAAGCCCTAGATCAAGGTATTTAAGCTTCTTTGTTGCTTTCCTTCTTTTCTCCTAAAATGCTACTGTGTCTATATACTCATTTTGGTTCTTAGCTAATTTTGCATTCTCTACATACTCATGTCTTGTATTTTTGAAAATTTCACTATTTTCAAATTGTGGTTGTACATTTTTCATAGAAACTACCCTCTAATCCCTGTATCTGAAGCTTCCAAAAGGCATAAATATTTCAGTGTCATGTTTTTTGAAAGTCCATAATTTTTTAAACACTTTCTAAGCAATCAATTTCAGTAGGTAGTGAAGTAGAAATGCAATAGGAACAATGTAATGCATTGAACGCAACAATAAAGTTCATCAAACCTCCTGTGCTTAGACGGGCTCGTTGCACCTTCCATGTGGCCACAAATATCTAGAGAAATGACCAACGTTGTTTGAATTATTAATAATGTCCATACCTTAACCATACCTTAACTATACCTAATCTCTGGGAAGATCAGTCTATCCAACCTAGTGTGTCAGGACGAGGACTTTACATATCTGTCAAAGCGGAAAGGATTTTTCTGTATTATGTGTTCTGTGAAGCCCTTGGATTCCACAATAAATTGCTAAAAATTTCTGTTGTTTCGCTCTCAATTTTAATATAGTTAGGTTTCATAAAATATTTTGAGGGTGTTTGCGCAATTGGATTGGAGTTGAATTAGGTTATGTTATTATCACTATCATTACAGCTGTAGGAATCTCCGCTCCAGGAATCTCAGACCTTCACACCCTAGTCGATTAGATATATCTAGCTGGCAAGGAAAATAGGAAAATCATTTCCTATCAGTACAACTGTAGGAATCTTATACCTTCACACCCTAGTTTAAGGGGAAACTTTTAAGAGCTTGGGTAAAACTTTAAGAGTAAATTGAAAGCTTTAAATGTTGCAGAGTTTTAAGCTTTCAATTTACCCAAGCTCAAATATAGGGGTAGAAATAGGATGACAACCCTATACATCAACAACTATGCCAGCCACATCATCAATTTACGCAACATAATCAAGAGTGGATTGGATTTCCAATAAATTAGTCTAAATTCCATTTGCAAAAAGACAACCATGGGATTCAACAGGGCTGAATTTAGGTAGTGAAGCAGTAGCAATAAAGTAGGTAGTGAAGTAGTAATGCAATAGGAATAGTGATTATCTTGGTAGGTCATACTGAGTGAGCAACACCTCCTGACATTCAGCAATGGCATGGCGAAGAGCTTGACCAATGCCTTTGTTCACAGGTCCCTTAGTAAAATCCCTAAAAGGTATGTTCAAGTTCTATGAGGTAGCCGAGTTCATCAGTGGATGGGGGACTCCTTGCATGATTCTGGGTTAGACAATTTATACTTACTCTATATGTTTTAGGCTAAGATATATGTGTTGTATAAAGAAGGATTGAGACCCTATTGACCAAAATACCTATGATACATAAGATATGAGGGCTGAGTTTACTCATTATGTTGCACTAGTAGTTAAAGGATATAAAAGGAAGGTAACACTGAAAATTTTGATAGCTTAGGTAACACTAGATAGAGGACAAAGTCTGTGATCTTTTCTAAAGATTGAAATCGAGTTTCAAAGGCATACATTGATGTGAATCATGGTTAACTTGTAAAAGTAAATATTCAAATCCCACAGGCAAATGTAGGGACTTTAAATTCTTGTGTATCTCTAAAGTACTGTGATCTGATTGTTTCTAGATCTGACCTATGAGCCTTAACTAGAGTTAACATATTTCAAATTCAAGGTAAACATTGGACACTAGTTTCCACACTTTTTCTTTGTGCTTTGTTAATGGCCTCTATTTTTTTTCTTCGGAAAAGAGTTCGTGGTAATGAATTTTATTACTGATAGTTCTATGAAAACCCATTCCTAGTGGTAATGGAGTGTGATTCATTTCAATCACTTCTCTTGTTACTTGTAAAATAGAACCATAGCCACCACTCCTAAGCACAACTTCAAATGAATGATTGACTGGGAAAAAATTCATTGGCACCTTCCCTCGTCCCGATGTGGTTGAACGCTCACTTATCCTTGGTCTTACAAACATTTATAAGAAGTTTGTCCACTTTTGAACGATCACTTATCCTTGGTACTACAAAAATTTATAAGATGTTTATCCACTTTTTGTTGCATAGTGCCTTCCAAATGGCCACTCCTAGATAAAATCTTACCTCTAGGGCAAGAGGCAGAAGTGGTGACTACCCACACGGGAGGGATGGGAATATTGTTATTTTTGGTCGTAAAGGGTTTCATTAACTATTTGTAAATGATTTTCTTGCTGTTTTATTCATATAGTTTTGAGTTTTCAGTGTGACATCAACAGTGAGCTCTGCATATCTGCGAACATTTTTTGCAGAAGTTATTTTCCCCTTAGGATCAGAATCAATAGCCTCAGATTTGAAGGACTTGGTAAAGAAGTGGCAATTGTTCTTGTGACTAGTTCAAATTTTCTACCTTTTTCCCCCTTCATGGTTTGGTTGGTCTTTAGGGCCCCTTTTCTAAATTGTTGTGAAAGTTTACGATGACGTTCACCTTTTTAATAGAATTTTTAAATTTTCACCTGTCCATCTTTGATCAAGGACTCTTTGCTGCCAAGGCTGCCTTTACATTTTTTTCAATTGGTCTAGCTGAGAAAGGGAGTGAAGCAAAAGTGAGTGTTTTCATTATAAAAAAACTCACAGGATTTAGAGTAGGGATATCTGGGTGAATGATTGTATGGTAAAATGTGAGAGACATCTTGGGTGTGAACTTGTGACCATACGTTCTTACGAAAGTGTTCCTGTCTTATGTACGGTTAAAGTGTATATTTTATCAATAATGTTTGTTGAAGATTTCTGCAATTTTGTTCACTACCACGCTTCCCAGTTTCTATAATTGATGTTGCAATTCTTGTTATGATAATTTTAATTTAACAAAAAACTAGATCAATGCTCTAAATTATTGTTTTGCATAGTAAAAAATATTTCTGTTATAGGTAAATATATTGTTATTTTGAGAAGAATATTCCCTGTACTAGAAATGAACATGTTGTCACAGAGATATCATTTTGCTGTTGATTGACTTAGTTGGTTTGGGCTTTGATTTTACACTGATAGGAATTGGCATGTCAGTACAGTCCTTGAGTCCATAACAGTTGGACTGATACCATATCTATCAAGTGGATTTCATGGGAACATCAAGCACAAAATGTCTCCTTTGATGATAGGCATACTAGACATGATGGTGGCATGCAACAATTCAAATCACTAAAACAGGGACAAATTTCTTGTGTCCCTACCTCAACTGCCCGATACAAGTAGGCATGGACCACAGTATGGGATTTTAAATATTAGCATTGCATCAGCCTATAAAATTTGACAAATGTCTTAACACTAAAACAAGTGCTAACCAAAGTGATTTTTTTCATGGGATTTATTCTAGTATTTCCACACTACATAGTATTACCATGCATTACGTGGTGACATCCCACTAAGCATTCAAATGAATTTTCTGATAATGCTATTTAGTATTTACTATAAGAATACACCTGCAACATAAGTAATTAGTGAGGACCAGTATGGAAAAATGGAGATGGAAATAGAGCCTCAAACTAGTTTCTGGTGACACCGAAATTCCAAGTACTGAGTCCTTTAACAACATGTAGCTAGCTATAGCCTCTTTCAGTTAAAGAGTGTTGCTTCTTTTATATGTTTCCTGAAGTGTCTGCTTTTACTTTTTCTGTGTCATTGGTAAATATTTTTTTCCTGAAATTACAATGTATTTTTTCCAAGAATAAAAACATATTGATATTAAAATAGAAATCAAATATTCAATAGCTTGTCTTTGTTCAACGCTCTCAAAAAAACAAAAAAGTTCCATAGCCTACATATCTACCTAATACTATATATTATCCATTCATTAACAACATCTTCCACCCAGGTCTAAAGACTGTCACTACAAAAACATATAATAGAATCTGAAGAAAGTGAAATAATCAAGTAACATCCACCGCAACTATCCAACTGAATATTTGTTTTTAAGTAAATATATAGAGATATGCAGGACCCTCTACTTCGATTTTCATCTTGCCTTTATGAATATTTAATGCTTCTATTGATAACATGTCTACTACTATGCTGAGCTACCTGTATATGTGTTGGAATGAGCTAAATCAAACTGTGCTCTTTCCTCATTGATTTGTAGTGTACCTAGGAGGGTAGTACAATTTAATTAGGGAGGTACCCAAGGTGAATAATAGTAGATGCCTAGGTGCTTAACAGTTTGTATAAGGGCACTTCTTTCGGCCAAAAAAGGGGCAGATTTTTTTATTATTTTGTAGCTTTTCAAAGGAAAAAAAAGAGGGTTGTGCTTTTGGTGAAAAATTTGGCAAAAACAATTGTATATCTCAATTCCTTTAAAAAAAAAATCTGATTTCAAAAAAATATAGTCATTTCAATTGGAGTTTTGGAGGACAAGATATCACTGTTCTGAAATCAACTATTTCAGGGCTTTTTCATGATAGCCACAAATAATTTTTTGTTTGCTAGTTTTGCAATGATCATGCATTGCTCCCTCCCTTTAAAATGTGATGGGATAGATGTGAAATTCTGACAGTTTGAATCATGGTTAACTTGTAAAAGTAAATATTCAAATCCCACAGGAAAATGTAGGGACTTTAAATTCTTGCGTGTTTCTAAAGTATCGTGATCTGATTTTTTCTAGATCTGATCTATGAGACTTAACTGGAGTTAACATATTTCAAATCCAAGGTAAACATTGGACACTAGTTTGCACACTTTTTCTTTGTGCTTTGTTAATGACCTCTATTTTTTTGCTTTGGAAAAGAGTTCGTGGTAATGACTTTTATTACTGCTATTCCTATGAAAAACCATTCCTAGTGGTAATGGAGTGCGATTCATTTCAATCACTTCTCTTGCTACTTGAAAAATAGAATCGTAGCCACCACTCCTAAGCACAACTTCAAATGCATGATTGACTAGGAAAAAATTCATTGGCACCTTCCCTCGTCCCGATGTGGTTGAACCTCACTTATCATTGGTCTTGTAAACATTTATAAGAAGTTTGTCCACTTTTGAACGCTCACTTATCCTTGGTCCTACAAACATTTATAAGAAGTTTATCCACTTTTTGTTGCATGGTGCCTTCCAGATGGACACTCCTAGATGAAACCTTACCTCTAGGGAAAGAGGCAGAAGTGGTGACTACCCACACAAGAGGGATGGGAATATTGTTATTTTTGGTCTTAAAGGATTTAAACTATTTGTAAATGATTTTCTTGCTGTTTTCTTCACATGGTTTTGAGTTTCTAGTGTGACATCAACAGTGAAGTCTACACATCTGCAAATATTTGTTGCAGAAGTGCTTTTCCCCTTAGGATCAGAATCAGTAGCCTCAGATTTGAAGGACTTGGTAAAGAAGTGGCAATCGTTCTTGTAACTAGTTCAAATTTGCTACCTTTTTCCCCCTTCATGGTTTGGTTGGTCTTTAGGGCCCCTTTTCTAAAGTGTTGTGAAAGTTTACGATGATGTTCACATTTTTAATAGAATTTTAAAGTTTCACCTGTCCAAATCTGATCAGGGACTCTTTGCTGCCAAGGCTTCCTTTAATTTTTTTTCAATTGGTCTAGTTGAGAAAGATAGTGAAGCAAAAGTGAGAGTTTTCGTTATAAAAAATCTCACAGGATTTAGAGTGGGAATATCTGGGTGAATGCTTGTATGGTAATATGTGAGAGATGTCTTGGGCATGAAATTCTGATCATACGTTCTTACGAAAGTGTTCCAATCTTATGTACGGTTAAAGAGTATATTTTATCAATAATGTTTGTTGAAGTTTTCTACAATCTTGTTCACTACCACGCTTCCCAGTTTCTATAATTGTTGTTGCAATTATTGTTATGATAATTTTAATCTAACATAAAAATAGATCAGTGCTCTAAATTATTGTTTTGCATAGTAAAAACTATTGTTGTTATAGGTCAATCTATAGTTGTTGTAGGTAAATATATTGTTATCTTGAGAAGAAGATTCCCTGTACTAGAAATGAACATGTTGTCACAGAGATATCAGTTTGTTGTTGATAGACTTAGTTGGTTTGGGCTTTCCTTTTACACCGATAGGAATTGGCATGTCAGTACAGTCCTTGAGTCCATAATAGTTGGACTCATAATGCACGATAACTCATCCATACCATATCTATCAAGTGGATTTCATGGGAACATCAAGCACAAATTGTCTCCTTTGATGATAGGCATGCCAGACATGATGGTGGCATGCAACAACTTAGATCACTAAACTAGGGACAAATTTCATGTGTCCCTACCTCAAATGCCTGATACAAGTAGGCATGGACCACAGTATGGGATTTTAAATATTAGCATTGCATCAGCTTATAAAATTTGACAAATGGCTTAACACTATGACAAGTGCCAACCAAAGAGATTGTTTTCATGGGATTTATTCTAGTATTGCCACACTACTTAATATTACCATGCATTAGGTGGTGACATCCCACTAATCATTTAGATGACTTTTCTGATAATGCTATTTAGTATTTACTATAAGAATACACCTGCAACATAAGTAATTAGTGAGGACCAGTATGGAAAAATTGAGATGGAAATAGAACCTCAAACTAATTTCTGGTGACACCAAAATTACAAGTACTGAGTCCTTTAACAACCTGCAGCTAGCTATAGCCTCTTTCAGTTAAAGAGTGTTGCTTCTTTTATATGTTTCTTGAAGTGTTTGCTTTTACTTTTTCTGTGTCATTGGTAAACAAATTTTTCCAGAAATTACAATGTATTTTTTCCAAGAATAAAAACATATTGATATTAAACTAGAAATCAAATACACAATAGCTTGTCTTTGTTCAACATTATCAAACAAAAAAACCTGTTACATAGGCTACATATCTACCTAATACTATATATTATCCATTCATTAACAACATCTTCCAGCTAGGTCTAAAGACTATCACTACAAAAACATATAATAGAATATGAAGAGAGTGAAATAATCAAGTAACATCCACCAAAACTATCCAACTGAATATCTGTTTTTAAGTTCATATATAGAGATATGCAGTACCCTCCACTTCGATTTTCATCTTGCCTTTCTGAATCTTTAATGGTTTTATTGATAACATGTCTGCTACTATGCTGAGCTACTTGTATACGTGTTGGAATGAGCTAAATTCAAACTTTGTTATTTCCTCATTGATTTGTAGTGTACCTTGGAGGGTAATACAGGGTACCTAGGGAGGTACCCAAGGGGAATAATAATAGATTCCTAGGTGCTTAACAGTTTGTATCAGGGCACTTCTTTTGGCCAAAAAAGGGGCAGATTTTTTAATTTTATTTTGTAGCTTTTCAAAGGAAAAAAAAGAGGGTTGTGCTTTTGGTGCAAAATTTGGCAAATACAATTGTATATCTCAATTCCTTTCAAAAAAAATTCTGATTTAAAAAAAAGATAGTCAAATTTCAATTGGAGTTTGGGAGGTCAAGATATCACTGTTCTGAAATCAGCTATTTCAGGGCTTTTTCATGATGGCCACAAATAATTTTGTTTGCTAGTTTTGAAATGATCATGCATTTCTCCCTCCCTTTAAAATGTGATGGGATAGATGTGAAATTTTGACTGTTTGAATCATGATTAACTTTTAAAATTAAATATTCAAATCCCACAGGAAAATGTAGGGACTTTAAATTCTTGTGCATTTCTAAGGTATTGTGATCTGATAGTTTCCAGATCTGATCTATGAGACTTAACTGGAGTTAACATATTTCAAATCCAAGGTAAACATTGGACACTCTTTTGCGCACTTTTTCTTTGTGCTTTGTTAATGGCCTCTGTTTTTTTTCTTCGAAAAAGAGTTCGTGGTAATGAATTTTATTACTGCTAGTTCTACGAAAAACCATTCCTAGTGGTAATGGAATGTGATTCATTTCAATCACTTCTCTTGTTACTTGTAAAATATAATCGTAGCCACCACTCCTAAGCACAACTTCAAATGCACGATTGACTAGGAAAAAATTCATTGGCACCTTCCCTCGTCCCGATGTGGTTGAACACTCACTTATCCTTGGTCCTATAAACATTTATAAGAAGTTTGTCCACTTTTGAATGCTCACTTATCCTTGGTCCTACAAAAATTTATAAGAAGTTTATCCACTTTTTGTTGCACGGTTCCTTCCAAATGGCCACTCCTAGATGAAACCTTACCTCTAGGGGAAGAGGCAGAAGTGGTGACTACCCACACAGGAGGGATGGGAATATTGTTATTTTTGGTCATAAAGAGTTTAAAATATTTGTAAATGCTTTTCTTGCTATTTTCTTCACATAGTTTTGAGTTTTCAATGTGACATCAACAATGAGCTTTGCACATCTGTGAAAATTTGTTGTAGAATTTCTTTTCCCCTTAGGATCAGAATGAATAGCCTCAGATTTGAAGGACTTGATAAAGAAGTGGCAATCGTTCTTGTAACTAGTTCAAATTTGCGACCTTTTACCCCCTTCATGGTTTGGTTGGTATCTAGGGCCCGTTTTCTAAATTTTTGTGAAAGTTTACGATGATGTTCACCTTTTTAATAGAATTTTAAAGTTTCACATGTCTAACTCTGATTAGGGACTCTTTGCTTCCAAGGATTCCTTTACATTTTTTTCAATTGGTCTAGCTGAGAAAGATAGTGAAGCAAAAGTAAGAGTTTTCGTTATAAAAAAACTCACATGCTTTAGAGTAGGGATATCTGGGTGAATGCTTGCATGGGAATATGTGAGAGACATCTTACGCGTGAAATTGTGACCATAATTTCTTACGAAAGTGTTCCTGTCTTATGTACGGTTAAAGAGTATATTTTATCAATAATGTTTGTTGAATATTTCTGCAATCTTGTTCACTACCACGCTTTCCAGTTTCTATAATTGATGTTGCAATGCTTGTTATGATAATTTTAATTTGACATAAAACTAGATCAATGCTCTAAATTATTGTTTTTCATAGTAAAAACTATTGCTCTTATAGGTCAATCTACAACTATTATAGGTAAATATATTGCTATTTTGAGAAGAAGATTCAGTGTACTTGAAATGAACATGTTGTCATAGAGATATCAATTTTTTGTTGATAGACTTAGTTGGTTTGGGCTTTTCTTTTACACCGATAGGAATTGGCATGTCATTAAAATCGTTGAGTCCATAACAGTTGGACTCATAATGCACGATAACTCATCCATACCATATCTATCAAGTGGATTTCATGGGAAAATCAAGCACAAATTGTCTCCTTTGATGATAGGCATGTCAGACATGATGGTGGCATGCAACAAATCAGATCACTAAACCAGGGACAAATTTCATGTGTCCCTACCTCAACTGCCCAATACAAGTAGGAATGGACCACAATATGGGATTTTAAAAATTAGCATTGCATCAGTCTATAAAATTTGACAAATGGCTTAACACTATAACAAGTTCTAACCAAAGTGATTGTTTTCATGGGATTTATTCTAGTATTTCCACACTATTGGAGATCTAATTTCTATAAAGAAACCAAAAGCTACTTAAAGGGATTGGGACCTATAAACCATAACCATTAGGAATCAGTGAACCAAAAACTATGATTAGTGAGAAGCTATATTCCATGCTCATATGAGAAATTGGAAAATAATTGTATAATTAGTTTTCCATCATAATTAAATAGGGATCAGTGAACCAAAAACCTATGATTAGTGAGAAGTTATAATCCATTCTTATATGAGAAACTGAAAAATAATTGTATAATTAGTTTTTCATCATAATTTTAGTATGTTGAGTTTCCATTATGTAGTGTGTTGCAGAACCAGAAAGATATGGCTTTTTTTTAGCTTTTGTAATTGATTATGTGAGAACACCATAAATTACGGATTTTACCAAGGGACCTGTGAACATAATTAACTGCCCACATGATGGGACCCCTGTTTCTACAACAATTTTTCTGCCTCTGTTTTGGCCTTCTACTTTGAAGAGTGTTAATCATTCAATTATTTTGTTTTGGGTTCTGTTATGAAATTGGAAGAATTATTTTTAAGAAGAATTAAAACTTGGAAAAGACCGATGAAAAGATAAACAACTATTTAATGTGAATCAATCCTCAGTCTAAATTTGAGATATAAAGAAGAAGATGATTTTCTCAAACATTTCATGATTCTTTTTCTGTGTGTTTCTATTTGTGATTCCTAATTATGCCCTACCTTGCCCTTCCCTGAAAACTTGCCTTGACAAATTTATAGGATCCCATGTGACACTTTGAATTTAAATGGCTCCCCCAAAACTGAAATGATACATCTATGACCTCTTTTACAGGTGTCCACGTCCATCTAAAGGTTGCACACAGTCCTACTGCCAAGGTTGTGGACAATCTGTCCTCTCACACCTTTCCTTTCCTTTCCTTGTCAAACTTTCCACCACTGCGAAGAATATGCTTATTACTCCTAGCAATCCCAAAACTATCATCTGTCCAAACAAGTCGAACAAGGTGGAAGGTTAGACCTCATATATTTGTGCAAAAGAAGCCATTGATATCTCCAGTCCAAACTTTTGCTTCTTTAGATTAGTATATGTCATCTATTATAAAAAAATTAGTATAAATTATGTAAATCTGATATTTATTTGGCTAGATTTATATTAATTTCAGATATATTAAAATTTAAGGTGGCATGTTGAAATTCATATCGACTTTAAATATATTAATCCACAGGTTATGATCATAGAAAAAACAACATAAATCATATCATCTTTCTTTTCCCGAAAAAATTGACATAAATTCATGTGAACTTACTACTTAGTAACTATTACCAAATTTATATCTACTTTAGATTTATTAAGGGATTTATAGTAGATCTACACCATTAATTTTTTCCGCATTTTATAAAACCAAAAGAACAGATCATGCCTATGTCTTTTAACAACCATACTAAAATAACAGTCCCAGAATATATTGTACTGAAATAACAGTCCGAGAATTATACCGCCGAGAATATACAGAGAGGAGACTTATATCAATGTCTGTAACCCAATCAACACAGTGCCATCAATGTCTATAACCCAATCAACATCATTACAACTGCTTGTTGTTTTCAATTTTGGTGGAGAAAAAATGGTATAGGCAAACACCTTATTATGGGAAGAAGCGAGGCTCCAAGTTGTTGTTGGCAGGGGAATTTATCTTGGTAGCTCTAACAATGATTTTCTTCATGTTGAGGAGATTTTCGAGCAGAAACATAGGATTCGGTCTCGATATTCCTTAATGGTACATTATCATCTTCATTTCATTGTTAGGTCAACTGAGGAAGAAAGAAGAATATTGTGAGCAGTATGGGCATTAAAGCTGCATAAAACATATAATTATGATTGCAAATAAGCCTTGTATGGATATGGCATGCAATTGATATCATTTATTAGTTGTTTCCATGAATTTCTTACAAATACAACAAGTAATTATTCCATCTATTTTCTAGATTTCCTTAGGCTTTCGGAGAAGGTAATACTTATAAATAATAATGTTTCCCTCAAATTACCCTCCCCTTTGGGCATTGTCATCGACTGGGGTAAGTTTTTTATATTTTTTATTTGTATGTGCATGTATTTCAGTTCTGTTGGTAGCATTTTCTTCCTCCAACGAGTTTGGGTTTTATTTGGGGAAGTCCTGGGCTATTCATTGGTTGGTGGGCTCTAGTCTTCTCTCATTCTAGTGGTCTAGTGATTTTCTATGCTCATCACAATCCAAGGGGAATACTCTTCTAGAAACCATCTCATCCATCCAAGTAACCACTATCAATATGCCACTTTTGTAACCAACAATTCAGATCATGAGCCATCTAGACTTGGTCAAGCAACAAAGTATTGTATTCTACATCAATTTATTTCCCCCCACATAGATTAAAGACATAATATGTCATCAAATTTCTTCCATCAATGTCTATAACCCAATCAACATCATTATAGCTGCTTGTTGTTTGATAATTTTCAGTTTTGGTGGAGAAAATTTGATAGAGGCTTGTTTTCCTTAATTCAAAATTGTTTGGGACAATGCTTTGATACTTCTAATTATGCATATCTCTAGTCATTAGAATGTCATAGTAATAATGAAACTCACCTAGATCCTTCATCTCAAAACAAAATAACATTTGATTTTTGGTTGTAACACTGTTACAGATGAAATAGGTAACCTGACCTCAAAACGGGAACTCTAGCTCAAAAAGACTCAAAAAACATGAAAAAACACCCCAAAAACAAAAAAAGTGTATTCCAGAATGCACTTGGTTTTTTTTTGAAGGTCAAATTTCAACATTTTATAAAATTATGCTAAAAACAAAATTGTTTCTTGAAAAAAGGATTGAAAAAACACCCTCAAAACAAAACCAGTTGATGCTGGAATAACAAAAAAAAAAATTTGTGTCATATTTTTGACATTTTTAAAAATAGAAATAACATTTTTTAATTTTAAAAATTCAAACATTAAAAAAAACCTAAAATTTAAGAAAAAAATAAATTTAAAAAACAAAAACATTTTAAAGCTTAAAATTTAAAAATATATAGGAATAAAAAAATAAAAATAAAAACAAAATAAAATTTTTAATTCAAACATTAAAAAAAACCTAAAATTTAAGAAAAAAAATAAATAAATAAAAAAATTTAAAGATTAAAATTTCAAAATGTATAGAAATAAAAAAATAAAAATAAAAACAAAATAAAAACATTAAATTAAAAAAAAAAGGTTAAAAAAAAAGAAATTATAAAAAATAAAATATAGAAATTAAATTTAAAAAAGAAAAAGAAAATGTTTATTAAATTAAAAAAAAAAATAGAAGAAGCACATTATTGAAATTAAAAGTAAAAAAATGAAAAATTAATTAAAAATAAAAAATGAAAAATAAAATACAATAAAAATATTAAATTTAAAAAATATATATTAAAAAAACAAATAGATTTTAAAAAATAAATTAAATTTAAATTATAAAAAATAATATATATATATAATGTTAAATTAAAAATATATATATTAGATTTTATTAAATTTAAAAAAAAATTGTGAAAAAATCTTTCGGTAAAAATCACATCCAATGACAAGCAGCACTACTGTTGTAGTTTAATGACTTGATGAAAAACTCGACGATCGTCTCCCGACGCTTTTTCATCAAGTCCTGATGATGACCCACACTGGCTGGTTCGAAACGCGTCGACCAAATTTATTTGGATGTGATTTTTACCGAATTTTTTTTTCACAACTTATGGATCACAAAAGAAATATTCCTAAAATTTTAAAAAAAATGTTAATATTAAAATAACAAATTAAATTAAAAAAAATATTAAATTTTAAAAAATAAATGAATAAATAAATAAATTTTGAAATAAAAAAAAATTTTAAATATAAAGAAAAAAAAAACATTGTTAAAATAAAAAGTTAAAAAACTTTAAAAATCAATTAAAATTGAAAAATTGAAAAAAAATAAATTAAATAAAATATATTAAATAAAAAATAAAATAAAAAACAAATTAATTTGAAAATACTAATTTTAATTAAAAAAAAAAATCTAATTTTAAATACACAAATTTAATTGAAATAAAAAAATAAAAAAATATTATGTAATTAAAAAAATAATAATAAAAAAATTAAAAATTTAAAAAAAGTTTTAAATTCAAATAAATTAAAAAAATACAAAATTTACTAAATTTTAAAAAATTAAATGAAAAAACTAAACATAAAACTTAAAAAAAAAAAAATATGAAAAAAAAAATCAATTAAAAAAAAAAAATACAAAATTTAATCAAAATTATTAACAAAATTTAGAAAAAAAAATTAAAAACGAAAAAAATGAATTTAAAAAAAAAAAAAAAATTCAAATATAAAAATTAAATTAAAAAAAAATAATTTTAAATTTTTGAATTTAAAAAAAAAAATTAAAACAAAAATCAAATTAATTTTTTTTTTTTCGAAGTGGTGGGCCACGAATCGCTTCCCCATGGTGGCGCGAGGTTGCGTCGGGCGGGAGGCGATCGGAATCGCCTCCGCCTCCCCGGCGGGAGGCCGATTCGCCTCCGCCCTCCGCAGGAGGAATTCTAACCCCGCGTGAGGGCGATTCCGGAATCAGGTGATCACCGAACTCCCGACAATAGGGAGTCCGCCATACGCGGCCACGGGAGGGGGGCGGGTCAAAAAATATATATACCACGATCTTTCTTTTTTTTTTTAATTTTTTTAAATTTTTAATATATATATATATATTTTAATTTGATTTTTTTTTTAAAATTTAAAAAATTTGAAATTATTTTTTTTTAAGTCAATTTTTTTTTTTTTTTAAATTTAATTTGTTTTAATTTTTTTATTAAATTTATTAAATTTTAATTTAATTTAATTTAATTTTTTAATTTTTTAGTTTATTTAGTTTTTTAGTTTTAAAGTTTATAAATTGTTTCATTAAAAAAAAAAACAGTAAATTTATGGATATTTGTTTTTTAATTATTTGCACGTGGTTTTTTTTTTTTTTTTTTAATGATAGTTTTTTTTTTAAATTTTAATTCTTTTTTTTAATTTTTTTTTTTTTTGTTAATTTTTAAATTTGTTTTTTTTTTTTTGTTGTTATTATTATTATTATTTTTAATTTAAATTTTTAAATTTATTATTATTTTTTTGTATTTTTTTTTTAATCTAAATTTTAATTTTGTAATTTAAATTATTTTTAGATTTTCTATTTTAATTTTATTTTTTATTTTTTTTTTATGTTTTTTATGTTTTTTATTTTTTTGGTTAATTTTTGTTTTTTTCTTTAAATTATGTGTTTTTTTTTTTCAAATTTTGTCATTTCTTTTGATATAATTTTTGAATTTTATTTTTATTTTATTTTTGTTTAATTTTTTTATTTTTACGAGTTAATTTTGTTTTTTTTTACATTTTTATTGGTTTTTTTAATTGTTTTTATATATATTTTTTTATCTAAGTTTTGTGTTTTATGACCAACATGAAAATCACCACTCTAAAAAAAAGTTGATCTTGCATCAATACGTTTCAAAATTAGCATGAAAATCACCGCTCTAAAAAAAAAAAAATTGATGCTGCATCAATATGTTTCAAAATTAGCATGAAAATCACTAACTTTTTAAAACAAATATTCATACTTCATAAATAAAAATATTAGAGTGTCAAAAATGTGCTCCAAAAAAAAAAGGTGAAGGAAAAATAAAATCATTTTTGTTATGTTTGAGGCATGAGTTTCATGCTCAAGGATAATATAGATGAATAGCAAGGAAAAATTAAAAGATGAAATTCATTTGCCATGGTTGAATGCATCTTAGTAAGAAGGCATCACGGTAAGCATACAAATTGAAGAAAGAGCTCATAGTTGAAGTAAAAGTATACAAACAAATAACATAATCAAGTAAAAGTCACCTTCATTTTTATGCCCTAGATTTCTCAAAAAATAACATAATCAAACTCATGCAAATAGATTGTTGAACCTTACATTTTGCATAACATTGGATGTATTAGGGGGAATAAACGATACCTGTATGCCAACATTTGATTTATTGACCGGCATAAATGAATCCTGCATGCCAACAAAATGCATGCTTAGCAAAAACACAAATATTAATAAATATATAAAGTTAAATAAGTTAATTTAATGCACAAAAATATTGATCAAGCTTTACCACTAGCATAAGCTTAGATGTATTGAAAGGTGTGATAGGGGTTGGGATGAATTTAGAAATTGCATGCATTCCAAAAATATAAATTAGCATAATATAATAAAGAACATAAGATAATTGAACCTATAAAATACAATATTCAAACTTACCTCATGCACCATCATAATAATGCCTTGCCCTCATGTATTTGTTAACATTTCCATAAAAGCGGTTAAGATCATTGAATCCCCCAGTTCAGAAGTAACATTCTTAAAAAAACACATAATAACATAAAAATAAGAAAATATTCATTTGAGAACATATGTTAGTGACATTAATAACAAAATTAAAATTCACTAGCACATGAAAAATAACATAAACAAATTTCAATATGTTTCAATACATAAAAAAACATAAACAATACTCAATATGCAAAGTTTTTTTTTATGTTTATAGTATTATGTTTCTCTTGTCTAGGTGATGATGACATAAAGTAAAGGTTTTCAAAAATTCAATTAAGAAATTGAAGTGTAGTAGGTCAGCTGCCTCCACCAAATATATATGTGTTTTTCAATTAAAACCTTAAACATTCAAATTACTTAATGTCCATTACAATTAGAAACTCAATACTTAACTGTAGTGAATCCTTACAAATATCTTAAAATAAATGTCATCCTCACATGAAATTTCCAAATATGATGGCATAAATACCCCATCATTAATGGACCCTAAATCCAAAAATAAATTAATATCATCATTTTCATAGTCTTCATCACCTTCAACTACAGGTAAAAAAAATCAATAAATTCATCATCTTCATGCACTTGATGTCCATGTGGTTCGTCATGTCCTTCAGACACTTCAATAAACTCGTTGTGATCTTTGTCTTGGTCATATGCATCATTGACAATAACATCATCTCCATCTTGTCCATCTATGTCTTTTGGGGGAGCTTCTGCATCTTCAAGTAAATCATGGTCCTCTACATCTGGAACAAATGTTACTCTTCATCCTCTTGGATCATAATCAATCAAAAATGACCAACCAGGTTATTCTAAATTTGGAATGAGAAAAATTTGGTCACATTGACTTGGAAACACATAAGGTTCAGAAGTGGCTTCAAACCTAGATGTATTGATCATATGGAATCCATTATTATGGAGCAATATACTTTTTTCTTCTCCCACTTCGATAAGCTTTTAACATTCAACACAAAAAATAACTTTCTTGAAAGACATAAAATCAAGCTCTATAATATCCTCCAACACTCCATAGTAGCGAAGTGTGCTTGTGATTGGTTTTCAATCATTTGCATGTGAATGGAATTCCACCTCAAATGATGCTGAAACTCCACAATCATAAGTTTGTCTCATTTCATCAACTTTTCTGATGCAATAATGATGACCAAAATTCCACATTCCTTTGTAATATCTTACCTAAATTCATAAAAATATTAACTAATTAGATTCAAGGATATAAAATTTAACAGACAATTTATTAAATATATGAAACATATTAATATATATCACCTCCCCATTATTGATCCTTTAATGAAATTCAATTGTTGTTTTGTCACTCTACCCTTCCCTTTTGTTTCCTCGTTTTCAATATTGGTCTTTAGCCAATTCCATGATCATCTATCTGGCCACTTTCTTTTATGGCTTGCAGGAAATCCTCGATTAATGTTTTCACCATGTCTATTATATATATTGGTCCATGCATTTTCATCTTCTAATTTCTTTTGTTCAGCGTACTTCTCCATCCATTCCAACATAAATTCATAATTGTATGCAACATACAAATGTAATGCCTCCCACTCCTTAGCATCTACAATGAAAAATATATCTGTTCAATGAATTAATAATTATTTATAGCCATGTATTATAAAATTTAAGATAAAAATAAATACTACTAACATTTTGTTTACCTTTTATCCTCTTTGAAGTCCCTTCACCCTCTAATTTTTATCCTTCAAATGATTGAGATTGGTTATCATTCCATAATTGTGGAGCTTCAATATGAAATTGAGGTAAGTACTCACTCAAATGAACCATTTCCTGGAAAACCATGTACCCCTCAACCATGGACCCTTCTAGTCGAGCCTTTTGCCTCACAAATTGTTTTAAGACCTTCATATATCTCTCCACGAGCCACAATGTTTGAATATGAATAGGACCACATTGGTCAATATCTTCTACTAGGTGTACAAGGTAGTGCTCTTGAGAATTAAAGAAGTTTGGAGGGAAGCACATTTGAATATCACACATCAAAAGTGAAACATTCTTCTTCCAATACTTCAATTCATCCTGATGTATCTCTTTAGATGAGACCCACCTGCAAGTATTACCATGTATTACAATAAAGACTTGTGATTTCTTGTAAAATAAAAGTAAAAACTCATATAAAGGCATAACCAATGATGAACTTCAAATGATAAGATTCATGGACGAGTATGCATGATGGATTGAAAATACCTCAGATATTTTCATAATTGTAAATAGTCAAAGTGACATCATGGTCAAAAGTACTTGGTATTGTTGCAGGCAACACATACTGCATGACCATTAACAAGTAACCATGTTCAAATATGCATGAACTTCAAACATTCATGAGCTGATATTATCACAATACTAGCATGACCATTAAAAAATAACCATGTTCAAATATGCATGAACTGATATTATCACTAGGATATACAATTTTCTAATTAAGTTCAAACAAATCTAACATGTGACAACGTTACCTTTATCCAATTGTGCCAATCATGTGCTTTTAGGCTTGAGAACTCTAATCCATCTCTTGTGAATAAGTTTTTTAATGTCGCACCAAAGCCAGAAGGAAATCTTATGTTTTTCATAGTAGAAATGATGTTTTCTTTCTCATTTGATGTAAAAGTCCATGGAGCATAAACATATGAGTTGTCTTCATGCAACCACATGTTTGGCATGATATTGGAAAATCGAAGGTCCTTTGTTAACTTTATTTGTGCTTCAAGGTTAGTTCCATTTAGATGTTTCCACAAGCACTCTGCCACATTTTTCCCGATGTGCATAGTATCCAATAGGTGGGTTATTGGCAAGTTCTCATAATATTCTAATTTGTAGAAAGTAGAGAGTATTTTCATTCCTAGGGGAAAACCTGTCCCTTCTTTTTTTTCATACATTGCTTTCGACCTAGCAAGGTTCATCTTTATTGGCTTCCTCATTTCCACTTCCTTTCGATTGAACTTATTTTTATCACGGACTCGATAGCGATGATTTTGTGGTAAGAATTGTCTATACTCATCATATACAGTTTTATTGAGATCCTTTGACTACCTATGCAACAATTTTGGCCCACATGATGGAAAACCATGTTTCCCCTTTGTTTTTAGCCCTAAGATAAGATTGGAAACCAAATTTAGTAAATACTAAAATGAAGACAATAACTATAAATGTAATTTATAATACATTACAAAAACAAATATTACCACAACAAATAGAGAGCCCCGGGGCATCATGAATTTTCAAGATAAGAATCGCATGAAAGAGGAAGTTTCTATCATTGTCAGGTCTTGATACATCATACATATTTACACCATCCCATAATTCACGAAGCTCATCAATGAGGAGCTCCATGTATACATCCATATTCTTTACCTGATATTTCCCTAAGTAAACAAAAAGTTCTTTATTAGTATTAACTGAATTGAAATACTTTTATATAAAATTCAAGAGAGCATTGCAATCATATGTTCTAGTACATAGTATGATAAGAGTTAACGTTACATGTTCATTTTTCATTGCCATCCAAGGGGGAAGATTGTTGTTTATAATTAACACTGGCCAAACAGAATATGTTTTTCTAAGATCTCCAAAAGGATTGACACCATCCATTGCTAGAGAAATTCTTGCATTCCTTGGCTCATTTTTTAAATGTGGCCATTTTTCCTCAATATATTTCCAATATTTACTATCCACAACCATACGCATGACACCATATTGGCTTCTCCCTTGTGCATGATAATCCATATAGTTTGCCAACTCCTCGCACTTTAACATTCTCTCAAACATTGGATTTAGTGGAATTAATTGTAGTACTTTATAAGGAACCTTCTTGGATACTTGATCTTGACGATATCTATTTGTGTGACACACTAGACATTGTTGTAAATTTGCATTCTCTCCATAGTACAATATATGGTCATTTGGACATGCATCATATGTCTTGTACTCCATTCCAATGTCTTTCATTATTAAATATACTTCTCTATTAGAATGAGGCAACTTATTGTCCTTTGGAAGTATTTTGTTCGCCAAAAGTCTGCATAGTGCAAAAAATTATTTTTATAAGTATACACAATATTCAAAACATTTAAGACATCTAGAGAATTAATTTATAGGAATATCAAAACCAACCTTAATATATCAGTAAAGCATGTGTTTGTCAATCCATGTGTAACCTTCAAGTTCAACAACAACATAAGTGTCTCCAATATAAAAGATTCATTATTTGCAAAAAGAGGCGTCCTAGCCAATTGAGCGAGGGGTGAATCAATAACTTCTTCAAAAGATGTGTAGAAGTCCTAGATAAATTCATTGACACTAGCCTCATTTATCTGTGAAGTGGTTTCATCCATAAATGTGTTTTTTCCTTCATCTTGAGATTGGCTATTATCAATATCTTCCATTGGTTCTTCAGGAATATTGGGAACCAAAAGCGACTTTTCATTAAAAAAAATCAATTCATATGATCAATAATAATGTATTAAATAATGTGCATATTTATTTATTATAAGAAAAACAATTTTTGAATTATAGTATACATCTTCTATATAAAATCCATGGTCCAATCTGTGGATACCAACTATCCTTCACTTCTTTAGTTTCCTATTTTGGCACATTTTGCAAATGCAATATATCATTTCATTGAAGTATTCATTTTTCCCTGGAACAAGTCTTGTTGCCCATTCATCTAAATATTCAGATGATGATGTGTTATTTTCCTGAATGCACCATGTACTATGCTCGATAAGACTGCAACTTTTAACTTGACTATTAATTCTTTTTCGAGGTAACATGACTAATGAATAAACCTAGGGAGTGAATCTATGAATATTTAATTTTTTAGTGTTGAGTGAGCATTGAAAATATGTCCAACACTTTGAGGTAAGTCTCTCAAAGTGCTCCAACAAGCCTCTAACTGGTCACAAACAAACTTTTAAAGTATCGTTTTAGAGTTATTTCTAAAAATAAAACCAGTCTCTAACTAAATCAACAACATAAATACTAAAAATACCAAAAACAACATAAATACCTAGTCTGCCATTTGTATATATACCAAGAAATTAATGTAACATAAATCTGCAAAGAAAAATATGTGGATGCTAGTTAGGATCATTACATAAATAAATGTTGAAATATATGACAACATATATACCAAAAAAACTTTTACTGTTTTGTTTCTGATTGTAAATTCAGAAAATGCAAGCACACAATGAATAATAAGTGCTCTTCAATGGGAAATGGGACCCATGATGAGAGATAAGACATTTCTAAGTCACCTCATTAGGCTGATACAAATCAAATTATTGTAGTTACATTGTGATTTGATGGCCTAATATTCATCGAGAGCCACATGAAGTTTTCCAACAAAATAATGTTACCGATGAAATAGGTAACCGCACTGTTACCTACTTTTTTTGGTAGCATAAAAAGCACCCAATTTTGAAAAGTGATGATGCAAAATCACCCTTTTTTTTTGGAGCACATTTTTGACACTCTAATATTTTTATTTATGAAGTATGAATATTTGTTTTAAAATGTTAGTGATTTTCATGCTAATTTTGAAACGTATTGATGCAGCATCAATTTTTTTTTTTTTTTTTTTAAGTGGTGATTTTCATGCTAATTTTGAAATGTATTGATGTGGCATCAACCTTTTTTTTTTAGAATGGTGATTTTCATGTTGGTAATAAAACACAAAACTTAGATTAAAAAATTTATATAAAAACAATAAAAAAAACCAATAAAATTGTAAAAAAAAACAAAATTAACTCGTAAAAATAAAAAATTTTAAACAAAAATAAATAAATAAAACAAAAAAGAAACAAAAATATTCGAAAATTATATCAAAAGAAATGACAAAATTTGAAAAAAAAAACACATAATTTAAAGAAAAAAAACAAAAATTAAGCCAAAAAAAAAAAAAAAAACATCAAAAACATTTTTTTTCTAAGTTATTAAGAAAAACCATATAATTAAAAAAAAAAATTAAAATAGAAAATTTAAAAATAATTTAAATTACAAAATTAAAATTTAGATAAAAAAAAATACAAAAAAAAAAAAAAATTTAAAAAAATAATAATAAGAAGAAAAAAAACCACAAATTTTAAAATTAACAAAAAATACAAATTAAAATAAAAAAAAACTATCATTAAAAAACAAAATAAAAAATGGAAAAAACCACGTGCAAATAATTAAAAAAACAAATATCCATAAATTTACTGTTTTTTTTAAAATAAAACAATTTATAAACTTTAAAAATGAAAAACTAAATAAACTAAAAGATTAAAAAAAAAAAATTAAATTAAATTAAAATTTAATAAATAAATTTTAAATTTTAAAAAATAATTAATCTAAAACATTAAATTTAAAAACAAAATTAAAAAAAAAAAAAAAAACAAAAAAAATTAAAACAAATTAAATTTAAAATAAAAAAATTTGAATTAAAAAAAATTTTCAATTTTTTTAAATTAAAAAAAAAAAAATTAAAAAAAAATATTATAAGTAAAAAAGAAGAAAAAAAAGAATTTTTTTTTTTTTTTGATCGTGGTGGCGCCATCAATCGGCCTCCCGCCCAGGTGGCGGCGGAGGCTGGCTGATGGGCGGGCGGGGAGGCTGCATGCAGCCCCCCGCCCGCCCAGCGGCCGGCCTCTGCCGCTACCTGGGTGGGAGGCCGATTCCGGGAATCGACCTCCCGCTGCGGGAGGGCGGAGGGCAATTCCTAGAATCGTCCTGAGGCCGATTCCGGGAATCGGCCTCCCACGATGGGAGGGCGATTCCCGAAATCAGCCTCAGGGCGATTCCCGGAATCGGCCTAAGGGTGATTCCCGGAATCGGCCTCCCGCCGCGGGAGGCCGATTTCGGGAATCGCCCTTAGGCTGATTCCAGGAATCGCCCTCCTGCCGCGGGAGGGTGGAGGGCGATTCCTGGAATCGCCCTGAGGCAGATTCCGGGAATCGGCCTCCCACCCAGGTGGCGGCGGAGGCTGGCCGCTAGGCAGCCCATCGGCCGGCCTCCGCCGCCACTTGGGCGGGAGGCTGATTGGCGGCGCCACCACGATCAAAAAATCTTTTTTTTTTTTTTTTAATTATTTTTAATTTTTAATATTTTTTTTTTTAATTTGATTTTTTTTTTTTAAATTTAAAAAAATTGATTTTTTTTTTTTTTTTTTTAAATTCAAATTTTTTTATTTTAAATTTAATTTGTTTTAATTTTTTTTGTTTTTAAAAATTTTGTTTTTAAATTTAATATTTTAGATAAATTATTTTTTAAAATTTAAAATTTAATTATTAAATTTATTAAATTTTAATTTAATTTAATTTAATTTTTTAATCTTTTAGTTTATTTAGTTTTTCATTGTTAAAGTTTATAAATTGTTTCATTTAAAAAAAAACAGTAAATTTATGGATATTTGTATTTTAATTATTTGCACGTGGTTTTTTTCATTTTGTTTTTTGTTTTTTAATGATAGTTTTTTTATTTTAATTCTCTTTTTCATTTTTTTATTATTTTTTTTCTTCTTATTATTATTTTTTTAATTTAAATTTCTAAATTTAGCTTTTTCTTTTTTGTATTTTAATTTTTTATCTAAATTTTAATTTTGTAATTTAAATTATTTTGAAATTTTCTATTTTTTTTTTTTTTAATTTTTTTTAATTATATGGTTTTTCTTAATAACTTAGAAAAAAATGTTTTTTTTTTTTTCTTTAAATTATGTGTTTTTTTTTCAAATTTTGTCATTTCTTTTGATATAATTTTTGAATATTTTTGTTTTTTTTTGTTTTATTTATTTATTTTTGTTTAAATTTTTTATTTTTACGAGTTAATTTTGTTTTTTTTTGCATTTTTATTGGTTTTTTTTATGTTTTTATTTAAATTTTTTTATCTAAGTTTTGTGTTTTATTACCAACATGAAAATCACCATTCTAAAAAAAAAAAGGTTGATGCTGCATCAATACGTTTCAAAATTAGCATGAAAATCACCGCTCTAAAAAAAAAAAATTTGATGCTGCATCAATACGTTTCATAATTAGCATGAAAATCACTAACATTTTAAAACAAATATTCATACTTCATAAATAAAAATATTAGAGTGTCAAAAATGTCCTAAAAAAAGAAGAAGGTGATTCTGCATCACCACTTTTCAAAATCGGGTGCTTTTTATGCTACCAAAAAAAAGTAGGTAATAGTGCGGTTACCTATTTCATCGGTAACATTGTTTTGTTGGAAAACTTCATGTGGCTCTCGATGAATATTAGGCCATCAAATCACAATGTAACTACAATAATTTGATTTGTATCAGCCTAATGAGGTGACTTAGAAATGTCTTATCTCTCATCATGGGTCCCATTTCCCATTGAAGAGCACTTATTATTTATTGTGTGCTTGCATTTTCTAAATTTACAATCAGAAACAAAACAGTAAAAGTTTTTTTGGTATATATGTTGTCATATATTTCAACAATTATTTATGTAATGATCCTAACTAACATCCACATATTTTTCTTTGCAGATTTCTGTTACATTAATTTCTTGGTATATATACAAATGGAAGACCAGGTATTTATGTTGTTTTTGGTATTTTTAGTATTTATGTTGTTGATTTAGTTAGAGACTGGTTTTATTTTTAGAAATAACTCTAAAACGATACTTCAAAAGTTTGTTTGTGACCAGTTAGAGGCTTGTTGGAACACTTTGAGAGACTTGCCTCAAAGTGTTGGACATCTTTTCAATGCTCACTCAACACTAAAAAATTAAATATTCATAGATTCACTCCCTAGGTTTATTCATTAGTCATGTTACCTCGAAAAAGAATTAATAGTCAAGTTAAAAGTTGCAGTCTTATTGAGCATAGTACATGGTGCATTCAGGAAAATAATACATCATCATCTGAATATTCAGATGAATGGGCAACACGACTTATTCCAGGGACAAATGAATACTTCAATGAAATGATATATTGCAGTTGCAAAATGTGCCAAAATATGAAACTAAAGAAGTGAAGGATAGTTGGTATCCATAGATTGGACCATGGATTTTATATAGAAGAGGTATACTATAATTCAAAAATTGTTTTTATTATAATAAATAAATATGCACATTATTTAATACATTATTATTGATCATTTGAATTGATTTTTTTTTAATGAAAAGTCGCTTTCAGTTCCCAATATTCCTGAAGAACCAATGGAAGATATTGATAATAGCCAATCTCAAGATGAAGGAAAAAACACATTTATGGATGAAACCACTTCACACATAAATGAGGCTAGTGTCAATGAATTTATCTAGGACTTCTACACATCTTTTGAAGAAGTTATTGATTCACCCCTCGCTCAATTGGCTAGGACGCCTCTTTTTGCAAATGATGAATCTTTTATATTGGAGACACTTATGTTGTTGTTGAACTTGAAGGTTACACATGGATTGAAAAACACATGCTTTACTGATATATTAAGGTTGGTTTTGATATTCCTATAAATTAATGCTCTAGACGTCTTAAATGTTTTGAATATTGTGTATACTTATAAAAATAATTTTTTGCACTATGCATACTTTTGGCAAACAAAATACTTCCAAAGCACAATAAGTTGCCTCATTCTAATAGAGAAGTATATTCAATAATGAAAGACATTGGAATGGAGTACAAGACATATGATGCATATCCAAATGACCATATATTGTACTATGGAGAGAATGCAAATTTACAACAATGTCTAGTCTGTCACACAAATAGATATCGTCAAGATCAAGTATCCAAGAAGGTTCCTTATAAAGTACTACAATTAATTCCACTAAAGCCAATGTTTGAGAGAATGTTCAAGTGCGAGGAGTTGGCAAACTATATGGACTATCATGCACAAGGGATAAGCCAAGATGGTGTCATGCATATGGTTGCAGATAGTAAATATTGGAAATATATTGAGGAAAAATGGCCACATTTAAGAAATGAGCCAAGGAATGCAAGAATTTCTCTAGCAATGGATGGTGTCAATCCTTTTGGAGATCTTAGAACAACATATTCTGTTTGGTCAGTGTTAATTATAAACAACAATCATCCCCCTTGGATGGCAATGAAAAATGAACATGTAATGTTAACTCTTATCATACTAGGTACTAGAACATATGACTGCAATGCTCTCTTGAATTTTATATAAAATTATTTCAATTCAGTTAATCCTAATAAAGAACTTTTTGTTTACTTAGGGAAATATCGAGTAAATAATATGGATGTATACATGGAGATCCTCATTGACGAGCTTCGTGAATTATGGGATGGTGTAAATATGTATGATGTATCAAGACCTGATAATGATAGAAACTTCCTCTTTCATGCGATTCTTATCTTGAAAATTCATGATGCCCCGGGGCTCTCTATTTGTTGTGGTAATATTTTTTGTTGTAATGTATTATAAATTACATTTATAGTTATTGTCTTCATTTTAGTATTTACTAAATTTGGTTTCCAAGCTTATCTTAGGGCTAAAAACAAAGGGGAAACATGGCTGTCCATCATGTGGGCCAAAATTGTTGCATAGGTAGTCAAAGGATCTCAATAAAACTGTATATGATGAGTATAGACAATTCTTACCACAAAATCATCGCTATCGAGTCCGTGATAAACATAAGTTCAATGGAAAGGAAGTGGAAATGAGGAAGCCAATAAAGATGAACCTTGCTAGATGGAAAGCAATGTATGAAAAAAAAGAAGGGACAAGTTTTCCCCTAGGAATGAAAAGACTCTCTACTTTCTACAAATTAGAATATTATGAGAACTTTCCAATAACCCACCTATTGGATACTATGCACATCGGGAAAAATGTGGCAGAGTGCTTGTGGAAACATCTAAATGGAACTAACCTTGAAGCACAAATAAAGTTAACAAAGGACCTTCGAGTTTCCAATATCATGCCAAACATGTGGTTGCATGAAGACAACTCATATGTTTATGCTCCATGGACTTTTACATCAAATGAGAAAGAAAACATCATTTCTACTATGAAAAAAATAAGATTTCCTTTTGGCTTTGGTGCGACATTAAAAAAATTATTCACAAGAGATGGATTAGAGTTCTCAAGCCTAAAAACACATGATTGGCACAATTGGATAAAGGTAACGTTGTCACATGTTAGATTTGTTTGAACTTAATTAGAAAATTGTATATCCCAGTGATAATATCAGTTCATGCATATTTGAACATGGTTATCTTTTAATGGTCATGCTAGTATTGTGATAATATCAGCTCATGAATGTTTGAAGTTCATGCATATTTGAACATGGTTACTTGTTAATGGTCCTGTAGTATGTGTTGCCTACAGCAATACCAGGTACTTTTGACCATGATGTCACTTTGACTATTTACAATTATGCAAATATCTGAGGTATTTTCAATCCATCATGCTACTCTTCCATGAATCTTATCATTTGAAGTGCATCATTGGTTATGCCTTTATATGAGTTTTTACTTTTATTTTACGAGAAATCACAAGTCTTTATTGTAATACATGGTAATACTTGCAGGTGGGTCTCATCTAAAGAGATACATCATGATGAATTGAAGTATTGGAATAGGAATGTTTCACTTTTGATGTGTGATATTCAAATTTTCTTCCCTCCAAGCTTCTTTAATTCTCAAGAGCACTACCTTGTACACCTAGTAGAAGATATTGACCAATGTGGTCCTATTCATATTCAAACACTATGGCTCGTGGAGAGATATATGAAGGTCTTAAAACAATTTGTGAGGCAAAAGGCTCGACTAGAAGGGTACATGGTTGAGGGGTACATGGTTTTCCAGGAAATGGTTCATTTAAGTGAGTACTTACCTCAATTGCATATTGAAGCTCTGCAATTATGGAATTATAACCAATCTCAATCATTTGAAGGAGAAAAATTAGAGGGTGAAGGGACTTCAAAGAGGATAAAAGGTAAACAAAATGTTAGTAGTAGTTATTTTTATCTTAAATTTTATAATACATGGCTATAAATAATTATTAATTCATTGAACAGATATATTTTTCATTGTAGATGCTAAGGAGTGGGAGGCATTACATTTGTATGTTGCATACAATTCTAAATTTATGTTGGAATGGATGGAGAAGTATGCTGAACAAAAGAAATTAGAAGATGAAAATGCATGGACCAATATATATAATAGACATGGTGAAAACATTAATCGAGGATTTCCTACAAGCCATAAAAGAAAGTGGCCAGATAGATGATCATGGAATTGGCTAAAGACCGATATTGAAAACAAGGAAACTAAAGGGAAGGGTAGAGTGACAAAACAACAATTGAATTTCATTAAAGGATCAATAAATGGGGAGGTGATATATATTAATATGTTTCATATATTTAATAAATTGTTTGTTAAATTTTATATCCTTGAATCTAATTAGTTAATATTTTTATGAATTTAGGTAAGATATTACAAAGGAATGTGGAATTTTGGTCATCATTATTGCATCAGAAAAGTTGATGAAATGAGACAAACTTATGATTGTGGAGTTTCAGCATCATTTGAGGTGGAATGCCATTCACATGCAAATGATAGAAAACCAATCACAAGCACACTTCACTACTATGGAGTGTTGGAGGATATTATAGAGCTTGATTTTATGTCTTTCAAGAAATTTATTTTTCGTGTTGAATGGTAAAAGCTTATCGAAGTGGGAGAAGAAAAAAGTATCTTGCTCCATAATAATGGATTCCATATGATCAATACATCTAGGTTTGAAGCCACTTCTGAACCTTATGTGTTTCCAAGTCAATGTGACCAAATGTTTCTCATTCCAAATTTAGAATAACCTGGTTGGTCAATTGTGATTGATTATGATCCAAGAGGATTAAGAGTAACATTTGTTCCAGATGTAGAGGACCATGATTTACTTGAATATGTAGAAGTTCCCCCAGAAGACATAGATGGACAAGATGGAGATGATGTTATTTTCAATGATGCATATGACCAAGACGAAGATCACGACGAGTTTATTGAAGTGTCTGAAGGACATGACGAACCACATGGACATCAAGTGCATGAAGATGATGAATTTATTGATTTTTATTTACCTGTAGTTGAAGGTGATGAAGACTATGAAAATGATGATATTAATTTATTTGTGGATTTAGGGTCCATTAATGATGGGGTATTTATGCCATCATATGAGGAAATTTCATGTGAGGATGAAATTTTTTTATCACTATTTTTATTTTAAGATATTTGTAAGGATTCACTACAGTTAAGTATTGAGTTTCTAATTGTAATGGAAATTAAGTAATTTGAATGTTTAAGGTTTTAATTGAAAAACACATATATATTTGGTGGAGGCACCTGACCTACTACACTTCAATTTCTTAATTGAATTTTTGAAAACCTTTACTTTATGCCATCATCAACTAGACAAGAGAAACATAATACTATAAACATAAAAAAACTTTGCATATTGAGTATTGTTTATGTTTTTTTATGTATTGAAACATATTGAAATTTGTTTATGTTATTTTTCATGTGCTAGTGAATTTGAATTTTGTTATTAATTTCACTAACATATGTTCTCAAATCAATATTTTATTATTTTTATGTTATTACGTGTTTTTTTAAGAATGTTACTTCTGAACTGGGGGATTCAATGATCTTAACCGCTTTTATGGAAATGTTAACAAATGCCTGAGGGCAAGGCATTGTTATGATGGTGCATGAGGTAAGTTTGAATACTGTATTTTATAGGTTCAATTATCTTATGTTCTTTATTATATTATGCTAATTTATATTTTTGGAATGCATGCAATTTCTAAAGTCATCCCAACCCCTATCACACCTTTCAATATATCTAAGCTTATGCTAGTGGTAAAGCTTGATCAATATTTTTGTGCATTAAATTAACTTATTTAACTTTATATATTTATTAATATTTGTGTTTTTGCTAACCATGCATTTTGTTGGCATGCAGGATTCATTTATGCCAGTCAATAAATCAAATGTTGGCATGCAGGTATTGTTTATTCCCCCTAATACATCCAATGTTATGCAAAATGTAAGGTTCAACAATCTATTTGCGTGAGTTTGATTATGTTATTTTTTGAGAAATCTAGGGCATAAAAATGGAGGTGACTTTTACTTGATTATGTTATTTGTTTGTATACTTTTACTTCAGCTATGAGCTATTGCTTCAATTTGTATGCTTACCATGATGCCTTCTTACTAAGATGCATTCAACCATGGAAAATGAATTTCATCTTTTAATTTTTCCTTGCTATTCATCTATATTATCCTTGAGCATGAAACCCGTGCCTCAAACATAACAAAAATGATTTTATTTTTCCTTCTTTACATAAATTACATAAAATCATGATTACATATGTCATTATGAAGACCAAACCTAGTTTACATATTTCAACATTATTCACCTTTTATTCCATCTTATTATTTATATTTGTTCCTTGCAGGATATTTCTAGGGTGACTCCAACAAGTATACAATCTGTTGGTATAGAGGGTCATGTTATTCCCTTGACACCTAGACCAGAACCCCATAACATGCCCTCTACATCAAAATTGATGTTCCTAGTATCACTATTGAATTGCACCTACATGCTCCTGTTAGGAGTACATCAAAATTAATAAATAATCCATAAAATGTGGGTTTAGTTATAATTCCCCCGCCAAGAATGGAATAAGTTTATTTGATGAGTCTCATAGATTCACAATCAGGAATGTTAAGGCTCCTACCAGATACTCCTGAAAATGTCCAAATCAGACAAGAAATGGTTGAACAAATTTAGTTATGGGAATGCCATTGTTGGAGAGTGCAGAGCCTACTTCAAATGCGTAGGTAAAATTATTTTAATTTTTTATAATTTCATTTGTTACGTTTAGGATAACTAATTTAGAAATGAAAGTAGATTCATATTTTGGTTGTATTTTTAACAGTTCCACAATTTTTTTGTAAATGTAGGAAATAAGTGAGAAAGTGCCTAATGTACCTATAAGGGCATCTACCTCAACCCCCAAGACTACAAAAATATCATTGGTAACTACAAAAGGAATGCAAGAAGTTACATTCTTTCTCACTTCATAAGGAAATATCTTGAAGGATGAAATGGGATTAAAATTTTATCACTTTATTTTTTGTCGTGCAGAACAATTATTTTGCAATACCATCCAAATGGATTGGAGGAAGCAAACTAATGCTAAAATAGAATAACTATTTAAAAATGTTGTAATAGAATTTGGGAATCCTATTTTTGATAAATAAATTATTCTAGATATTGCATGTAAATACATTCACTCAAAAAGAGACAATTTAAGGTCAAAATTGACAAAAAACTTGATGTATCCACGTCCAGCTTGGATCACAAACCAAGTGACGTGGGTTGAACTTATGAAAGATGCTAAGTTAAAAAGAAGGTGTGCAATAATCCAAACTATAGGCCATCTACACAAAGATGAGGTAAAAGATGACTTCGAGATACAACGAAAGCAACCCAAGCTAGGGTGTCAAGTATTGGATCTCATAAATTAGGCTCTGGTGGATATAATAACATTCGTGGTGGCATGGTAAGTGAATATTTTCATCTATTATATTTTCTATTTTAAGGAAAATAACCATGGTCACATTGAGTTAGTTGTATCTTATTAGTCATATTATCTTTGTTAAAGTAGGTTCACCAATTTCAGAAGGAAGCTTCTGAGGAAGAATTAAAATATGCTTTATTACACGGTTCCCATGGTCTATGACAACACATGATAGATTGAGGGGAAAAATTAATTACTGATTATGAATCTAAGGTTAGTTGTTTATAATATCTTATGAAATATGCAATAATTTAATTGAAGGTATAATGTTATTTTAACAAGTTAAATTGTGTTGTGTATAGGAATCCCAACAATCAAAATCATCAGGTGAAACATCTGGGAGTGAGCATGAGGAGGAGATACAAGCACATGATGAATCGTTTGTTGCACATAATCATTCAATTGTCATTCATGAACCTTGGCAAGAAACAATTGTTGAATTTCAGAAAATGGGAGACAAAAATAATGAGGAGGGTGTTGAATGTGATGAGAAATCCACACCCAAAATTAGAGTAGCGCCTCATAGAAAGAGGAAAAGAAGGATTGATATGTGTTAAATGTTAATAACTTGAATGTGCATCGCTCCAGATTTTAAGGAGTTCACTAGATTGTGAGGGTCCAAACATAAACTAATTCTGTGTGCAACAAAACAAATTTTGAAGATACTTGTTTTTTGAATTTTATGGAACAAAACAAATTTTGAAGGTACTTTGTTTTCCTACACCACTATTTTTATGTGAGTGTCATAGAAAACAACACCTTAACTCTAGATGATGAATTGAATATATTGTGACTTTTGGGTAACAAGAGTTGCCTTCAATGACACTCCTACAACAATCTTCTGGATTGTATGGCTTTGTACACTTATGCTAGTTCATAATTGAAGATTTTTTTGTCAAGAATTATATTTTAGATCATACCTATTTTGAAATTAATGCTTATTGTTTTTGTTTCCAAGAGGAAGCCCAACCATCATGAGTGCAAATTTGTGTTTTATCTACCATATAGTTAAAATAGTTGACTATCAAGATTAGGGTTTACTTTATAGGAATTAAAAATCATGATGTGAAATATTTCTTCAAGATCATCATATTCTCATTTTAAAACAACCCTATAATGTTTTTGGCATTATACATAAAAACTGGGAAAGATTTCTCTGAACAATTTACTTTTTGATTAAAAAACTGGAATCACGTAGAGTCATACCCTCTCACTTGTCTAGGTTTTTTGCTAAAATTTGAAGGACCCCATTTATTTAATTTCAAAGTCATATTTCCTGCCAGAGCATACAGATGAATCAAGCTACTTTTGATCGACTATATAGTATCAGGTAACAGTTGTGTACCAATTAGATGACTAAAAATATGAAAGTAGGGCAAATAAAAATTGGGGCATCTCTCCCATCTTTAACAATTAAATATCTCCAATTACAGAGTGCCTCACTCACTTCTCTGGATATATCTATATTAAAAAAAATTCTTCTTGATCATACAATGTACAAGGCAGCGCTACCATTCAATCACTATGCAGGAGGACAAGATCCAATTGCATGGACCTGCCATCATTGGTTGCAGGCTTGTTGAATTCTTTAGTGGAATGTGTTATCTGAATGTGAATAAAATAACAATAAAATAAATCTAACTTGTGTTTGTAATAGTTTCTACCCTAGTTTCTAACTTTGAAGTGTTTTTGAATCACTTTGTAAGCTACTCATTTTCTTATACTTAGAAATGAAATTTCAATATCATTTTTGCTAAAATATTCAGTGAAGTTATGGAAAATGGACTGTTATGTCACTAGGGTAGAGTTGCTGCACGAAAAATTCAATGACGGTATACTACAACAAATATCAGCAGTCCACATCCACGAAGAACCTTGCAAAACTGGCTCAGTGTAAGTTTTGTTTTTGAAAACTGAGTGATTACAGATTCTAGAATATTTCAGAAATTTCATAGATAATAATCCAAGTCAAACAATTGACTTTCTAAAATGTATAACTTAGCTTGTGCTAATAAAATCAAGAACTCTTATGATCTGAATCGCTGAATGATCTTGCAGTGTTGTGCTCAGGAAGATTTGGAAAATACAACTACAAGATAGTTGGAAATTCAGGGAATTATTTGACCATCACCCATCCCTCTTACGATCTATTTTCTATCCTGTGGATACAAATAATTTGTAGAGAAACTCTATGGTGGAAATCTAGGAGCTACTAATTCCGATCTCTACAGGAATGGCGTTGCGTGTAGCGCATGTTATCAGGCAAGCCCTACAAATATGACATTGTGCTTATTGACATATTTCATGTTTAAAAGTTAATACCATGTTTTCCCACTTTCAGATTTCTTCATGAAGAAAAGGGAAATGATATTTGTATGACTATCTATTGAATTTTTAGATAAGATGCACATACCCCAAATTATGCAACAAGTTAGGGACAATGATAGTGGTTGCGGACTTCACACGGAATAACCAAACAGATTTTGTAGTATCTCGGAGCACATTCTCAAGCCTGGAAATCACAGATAAGGGCTCCCAGCTTATCAAGGGTGGGATTATAGATATTGAGTATAAAAGGTATAAAAATAATTTGAACGAATACAATATTTTGGAATTGGATGGACAACCTAGGCCTTTATGGCTATATAAAATTGGACACTTTTACACGATAATGATGAAACTCTGCTAAATTTTCACATTTATCTTATTAGTAAAAGAATGTCTGTATCTTACAAATAAAGCATAAAATTGGGGCATCTCTCCCATATTTAACAATAAAATATCTCCCATTACAGAGTGCCTCTCTCACTTCTCTAGATATAGCTATATTAAAAACAAATATTCTTGATCATACAGTGTACAAGGAAGTGCTCCCATTCAATCACTATGCAGGAGGACAAGATCCAATTGAATGGAATTGCCATCATTAGTTACAGGTTTGTTTAATTCTTTAGTGGAATGTGTTATCTGAATGTGAATCAAATAACAATAAAAAAAATCCAACTTGTGGTTGTAATAGTTTCTACCCTAGTTTCTAACTCTGAAGTGTTTTCTAATCACTCTGTAAGTTACTCATTTTCTTATACTTAGAAATGAAATTTCAATATCATTGTTGCTACAATATTTAGTGAATTTATGGAAAATAGACTGTTATTTCACAAGGGTGGAGTTGTTGCATGAAAAATTCAATGACGACATACTACAACAAATACCAGCAGTCCACATCCACGAAGAACCTTGCATAGTTGGCTCAGTGTAAGTTTTGATTTTGAAAACTGAGCAATTACAGATTCTATAATATTTCAGAAATTTCATAGATAATAATCCAAGTCAAAAAATTGACCTTCTAAAATGTTAAAATTATCTCATGTTAATCAAATCAAGCACTGTTATGATCTGAATCAATGAATGGTCTTGCAGTGCTGCGCTCAGGCAAATTTGGAAAATACGACTACGGGTTAGTTGGAAATTTGGGGAATTATTTGACCATCACCCCTCCCTCTTATGATTTGTCTGCTATCCTATGGATACAAATCATTTGCAGTAAAACTCTATAGTGGAAATCTGGGAGCTGCTAGTTCCAATCTCTAAAGGAATGGCGTTGGGTGTAGCACATGCTATCAGGAAGCCCTACAAATATGGAATAGTGCTTATTGACATATTGCATATTTAAAAGTTAATACCATGTTTCCACACTTTCAGATTTATTCATGAAGAAAAGGGAAATGATATTTGTATGAATATCTATTGAATTTGCAGATAAGATGCACAAAGCCCAAATTATGCAACAAGTCAGGGACAACGATAGTGGTTGTGGACTTCACATAGAATAACCAAATATATTTTGTAGTATCTCAGAGCACATTCTCAAGCTTGGAAATCGAAAATTAGGGCTCCCAGCTTATCAAGGGTGGTGTTGGTTTATATAAATCACTTATCAAATGACTAAACAACACACATTTAATTATCAATCTAGGGACGCCTGTTTATTCCAATGAAAGTTGCACTGTTTGTGCCGATGTTAGAAAATTATATATATAGAAGAGCAATGAAACACATAAAATATGCGGAAAACACAAGCACACAAAACACATAAAACCAGAGAGACATAGATAACGTGGTTCACCCAGTTTGGGCTACGTCCACCTCAAACAACCAGTCCTTCTTTTCTATTATCCAGCAAAATTAAGAGACACAATCTACAACAGATCCGATGTAATATCCTCTGTTCTCTCTCACAGTCTCCCTATCTGTTTCTCGCTCCGAGAATACACATAAAATACACAGACGCAATACAATACCCTCATACAAGCGAGGGGTTGCCTTCTAGGGAAAAAACCCCTAAAATAAACATAACTTCTACCATCAGATCATCCACCTAATGAACGGCCCAGATTGACTAGAAATTACTATACTTTTACAAGGCAATTTTACATCTGTTTTTAGCTTCGGGGGCGCTGCCCCCAAAACCCCTCGCCAGGGGGGGGGCTCCATAAAGTCACAGCCACCCCCCCTAGACCCCTCAGGCAACATTTAATTACGGGCGAAGTTTCCACCCCATTAAGGTACAGGGGTCCAACGCTATGATACAAAATAAACAAGATAATCATGCTCCACACTCAACAATCTCCCACTTGGAGACTGATTGTAGCAACTCCACCGCTGCTTCATTTATTGGACAATGACTCCTATTTGGACCTGGCTGTTTCTCATCTTCATCATCATCCTTGAAGACCAATTGAAACTAAGCATATTCTCAGTTTCTCCCTGGCTACAACTTTTGTTAGCATATCTGCAGGATTCTAGCTAGTGTGTATCTTTTCCAGCTTCAACTGTCCATCTTCCAATACTGACCGTATGAAATGGTACTTGAGTTGTATGTGTTTAGTCCTAGAATGAAATGCTGAGTTCTTTGCAAGATGAATGGCACTTTGGCTATCATTATATAACGTGCCCATATCACGCTTCTTACCCAATTCATCCATAAATCTTTGTAACCAAATCATTTCTTTACTAGCCTCTGTAGCAACAACATACTTTGCTTCTGTTGTTGAAAGTGCAACAACACTTTGGATTTTTGAAACCCAACTGACAGTTTTTCCACCTACAGTAAAAACATATCCTGTAGTGCTCCTCCTGTTATCTCTATCATCTGCCATATCTACGACAACATATCCCTGTAGAGCAATGTTTGAACTGCCAAAGCATAATGCTTGATTTGTGGTACCTCTCAAATATCTGAGAATCCATTTCATTTCCATCCAATGTTCTTTTCCTGGATTTTTCATGTACTTGCTTATAACTCCCACTACATGTGCAATATCAGGCCTTGTGCAGACCATTGCATACATTAAGCTTCCAATTGATGATGCATATGGAACTTTAGACATATAGTCCATTTCTTCTTGGGTCTTGGGGCACATCTCCTTACTAAGTTTGAAATGGATAGCAAAAGGTGTACTAACTGGTTTTGCATTCTGCATATTAAATCTTTTCAACACCTTTTCTATGTACTCATTCTGAGATAGTGTTAATTTGCGATTTTTCCTGTCTCTAGTTATCCTCATACCAAGGATTTGTTTTGCAGCTCCCAAATCCTTCATTGCAAATGAATTTTCCAATTTTCTTTTGAGCACATTTATTTCCTGCATGTTAGACCCTGCAACAAGCATGTCATCTACATACAATAACAATATAATATACCTGCCATCATTTTTCCTTTTTAGATAAACACAATGATCAGAGTGACATCTAGTATAACCTTGTTCAGACATAAACTTGTCAAATTTTAGATACCACTGCCTTGGAGCCTGTTTTAAGCCATACAAGCTCTTCTTTAACTTGCACACTAATTTTTCTTTCCCTTTGACCTCATATCCTTCTGGTTGTTGCATATAGATCTCTTCCTCCAAATCTCCATGGAGAAATGTTGTCTTTACATCTAATTGTTCAAGATGTAAATCTTCCGCTGCTACAAGACTTAAAATAGTTCTGATTGAATTCATTTTAACAACAGGAGAAAATATTTCATCAAAATAAATACCTTTCTTCTGTGCAAACCCCTTCACCACAAGTCTAGCTTTGTACCTCTGTTTTCCTCCATCTTCTTCCTTCAGCCTGTAAACCCATTTATTCTGCAATGTAGTTTTACCTGTAGGAAACCTGACTAAGTCCCAAGTCTGGGTATGCATTAAGGAGTCCATCTCTTCTTCCATGGCTAGCTCCCACTTCTTCCTGCTTTCAACCTGCATTGCTTCTTCATAACATTCAGGTTCACCAGAATCAGTCAGCAATAAATAATATAATGAAGGAGAGTATCGTTCAGGGGGTCTACTTATCCTAGTAGATCTTCTAACACCACTTTCAGGTGTTTGAGGTGCCTGTTGTTGTTGTGGTGGTTGTTGCTGCTGTGGTTGTTGATTATTATTATTTTCAGGCACCTTTACTTTTTCAGTTATCTCATCAAGAACCGTGTATTCCTTGCTTTCTTTTTCCTGTTTCTTTTCCTGCAGCTGATTCTTATGCAAGACCTTTTCATTGAATATTACGTCTCTGCTCCTAATGATTTTGTGAGTTTCATAATCATATAAGCGATAACCAAAATCATTAGCACCATATCCAATAAAGGTAGATTTCTTTGATTTTGCCTCAAGCTTTGTTCTGTTTTCTTTATTAATATGGACAAAGGCCTTACAACCAAAAGGCTTTAAAAAAGAGTAGTTTACCTTTTTACCTGTCCATGCTTCCTCCGGAATACCACCATCCAAGTAACTTGAAGGCCCTCTGTTTATTAGATAAACAGCAGTATCTACAGCATCTGCCCAAAATTGTAAAGGCAATCCTACATGCAATCTCATGCACCTTGCACGCTCCATGATTGTTCTGTTCATCCTTTCTGACACACCATTTTCTTGTGGTGTTCTTGGAATTGTCTTCTCTCTGCGAATTCCATGCTCTAAACAGTACCTATCAAACTCTTTGCTGCAATATTCACCTCCATTGTCTGATCTGAGACACTTCAACTTCTTTCCTGTCTCAATCTCAACCAAAGCTTTCCATTTCTTGAAAGTATCAAATACATCAGATTTATTCTGAATACAATAAATCCATGTTTTTCTAGTTGCATCATCAATAAAAGTAACATAACAACGAGAGCCACCGAGAGATGATACCTGAGCAGGTCCCCATACATCTGTATGCACAAGCTCCAATTTTTCGCTCTTCTTTTCTTTCCCAACTCTGAGAAATCTGACTCTCTTTTGTTTTCCATAAATGCAATTCTCACATAAATCTAAATCAACATTCTTCAAACCTGGCAACAAATTTCTTGAGTGAAGAATCTTCATTCCCTTCTCACTCATGTGTCCGAGCCTATGATGCCATAATGTTGCATCTGCTCCTTTGGAAGTTAAAGCATTAACAGAGTTAGAAATACCATTGCATAAATACAATGTACCAAACTTTTCACCTTTTGCTATTACCAGGGCTCCTTTGGTGACCTTCCAAGTTTTATCTGTGAAAGTTGTCACACAACCTTCACCGCCTAACTGCCCTGTTGAAATTAGATTTTTCTTCAGATCTGGAACATGCCTTACCTCCTTTAGTAGCCATTGTTTTCCATTCTGTTGTTTTACAAGAACTTTACCCATTCCAACAATTTTACAGGGTTTATCATCACCCAAACGAACTTGTCCAAAATCTCCTTGGACATAGTCATGAAAATATTTATTATCAGGTGTGGCATGGAATGAAGCCCCTGAATCTATAACCCAAGAATCAGTAACATTTTCGAAAGAAAGAATCAAAGCATCTTGTAACACATCACCTGTCACATTTGCTTCATGATTGTTTTCTTGCTGTGTGTCTCCTTATTTTCCCTTCCGAGATCTACAGTCTTTCTTTAGGTGTCCTTTCTTTCCGCATTTCCAGCACACTATCCCCGATCTGGACTTGGATCTGCCTTTCCTTGATTTACTTCGATATCCTGAGCTCTTTCCTCTTTCCATTCTTCTTCCCCTAGACTTTGCACTCAAAGCATTACTCGATGTCTCACCGGAGCTTTTCCGTCGCATTTCCTCGCTAAGGATAGCACCGACAACATAATCAAACTTTAAAGTACTAGATCCAGAGACAAAGTTACTAATGGCCATAACTAAAACATTCCAGCTTTCTGGCAATGAGCACAGAAATAAAAGAGCCCTAACTTCATCATCAAAGTTTATCCCTACAAAACTTAACTGAATGGTAACTGTATTAAAATCATTTAAATGGTCTGCAACAGATCCACCTTCCGACATCTTCATATTAAATAAACGTTTCATAATAAATACCTTGTTTGAGGCCGAGGGTTTTTCATATAATTTCGCCAACACCTTAATCAAACCCTCTGTTGTTTTTTCCTTCGAAATATTGAAGGCTACCGATGCCGCGAGGCACAACCGTACTGTTCCAAGTGCCTTTCTATCAAGAATATCCCATTCTGAGTTTCTCATAGTCGTTTGCTTCTTTGTTTTACCGCTCAATGGTAGGTATAGATATTTCTGATATAGATAATATTCCATCTGCATCTTCCATAGCGGGAAGTTTTGGCAGTTAAATTTCTAGACCCTAAACTTACCATCTTCCACCATTTCTCCCACTCGAACCAGGAACCCTTCTTTCTTGCGAGTTTATCAGCCAAATAGACCTTCGGATTTGATACCAGTTGTTAGAAAGTTATATATATTACAGAGCAATGAAACACATAGAATATGTGGAAAACAAAAGCACACAAAACATATAAAACCAGAGAGACACAGATATACGTGGTTCACCCAGTTTGGGCTACGTCCACCCTGAACAACCAGTCCTTCCTTTCTATTATCCAGAAAAATGAAGAGACACAACCTATAATAGATCCGTTGTAATATCATATGTTCTCTCTCACAGTCTCCTTATCTGTTTCTCGCTCTGAGAATACACATACAATACACAGTCGCAATACAATACCCTCATATAAGTGAGGGGTTTCCTTCTAGGGAAAAAAACCCTAAACTAAACATAACTTCTATCGACAGATCATTCACCTAATGAACGGCCTAGATTGACTAGAAATTACTATAATTTTACAAGGAAATTTTACATCTATTTTTAACTTCAGGGGCACTACCCCCGAAACCCCCTGCCAGGGGGGGCTCCATAAAGTCACAGCCACCCCCCCTAGACCCCCCAGGCAGCGTTTAATTATGGGCGGCATTGCCACCTCATTAAGATACAGGGGTCCAATGCTGTGATACAAAATAAACAAGATAATCAGGCTCTACACCCAACAATCTCCCACTTGGATACTGATTGTAGCAACTCCACCGCTGCATCATTTGTTAGACAATGACTCCTCTTTGGACTTGGTTGTTTCTCATCTTCATCTTCATCCTTGAAGACCAATTGAAACTGAGCATATTCTCAGTTTCTCCCTGGTTACAAATTTTGTTAGCATATCTGCAGGATTGTCACTAGTGTGTATCTCTTCCAGCTTCAACTGTCCATCTTCCAATACTGACCATATGAAATGGTACTTGAGCTGTATGTGTTTAGTCCTGGAATGAAATGTTGAGTTCTTTGCAAGATGAATGGCACTTTGGCTATCACTGTATAACGTGCCCATATCACGCTTTTTACCCAATTCATCCATAAACCTTTGTAACCAAATCATTTCTTTACTAGCCTCTGTAGCAACAACATATTCTTCTTTTGTTGTTGAAAGTGAAACAACACTTTGGATTTTTGAAGCCCAACTGAAAGTTGTTCCACCTATAGTAAATACATATCTTGTAGTGCTCCTCCTGTTATCTCTGTCACTTGCCATATCTGCATCAACATATCCCTGTAGAGCAATGTTTGAACCACCAAAGCATAATTCTTGATTTGTGGTACCTCTCAGATATCTAAGAATCCATTTCACAGCCATCCAATGTTATTTTCCTAGATTGTTCATGTACCTGCTTACAACTCCGACTGCATGTGCAATATCAGGCCTTGTGCAGACCATTGCATACATTAAGCTTCCAATTGCTAATGCATATGGAACTTTATACATATAGTCCATTTATTCTTGGGTCTTGGGGCACATCTCCTTAATAAGTTTGAAATGGCTAGCAAAAGGTGTACTAACTGGTTTTTCATTTTTCATATTAAATGTTTTCAACACCTTTTGTATGTACTCATTCTGAAACAATGTTAATTTGCGATTTTTCCTGTCTCTAGTTATTCTCATACCAAGGATTTGTTTTGCAGCTCCCAAATCCTTCATTGCAAATGAATTTGCCAATTTTCTTTTGAGCACATTTATTTCCTGCATGTTAGACCCTGCAACAAGCATGTCATCTACATACAATAACAATATAATATAGCTTCCATCATTTTGCTTTTTCATATAAACACAATGATCAGAGTGACATCTAGTATAACCTTGTTCAGACATAAACCTTTCCGCCCCATTAAGGTATAGGGGTCCAACGCTGTGATACAAAATTAACAATATAATCAGGCTCCACGCCCAACAGCCGATACACCAACAAAAGAAATTCCAAAGAAAAGAAATCGTTGTTGAAGTAAATGCTAGAAATAAATCACTCATGCAGAAATAAAAGGATCTACAAGATTGTAATCACCCTTTAATTGATCTATCTAGCTCGCCACATATTTGTAGGTTTTAACCCTGAACAAAAATTATCTACAAATGAATCTGAAAAACAGAAAATAAACAATAGTGATAGCATAAAACATAAAACATATATACACAGATATTTTCCCCTGGATCCCAAATCAGGATGACCAGTTTGATTTTTCATTATATTCCTTTTAGTGTTATAACACATATATATACATGCCAAAGCATACATAAACCCCAATCCATTAACCCTGGATTAGAACATAACTGTAGTTCCCTTAACCAAATCTACAAAATACCAGGGGCCGAAAACCATCATGTCCCAAAACCATGTGCAAACCCATGCACAAAACCATGGGCGAGTCCGCCCACCAGAAAATAAGGCCCAATTTTTTTTTCCCGGGGTGCTACCACCCCCCCTATGAGCCCCCTACTACTCTCGGTGCAATATACAGGGGGGGATATCGCCCCCCTGTGACCCCCCCGCACGTGACTAGTCATGGAAAGAATATAACACATACCCAACATTCTCCCACTTGTTGCTTTTTTCCGTAGGGGGCCACGGGAGAGCTTAGTCATTAGCCCAGCTCTGCAACACCCATATTTTCTCTACACCAAGAGAAATTCTGAGTGCTCACAGACTTCGTCAATGCATTTACAACATTCTTCAAGGTGTCCACCTTTACCAGCAACACCCTTTTAGCCTCAACCATATCTCTCACAAAGTGATATTGAACATCAATGTGCTTTGTATTTGAATGATAAGCAGGGTTCTTAGCCAAGAAAATTGCACTTTGGCTATCACAGTATATCCTTATAGCTTGCTGCACCAACCCCATACTTGAAGACAATCTCTCTAACCAAACTGCTTCTTTGCTTGCATGAGTGGCTGCTATGTATTCTGCCTCTGTAATTGAAAGATCCACTATAGACTGTATTTTACTCATCCAACTAGCTGCACCTCCAAATAGGCTAAACACATACCCACTTGTAGATCTTATTTGGTCCATATCTCCAGCCCAATATGCATCAAAAAAACCATGAATGTCCAACATTCTTTCCAATCCTGGTCTTCCCTGGTAGCACAAGACATAATCACTAGTGCCACGTAAATATTTGAAAACCTGATTCACTGTTGTCCAGTGCTCCTTCCCTGGGTTTGACATAAACCTGCTCAATACTCCCACTGCATGTGCAATGTCTGGTCTAGTACAGACCATTTTACATCAAGTACCCATCAGACTTATATGGAATATGTATATATCTTCCTCTTTCTGTCTTGTACACTTTAGCAAAGATACTTTGTACCCACAGAATCTGAACATTCACTCACGCATTATCCTTTACATTGAACTTATGCACATAGTCTGTATATCTCATAGTTATAAACCGCATTTCTGTCTGATTTGTTTATAATTTCCAAGGTTCAAAAATATAGTTCGCAACACCAAGATCCTTCATGTCGAATTTTGAGAACAGTTGGGTCTTCAAATCTTGGATAATTTCTTTTTTATTTCCAATCAACAACATATCATCCACATACAAGACCAAATAAATAACATGGTCACCAATTAATTTAAAATAAACACATTTATCCTCCTTGCTTCTGGTGAAGCCAAGTCCCCGTATATAGGTATCAAATTTCTGATACCACATCCTTGGTGACTGTTTTAACCCATACATAGACTTCTTTAACTTGCATGCCAGTTCTTTCTTTCCCTTTCACCATAAAGCTTTTAGGTTGTTTAATGTAGATCTCCTCTTCTAGGTCGCCGTGAAGAAATTTTTTCTTCACATCCATCTGTTCTACCTCAAAATCAAATGCAGCAACAACAAATAAAATTAATCTAATAGAAGTAACTTTCGCAACAGGAGAAAAAATATCACCAAAATCAATTCCCGACACCTGGGAATAACCTTTTTCTACCAACCGAGCTTTGTATTCCTCCACCTTGCCTTCTACATTCATCTTCTTCTTAAATAACCATTTTCTCCCAATGGGCTTCCTTCTAGTCGGAAAATCTACCAGATCCCATGCCTCATTTTTATGCAAGGACACCATTTCATCAACCATGGCCTCCTTCCAAAATTTTCCATCCTCTGAATGTACTGCCTCCCTAACGGTACTGGGATCATCATCAGTTATAGTTAAAGAAAAATTTGAACAAAAAGCAGATGGACTATACCTTTTTGGTTGTCTTCTTTCTCGAACTGATCTTCTCACAGCTGGAGTTTTTGGCTCTTCCTCTTCTAAGTCTTCTTTTGTTGTAGAGTCTGATTCATCCTCCTTTAGCTCAAACTCTATCTTCTTAGGTTCCTTTGGTAGGACTTCATGTTTAACAACATATTTCAGCTCTCTAAACACCACATTTCGGTTGTACACAACCTTCCTTATTTCTGGGTTCCAAATCTTGTAACCCTTTAAACCATCCTTATACCCAATAAAGATGCACCTTTTAGATTTATTATCCAACTTGCTCCTTTTCTCCTTTGGAACATGTACATATGCATAACATCCAAATACCCTCAGATGTGAAAGAGAGGGTTTCTTACCAGTCCATACCTCACGTCGAGTCTTATCCTGCAATGCTGATGAAGGTGATCTATTAACCAAGTAACATGCAGTCTCCACTGTCTCTGCCCAGAATTCTTGTCCTAACCCAGTATCACTTAGCATGATTCTTTCCTTTTCCATCAACGTTCTATTCATTATTTTTGAAACTCCATTTTTATGAGGTGTATATGGAGTATTCTTCTGTCGTGCTATACCACACTTCTTACAGAACTCTTCAAATTCCTTCTTGCAAAACTCCCCACCATTATCTCTCCTCAGCACCTTTATCTTCTTCTCTGTCTGGTTTTCCACCAAAGCCTTAAATCCTTTAAATCTGTCAAAGACTTCAGATTTCTTCCGCAAGAAATATATCCATGTATTCCTTGAGAAGTCATCTATGAATGAAACATATTACATAGACTTACCCAGTGATGGAACCGACACAGGTCCAAACACATCACTGTGCACAAGCTCTAATATCTTGTTTGTGCTCTTAGCACCAGAAGGAAAAATCATCCGATTCTGCTTCCCATATACACAATGTTCATAGAAATCAAAATCCAGAGAGCTATTAGACATACCTTCTACCATACTATTTCCATGCAATATCCGAAGGCCCTTCTCTCCAATATGTCCAAGCCTTTGATGCCATAGCATGGTCTTTTCTCCAGAGACCGCTAGGCTTTCTGTTCCACTTTCAGGAACCACAGAACTGTTGCACCAATCAATAATAGTGATGCCCTGAAGCTTGTACAGAGTTCCAATACAAACTCCCCGAATTAATACCAGTGCTCCCCGAACCATCTTACATGTATCTTTCTCGAACACTGTTTTTACAACTGCATCATCCATATTTCTTACAGAAATCAGATTTATGGCTAATGGAGGAATGTGTAGAACACCAGGAAGTGTTCTAATCCTTCCACCTTGCAGCTTCAGCTTGAATTTTCCATGTTCGACGATTCTGGCATTCCTATCATTACCTAAGAAGAAATCACTGCCATCATATTTCTCATACTCGTAGAACCACTCCCTATGGGGAGTGAAGTGAAACAATGCACCCGAGTCAATCAACCATGACTCATGATCTACATATGTATTTAAAGAAGAAGCCAAACACACATCCCCACCTTCATCCGATATGGTTTTTTCCTCTGCAGAAGGAGCATCATCAAATCCCTTTCATTTCTAAGAAGATTTAGATCTGTAGTCCTTTTTGTAGTGCCCTTCCTTTCCGCATTTCCAACACACCTTTACAAACTTTCCAGGAGAGTTAGATATCACTCTAGATTTAGATCTCCCACTCGAAACCTTATTCTTGTTTCTGTTTTGGGACCTTCCTCATACAGATAAGGCATCTCCATTCTGACCATCCATATTTCTCCATCTCATTTCCTCTGACAGTAAGGCTGAGACAATGTCATCAAAATTCAAGGTAGTTGTATTGCTACCTATTGCAATACCCAGACTGTCCCACAAGTCTGGTAGAGAACACAAAAAAATGATGCACTTATCTTCATCTGAGATTTTAATATCAACAGATGATAACTGACTTACCACAGTATTGAAGGCGTTCAGATGCTCTGTCACCGAGTCTCCATCCTTCATCCTCAGGTTATACAACTTTTTCTGCAGGAAAAATTTATTCACTAGAGACTTAGATTGGTACAAAGTCCCAAGTTTGTCCCACAAATTATTTGTCGTAGCTTCCCCAGATACATTCAACAATACCGAATCTGAGACACACAACTCTATTGTGCTCTTCGCCTTCCGATCCAAATTCGTCCAGTCTTCATCTGAAATTGTTGTTGGTTTAGTACCAGGATCTACCATGATCCACTGGTCTTTATCCACCAGTAGATCCTCTATCTTGAGCTTCCAAAACTCAAAACTCTGACCATTAAATTTCTCGATCTCTATCTTGCCGTCGCTTTCTATCTTCTTTCACTGCAAGAATCGATCCCGCATATCTCCCACTGAACAGGGTCTACCTCAGGCCCGAACAAAAAACCCCTCAGCAGCAAAGGTGTCCCCTTGAAGCCGAAACTACTCTGATACCAAATGTAGGTTTTAACCTTGAACATAAATTATCTGCAAATGAATATTAAAAACAGAAAATAAACAATAGCGAGAGCATAAAACTTAAAAAAAATATATGCAGATATTTTCCCCTGGATCCCAAATCAGTACGACTAGCTTGATTTTTCATTATATTCCTTTTAGTGTTACAACACATATATATACACGTTGAAGCATACATAAACCCTAATCCATTAACCCTGGATTAGAACATAACCATAGTTCCCTTGACTGGATCTACAAAATACCAGGGGCCAAAAACCATCATGTCCCAAAACCATGTGCAAACCCATGCAAAAAACCATGGGCGCGTCTGCCCACTGGAAAATAAGGCCCAAATTTTTTTTTCCCGGGGCGTTGCCGCCCCCCCCTGTGACCCCCCTGCTGCTTCCTTTGCAACGTATAGGGGGATCTATCGCCACCCCTATGACCTCCCCGTGCGTGACTAGTTGTGGAAAGAATATAACACATACCCAACAATAATAAGTACCCAACGGGTGTCTCTATTATCATATGTGTAACAAAATATAAAGTATTGAAATCGAAGTAGATATATACTCAACTGAACAACAACAACAACATTCTATTGATACATAAACTGAAATAAAATTACATACACACAACTACTGTAATCACTTCAATCCCTGCTAAGAAGGAGGGCCCTTCCTCCCTCACAGGGTATAGGTAGAGAAGGAACTTTAACGGAAACTAAATAAAATCACGCATGTAACAAAAATAACAGGATAATTTTTATTAATATGAATACAATTACAGAGTGAAAATAATGTTGTTCTCCACTAACCTCTTGACCTCTAGGGCCGAGAACTATATAGTGGTTACATCAAAAAATCCAGGGATAGATTAGTCATGAGAATCTTACGATTCTCATGCTGATCGAAATAGAACACATATAGTTATAACCAATTCCTATACAGTTCTGACTATAAAATAAAATATTACAATTGAAACCGCCCTTAGGCTGCTATCCCAAAAATACAATGCTAAACAACTTCTACAACTATCGTAATGGAATCCTAGTTGTAGTGTAATGGCCAGAGGACAAATCAGCAACAAATATTGATGAGATCAATCAATGGTACAACTGTATCAGTAGTTCGCCAATGAGTCTGTAACAACAGAGTGTAACAATAGTTTTCCAGCAGGTCTGTAACAACAAGGTGTAACAACATCGCTTTGCTGTAACAACACCATCTGAACTGCTCCTGTGAACTTTGTGTTTGGAATCTTTGGTGCTACAAATGACATCTGAAAAGACAACACAAAGACCATCGATCTTCTCCAAACATTCATCATCAATTAGTCATAAAAAGGTATAATATATCATAATAATTGGTGAATTGGAAAAGTAACGAAATCAAGGTGAAACAACACAAGTTAGGGTAAAAAGGTAGAAAAAAGGGGGTAAAGATACTCCCATTGGTTATGGTTATGAGGAAAAATAAGGAAGATAAGTGTAGGAACAATGTACAAAAATAGCACCCAACGGCTCCCCCCAGTTGAAATATTTTCATGTCCTCATGCAAACCCATCTCTCATGGGAATATCTTTGGTGCAGGTCGGTGAGATCATAAGCAACAGTTATGTCTTCGTCTACAGACCTGTATCCCTGATTGGCCATCAATTGTCATACCTAAGATTTTGATTCATACTTACTCAATTTGTAATTGATGTGTTAATCCTCAATGGGAAACCAAATCAAAAGAAACTTGAACTTCAATCCCAGCCATAAAGCACCAAGGGATTGTACAATTTGTGCATAGGCTGGTACATGTGTAAAAACCACCACGAAATTCTGGAATGAGAATGGATCCCCCTTCAATAGCTCAACACTGCTGACTTTCGCGTGTTTTAAGCACCCTATCAAAGCTTGACATTCCATCATTGAGAACTGATTGAGGTAGAAGTTCACAATTCTTCTTTTATAAGTGGCAGCTAGTTCTTTAATCCCAGGAGTACTCAGCATTATCCTGAATTATTGTCTCAACTCGGTAGCCTGTTCTAAATCTGCCCGAACCCACAATGTTGTCTTCTCCTCATTAGTCTCCATAGATTTAATGGCCAGATGCCATTCAATTTGATTCTTGATGAAGGACACAAAAGCCCTCAATTAAAGATCTCCCATATAAGAGAATACTGTCACAACCATCTGCATACTCACATTTTCACAAATAATATTGTTATATAATAACTCACACAACAAACTTTTCTCATCAAAATCGGAGGCATGGAAAAAATGCAACAACGTACAAGTGGAAGAACATAAATAAGGTATGTCCTCCATAATGGATTTCAATTGAAACAACAAGTAACATTCCCATAGAAAAATAGGATAGGATGGAGAAGCCCGCCTACAACCCAGCAAGTTGAAGGCGAGGTCATGAAGTTTTTTCTTGTCTATGGTGAGATCCTGAACCTATTGCTGTAACAACATCAATTGTTCTTCCTGTTTCTTCAGAGCTTCCTTCTTCTTGTAATTCTCCCACCCTTTATTCAACTATGATTCCATCCATCTTTCATGTAAAGTGTCTATTTCTCTATGATGTTCCTTTAGAAAAATCATCCCATCCCGAAGAGAGATTGATTCTTATTTCCACTTTTGTAACTCAGAAATTAACAAGAGTTTCTCATAACTCCATCTCGAGATGGGACTCGGCGTTCTCCTACATTCAATACCTTCATCAACAATGGGTGTATTAGCCTCTGCTACATGGGGTTGTTCCACCTCTGGTACTGGTTCTTGTGTATCAGCAGCCTTTTCGGTGGGTTCTTATGTGTCAGCCCCTTTGTTTTTACCTAGAGTAGCCTCTATGTCCATTGATGTTTCTTCTACATCAGGAGTGGCCTCCACAGGTTCTTGTGGGTCAGCTTCTAGGTCAATTATTATAAGAGGCTCTGTTTTAACTAATGGTTCTTGTGTAACAACAATATTATCAGCAGGTTCTTATGTAAAAGCCTCCTGCTGTTCTGTTTTTGTTTCCATTGGGTTGATATTTTCTCTACGGGCCTTATATCCTGCTGTTGTTAATTCTTGAAAACATGTCATGCATATGGACACCAGGATTTCATTCCCCTCAAATAATTTCCTCCTCAATTCCTCATTTTCCTTTCTTAAATTCTTAATTTCTAAAAACAAGGCATTGGTTTCATCCTTACCTGATGAGGAGGGTTGCCTTTCTTATTCTAAAACTTCTGCTTCCGTCTGCTTCTCGGCCGTAGGCAAAGGTTCTGCAGGCATGCTGACCTTCACCATTTGTTTCGGTCTTCTATCCCCAATTGGTTCATAAATAGGCTTCTTCCCAATCCTAACTTCAGTAGGCCGAGTTTGGGTCTCCACCTCTGCCTGACTTCCTCCTAAATTCGTGGTCTATTTCCCTTGGCTTGTCCTTGGCCTTTTTCTCTTGAATTATTCCCAATTTTTTCCTTGTTGGCCTAGGGCATCCAACATGATTAGCTTAATGAGTCCATGATTAGTCACGCATGCCTTCGGGTGTGCTGTTGTTTTCACTGCTGCTGCCATATGCTTGATGTTCCCTAGCAAATAGAATGGAAGATTGATTCTTTGCTGGTGTCGAAGGTGATTAAGCAGAGGAAAGTGATAGTTGAACACTATCATGGATCTTCCCTCACAAGTGATATATTTGATCAAGCCCAGGGCAATGTCTTCCCAAGGATGAGGAAGTGACAATATGTCAATTCCTCTTCCTTTCTTCTCTAGTTTTTCCTCCCCTACTAGGAAGTCTTCTTTCAAGGAGGGGTCATTGATTTTTCTGTTAAAGCACCTTTTCCCCTCTATGGGTAATGAAGTTACCTGGGAAATCACCTCTTCAGTCACCTCCACTTGCATGCCCCTTACTCGGGTTTGATTATTGTTCAAGTTTTGAGAAAATTCAATTACCACTGCCTTGTCTGAGCCTTCAATATTTTGGAAAAACTCAACCCATCTAGCATCTCTGAATATATGGTAAGCTTCTAGACGATTGTGCAGGGCATCCATGGAAGCTGGCTCGTGCCTGATCACTGCTCCACCCATCTTTTCTATTTGTTTCTAAATTTTTTCTTAATGTTCAACCACACTATAATATCACTGAGTTTCTGAATTCACTTATTTGCATTCAGTCCTATTGTAACATCACTGTGTCTCTGAACTAGCTACTTCTCGGCGCCTCTACTTAGCCTAATCGACGAGTTTACAATGAGAATGTAAGGTTTCAGTCGAGGAGGTTGATGGAAGGTGACGACTTTCACGGATTTACCGAATCGTACCCTACACTAATATTCATAGATGGATCATTATGGAAAGTAATGGGATTTCGTACACACGCTCTTTTCCAACCAGATTCGATCATCATTAGCAATTCTGTTATTGATTAGGTGCATGTGGATTTAATAGATATTTATGATTACGACCTTTTTTGCAATGATTTCAAGTCATATCTCCTCCCCCACTTTAATGGTGACGACTGCCCACGACCATCACAGGAGCATCATTACTTTGCCAATTAATCACCAAATCATCAATGACAACATTTACCTTTTTAATGACATACTTGCGGTGACATGGAGGAAGAAAATGAATTTAAGGCATCCTGTTTGCAGCACTTGTGTTTTTGTGTTTGGCTGGAACAATTATTTCTATTTATGGAATGAATCATAAAGAACAATATTCGTGGCTGTCGGCTATTACATGTGTAACAACTAAGACAAATTTTAAATTATTCTTAAAAAACATAATAATCAGAAGAAATTGGTGTAGAAAATGAAATTACATGAATAACATCATTCTATGAAATAAATCAGAAAGGGAAGATGATATTATAGGAAGAAAAGCATGGGTGTAAAAGCTGCCACAAGAGTGGTTTTCAGCTGTTACTGACTGTCTGACTACGCCCCAGAAAGGGGTTTTCAAAGTTAGATTTATTTTAATTTTTCTTTTATTTTAATTTTTAATTTTAATTTTATATTATTTTTTAAATAGGTGTAACAACTGACACAAAGGTGGTTTTCAATTGTTGCACTTATTGGAATTTCAGTTTTTAAGGCTGCACAGGAGAATGTTCCCCTGATGTCGTAACATGAAGATCAGAGTCTGCGACAATGTTAACAAATGATTCCTTCGAAGCAGGTTGATGATATAACCTTAGACGGTGCCCATTAACCAGTAATGACGTCTTAGCACTGTCAATGGTGACCAATTATATAGTCCCATTGTCAAAGACCGTATCCACTTCGTAAGTACCTAGCCATCTGGTGCAGAGCTTGCCTTTGAAATCTTTGAACCTTGAATCATACAAAAGAGCCCAATCTCCTTTCTGGAAATTTTCTTCTTAATAAACCCATCATGCCATCTGGCTCTTTGTTGCTGATTGATTTCTGTCTGTTGAATGGAAACCAACCATTTCTCTTCCAACTCATTGAGCTGGTTTAATCTTTGAGTCTTTGCTGTACTCAAATCCAGATTGACCTGCAATGTTGTTCTTAATGTATTTATTTCAAATTATATGGGGAATAAGGGATTCTTACCATACACCAATTCATATGGTGAGAAGCCTATAGTATCCCTCCATGTTGTCTTGTAAAACCACAGTACCTCTGGAAGTTTCTCAGCCCAGTTTCTTCAGTGGCTGGCTACTGTCTTTGTTAATATTCCCTCAATGACTATTGGTGCTTTCTACTTGACCATTTTCTTATGGACGATATGGTGTGGTGATTCTGTGATGGATTCCATACTTTTCAACCAACTTCTTGATCAAATGAGATGTGAACTGAGGACCCCCATGTGTCACTATCTCTCTGGGTATCCTGAAGTGAACAAAAATATCTTGAAATAGGAAGTCTAAAACAGCCTGCTCTGTTTCTCTAGTTAGTGCCCTTGCTTTGACCCATTTTGTGACATAATCGGTGCAAAACAATAGGTATGATTTTTGCTGTGATGAAGGATTAATTGGCCCCAAAAAGTTTAGGGCCTATTTCTTGAATGGTTCTATTACTATCTGAGGTTGTAACAACATCTCATATGATTTTAGAGGCTGGCCCATCCTTTGGAAATTATCACATCCTTTCACAAACTTCTTGGCATCTTGGAATATAGTTGGACAGTAGTACCCTATTGAGAGTATTTTATGTCCTGTCATCTTGTCAGCGAAGTGTCCTCCACAAGGTTCCTCATGACAAGTATTTAGGATCTCAAATACCTCATCTTCTCTAACACATCGCCTAATCTGAAAATATTGCCCAGTGTGCTAGAGATTGCCTTCTATCCAGGAGTAGGTAGCACTCTATTGTATAATCCTCCTTCTTTCCTTGGAAGAAAATTGGTGTGGGAATTTTCCTGCAGCAAGGTAATTGGCTATATTTTCATACCATGGTGAGTGAGTAGAGATGGCAACAATATACCCATCTGGAAAAGAATCCTTAGTAGCAGTGCAGTCATCACTTATAATTAATCTAGAAAGGAAATAAAAAACTACATTATCTTTTCCAGGTTTATCTAAAATAGTAATATCAAATTCTTGAAACAACAATAAACATCGTGTAACTCTACCATTAGTAACGGGCTTGTTCATTAAAAGTCAAATTGCAGCCAGTGTGTAGAAATACTTGGTACCTGGTGATGTAGTGCCATAATTTGTTGATAGCATGCACTACTGCAACGAATTCCTTCTCAGTGACAGTGTAGTTGAGTTCTGCCAGAGTTAAGTTCTTACTGTTGTAATAAATGGCACAAGGTTTCTTATCCTCCAACTGCCCCAAAATAACACCCACAACCATGTCAGATGCTTCTGTAGCAATATGAAACGACAATTCCCAGTCTGGTCCTCATAAAATAGGTGTCGCTGTTACACAGTTCTTCAACTTTAAAAAGGCCTGCTCACACTTTCCTGTCCACACAAATTCCACATCTTTCATAATTAATGAAAATATAGGAGATGCAATCTTTGGAAAAATCTCTATAAACCTCCTATAGTATCCTGCATGTCCTAAAAAACTACGTACCTCTTTCGAAGTCTTAGGGATCGGGATTTTCGAGATTACCTCAACTTTTGTAGGATCTACCTTGATTCCATCTGCTGAAATGAAATGTCCCAACACAATTCCCTTGGCCATCATCATGTGGCATTTTTCCGTGCTCAGAGCAACATTATTTTGTTCACAATTGTTGGCTTGAGGGGTCTTGACCCAAGTTCGGAGGTTAAGGTTTACTAACAAACCCCTATACTACTGGCCCTTTCGGTAGTGACCTACTTGCGCAGGCCAAAGTCTCACCCGAAGCAGTAAGGGAGGGTGTTGGAACCAGGTTTCTGCACCCTGAGAGGATGTAGGTAAGTCAAAAGGATCCACGTTCGCAACCTATCATGTTTGCACAAGATAGGTCTATTTGCAGGTTTGTTAACAGTATAATCCACAGTATAACAAAGCTATTACCATGCACAGATCTAGTCAATACCTTTGCATCCATGTGCGTATCAGTAGTTACCAGAACACAATATCATAAAACATAATTAATAACAGATTACAGATACACTTCATACCATAAGACATATAGATTCACAGCACAAACAAATAACAAAATTGTATTCGTAGCTCCAACAGATCCCAAATTTTTGCATCAATAGTAACACATCAGATCAGATAACACAAAGATGCTTTAATTATATCCACATAGATTATCATCCAAAACCCATTACAGTCCAAACACAGCCTGCACACACAGCCAGCAGGGTCCACACACAGCAGGACTCGGGATCTCCGTGCACACAGCCAACAGGATTCCTTACCAGAACGACCCAACAACAGATCTAACAATTCACACTTAGCATCAGACTTAATTCTTTCCTACCTCTAGACTCAAAATTTTCATCTATTTATAACGAATTAGCCTACGCTTTCCTGTGGTCTGCAAACCATGGTTTGCAGACTCTAGGTCTACCCTTGACCTATTACAATGCATTCAGGGCTTTGACCCACCCAAAAACCCCAGTGTTCGACTAATTAATACCAAAAATGTACAAAATTGTACAAAATTCACAGCTTTAGGGGACCTAGTTCCAACTGTCCCCCAACACAATCATGTGACTCGTCCCGAGTCACTGCGGTGGTGGGATCTCCACCTTTACTTGCAACAACTTGATCGCATCAATCAGCTTGGGCAGCACTCCTTCACTTTGCACAACAACATTTTGAGCTATATCCACCAATTTTTGTGAAGTTGGTACCTCTGTGGCCACTGTGACACTTTCCAAACTCTGGTTAAGCTGATTTACTGTGAGATCAATGTCCTAGGAGAGCTTGAGGGCTTCATCAGCCCAAGGCTTGAGATGGTCACCAATGATATTCTTGTTTTGGTGGAGCTCTTCAATTTCATCTCGCAAGATGTGGCTGGTACGCAACCATGCCAACCATTGAGTAGGGATAAAAGTAGGCATCGTGGCTTCCAGCTGCTCAAACTGTTCTTACTTTTGTCGCAGCGCCTGATTGGTCTCATGCAGGAGAGGGTCACGCTGCAGTTTGGTCCATAGCTGCATTGTTGTTTCTAATAGCTCGACACCTTGAGCGATTTGTCCTGTGATAACATTTGTAGCCTCCGTAACGAGCGCGGCTCGCTGGGCCCTTACCTCTAGTGGTGTTTTTGGCTACAACTTGGCCTGTAAATACGAAATCTGCTACTCCATCTATGTTTTGACCATCTGGATCTCCATTTTCGAGGCCTTTAACGCTGTGACCAACCCCTCAATATTGGCCTGGGGGGTGACAGAAGCTGGAATATATTTGGAGACATCCACACAGAGCCTACTAATGAGGTGTTCTAGCTCCATCTGTTGCACGGTGGTGAGGGTACATACAACCTGTACCTTGGAAACTTCAGCATTCTTTTCTTCAATTGTCTGCTCAGCTGTACTGAGCTGTTGGTGCACTTGATGATCGCAATGCTGGATTTATTCAAACATGGACGCGTGAAGGACCTGCAATGCTTCATGTGGCAGGCGTGCGAGATCTAGTTGCACCTTTGTGCAGGCTTGAACTTGCATGCATAAGTCGAGTGGACTCAGTATGAAGGTTGTGCTCGGGAGAGGGTAGAGGTGGCTTTCTGGCATACTGATCACTGTGCTTCTTGTTGCAGGGATCGACCTTGCCTAGATCATGCTAGTCTGCAAGGTATCTATTTTGAGCAGCAGAGCCCAGAGCTCAGCCTGGAGTGTGTCCACTGTAGCTTTCTGTTGCTCTTCCAAAGCCAACCATTTGTTCTCTGCAGCCAAGGTGACCGCATTTATGATCTACTTGAGATCATCTTTTGTCAGCGTAACTCCTGTGCCACGTTCTGGTCGGATGGCTCATTGCTTCTTCTGTGGCCCCTTAGCAGGCTCACCAGTCCATTTGGTGCCCCAAGGGGAGTCAGCACCTCCTATGTCCAGATCTTCCTGCGAGTCCTTTTGCGAGGCTGGTTCTGCATCCTTCCAAGTACTTGTGCCCTACTGCAAACCCTTCTTTGATGCTGGTTCCGCATCCTTCCAAGTACTTGTGCCATGCTGCAAACCCTTCTTTTATGCTAGTTCCGTTTCCTTCCCCATGCGTTTTCCCTGCTATGGATCCTTCTACATTTTTGGTTCCATTTCCTTCCTCGTACCCTAGCCCTGCTCTTCGGTTTCTTTGGTGGTGTCGGGAGGGGTGACTTTCATAACGCTTGTTCCTGTGGTGCTATGCACACTTTATTTGAACCCAATATTCCATTGGGGAGGCCAGGTCACAATTAATCGATCAATGTCTTCATCTACAACCATGTACGGGAGTGAGACCCATGCTTGATTCTTGTGACTTTTGATTTGGATGTTATGCATAGTTACTTGGAATGCCACAATGTTCTTATATTTGTCATATACCGTGGGTAAAAAACGTGGCCGAGAATTGATTGCTATAGCCAGTCCACTCTGGAAGAGGAACCAAAAAACTTGATTGTCCTCAATTCGCTGCACATCCTTGGAGTCCCATAAATTTGTGTAGCGCGCCCCTTCACACATATTGGGTGTGAGCTCAGGGAGGACCGAATCTTCTGGGGCTTCCCATGTGACAAACGCAATGAGACGCAGTAACCATGAGTAGAAAAAGGTGTGCCCTTGATCCTGGGCTTCGCGTATGTTTTCCAGGAACTCGTTGCACAGATACTGGTCCCAATTGAAGCAAACCCCATTTTCGCATTGGCTCGCCAGCTTAATGACATACATAAGGATGGTGGTAGCCTAGAATTTGCACATCAGCTTGCATGCTAGAAATAATGTACCCAGATCTGCCCCAGGGTCGCTGATGGTGTCAATCATGAAGCCTCGAGTGTGTAATATCCCTTTTTCAGGATTGCTCATAAATCATACATGAAAAATGCATTTCCAGCAACATATGCAATAAAATAGTGAAATCATCACTTGAATCCCATAGATACATCCATCTAGCATCTGAATACAAGAGGAGATCAGAAATAAATGAAACTAGGTGGGTTAAACAAATCTCCCACACTAGAGCAGCTGAAAATGACTAAAAACCCCAAACTGCATTTTACCGTAGTTGATGCATCAATGGACCGCATAAGATAAAGAGGGTTTTGACATCAAAATATGGGAGAACAATAGATCTACTCATATATTAATGAATAATTCGAAGTACAAAGATCTAGTCCCCTCATACAAAATATAAGAGAACCCGACAAGGGTTTCACAAATACTCGCGTACAAATGTGTCTTTAGAAAATTACTATATAATCACCGAAAAACTGAAGAATCAAAGCATATAAGGCTTAAAAGATATATGATATTATGTATAACCCCCAAGGGCTTCCTCCCATGAAAGGATGAACCTCTCAATCACAAGGAAACTCAACAACGTAGCCACCAAACCATGCAATGAACATCGCCTCAAAAAATAATGCACTCCCTAATAGAAATGCGGAAGGGTATGAGAAATGTGTGGTCTGATACCACAGATCTGAAATAATCTCTGGAGCTCTCCAAATAGATCCCTCAAGTGAATGAAACCTTCCCCTAATGAGCGACTAGCTTAGAAGTCGGGATTCCAATCCCTTCCACTACTGCACCCAACAACACTGCACAATATCCGAAAAAGATGTGCTGATGTAGATGGCTGAAGCTTGGCCTAAAAACCTAATGTGGAATGATGAATAAAAAATCTCCCAATGAGCTACTCAAAGGAAAGAGGCGGGATTCCCGCCCGGGAACACCCAGTGCTAAAAAACACTGCAACTTTGCTAAACAGCAAAGCAGCAACAATTCTTGGTAGACAATAATTATAATTATACAAAATAACCAATAATGCTGCCATCCTCTTCCTTATATAAGAAGTGAGTTTTCTTTCCCTTGGCCCCACTCACTTAGGTTGCTTCTAACCCAAGTTACATTTCCCTCCAAAATTGCGTTATCCATCCTAGGATTCCTCCTCCACTAAGACTGCGTTGTTGACTTGGTCAAAGCAGCTTCATTTTATATTTTTCCACACATGGAAGTGTCTTATTGAGCTATAAAGAGTGTCTCATTTCACACTTGGAGTGTTTTTATCCTCCTTAGGAGACTTATGGGCTTTTCTACCCATTTATTTATCGACTATAACTGCTATTAACTCCAATGTTCCATTTAGCTTGGAAGCTAAAATTTTGGAACATTACAGTCCTCCCCTCCAAAATCTTTGCTTGTCCTCAAGAAAATTCATAAGGAGAGAAAAATATCTCCCCTCCTCCTCATGTGGCCTCCATCAATAGCCTCCATCATTGCATCAAGAGAATCTGCAAATAAACTGTCATCCAATGCTTCCTCCCAAGTGTGCAAAACCAAAGTGTCTGCATCAATCAAAGGTGGAAAGTGTGACTGGAAACATGCTATATGCCTCATGGCCTCCAAAAAGTAGGAGTGATGATCATCATGGTGAATGAGTGCCTCCCTCATCCATGCAATCATCCAAATTAAGTGAGTCACCCTCCAACATGGTAACTCATGAAAAGTGTCTTCCACCTTGTGCTCCTGAAATGAAGGTGGGCTGAATAAGTGAACATGATAGGCAAGAGGGCCTATCCCACGCTGTCCTACTCTCCAATCATTATAAGTGTAGAGGGCATGCTGATCTAGGGATTGCCCTCCAATGGCAAGAAGAAGATTGAGCCTCCAAAGACTCTTCCTCCAAAATCATGAGTGATGCCAACCCAAACCATTCCATTCAAGATGAATGGCACATCATCACCACATGGAATCCAAATCAGAAAATGGCTAAAGGTTATGTGCAAGTTTGGATGATACATATGGTCTCTCTGGTGGATACAACGTAGTTCTCCCAACTTTTGCTCGAGAATATCATATGGAAAGTGGTCCTACAACAAGTTAAAAGCTGTATATGTTTGTTCTCTCAACATATATAAAATAAAAATACACTTTCCCAATGTCATGTATAGATGGGCTACTATCATCATAAACATTGGCCCTAAAGTAACCATGAAACCCAAAAATACTCTTGCTCTTTTGAGGAGAAATGCACTGTTCAAGCATGGTGGGAAAGTACATATAGTCAATGGAGTAATCAACAAGTACAGAAATGCCTTTCCTACCATACATAGTGAGTAGGCTAAAAGGGACGTCCATGTACAAGCTCCCCCATGAGGATCCTCTCACAAAAATCTTCAAGAAGAAGGGATACACATACTCTTTGGAAAACTCCATCAAAAAGAACATACTCCCATGTGTCAGTGTTGTAGCCCTTAAGAACAAGGCTCCATGACTTATCCCTTTGACATTCCACATGCCAAAGCCATCCACCATCATGCTGCTATGTGAGAAGATCATCTTCCAACATGCAATTCTCTCATGATCCTCCAATGCTGAAGGGTAGCCTCCATGCACCATGAATGTGCCTCCCTTCTTTCCGGAAATATCATTAAAATTATGGGAAGAATTTTTCCCATACTCTCCCAAGTGTAACCATAGCAACAACAATTTGTGCTGTTGCCTCATCTCCCCCTCATACAAGTCATGAAGTAAAATCATGATGGTCAACTTGTATGATGCCCCATACCAACAAATCTTCTGCTGCTCTATCATATGGGTGCCATGCCAACCAATTGGTTTTTCTCTCCATACAAAGCTTCCCTTGAAAAAAAACACATCAGCAATACATGGAAGCATGATACAGTAAAAATTAGTTGCCAAATGACAACCGAAGAGTGAATCATGGTTCCTTTGATGGAACTAGTGCAGTGCATCCTTGGCCTGCATCAAAGTGAGAAGTAACAAGTGCTTTTCCAGCCACTTTTTTGCTGCCATAGTCATCTTATAATATGGAAACATGAAGTTACAATATGGTGTCATTGGTGCACACCGAGAGACATATGGCTTCCCTCACAACTCATAAAAAAGATAGCCAATATCAATGCTACAAGTAGCTGCAAGTACATCATTATCATACCATATGAAAGAAGAAGCAACTCCTCTTGATACATCATGCTGCTCAAATAAGGAAAAGAAGTACAATACAAAATGTGAAATTATACCTCCTCCATCATGTACTTGAGGTCTTGAGCTGAAGTGGCTCAATTGGAAATTCTCCCTCACTCCCAATGAGTAGGAAGGTGGCTGTGAAAACTTCTCTATCACCATCTGGGCTATGCATCTCTGCATATGCTGATATATGTCATGCTAGATGCCCTCCCAAGTGAACTCCTCCATCAATTGGAAATATGCATCAAAGTGCATAGAAGAGAAGTCCTCATGTGGTGCATGTAGCAGCTTCTCCTTGAGACTAGAAGATCTAGTCAAGAAGATCCTGCCATAGAAATAGATGACCACATCATCAACCATGTATCTGTCATCTCCATCTGGGTCATCAATAATCATGCATGCACCAAGATCCTTGGAGTACTCTACCAAAAGATGAGATCTCCAATAAGGATCAATCCTCCTAAGAGACAGCGCTAGTGATCTGGCATGTGTAGCCCCACTCATGCTACTACCTGCTACTTTGACATCCCCCATGCCAAAGTTATCCTCCAAACTCTTCACCTCTCTGAAATCCAAGAGTGGTGAACCCAAAGACAAGATATCTCTCCTCAATTGAAGGTGGCCTCCCAGGTGGAATGCCTCCATGTAGTGAAACATCAATGTCAAGAGTAGACTGCATATATGATTGGGCAACCTTGCCCTTGCCCTCACTGTGCAAATCAGTCTGCCTCTTCCTTGCATTATCCTTCTGAAACAGAGAAGGGTTTGTGCTCCTCATCAATTGATGTGCTCTTCCTCCCTTTCTTCTCCTTCTAGTTGCAATGCTACAAAATCATGCTACTCACTAGTTGTGCTTGGACCTCTGTGTATGAGATCCTGGGGAACTTCTTGCATAGATACAATAATCCCTCTTATGGGAGCATGTGCTCCTCCCTCCTCTACACGAGGCACTGGATGTGCTCTAGATGTGACAGCGTTGTTGCCCTCTTCTTCATCAATGTGTGTAGGCAACATCTCAACAATTGGATCCCTTTGTGAAAAAGTGATCCCCATGCCCTCTTGTTCCAGAATATGAACTAGAAGTTTTTCTTCCGGAAAAGTGTAATGCAAGACATCATATCTTCTCATGGTTTTCTGAAATGGAGTTTCCTCCAACACATGCAAGGGTTTTTTTTTCTCAAATTTTCCTTGCTCATGTGTCTTAGGAAATTTTTCACCAAATCTCTCCATTAATGTTTTTATGAATCTTGCATAGGAGAAAGTATTGGCATTCTTTAAATAACAAGATTCAAAAATCCACCATGCATGAGCCTTACCTCTAAAATGCAGCACTGCAACTCTGATAGCTTCATCTCCAGAAATATGGTGCAGCTGCAAATAGGAGTTTAGCTCCTTCACCCAAGCTCCAACTGAACATGTAGGTGATCCAGAAAAAGTAGATAGAAGAAATCTATCTGCATCCTGCTGCTGGCTCTTCTCCATTTGGACCTTGCAAAACTCTTGGAAATCAATATGATCTCTAAACCTCTCAGTTTGAGATTCATAATCCTGCAACAAATCACTAAGAGTCATCCTCTTAGGCATTTTTCCTCCTCCCATCCATCTCAAGATAGCTCTGGGCATGTGACTGTGTTGTGCATCATGGAGTGTAGTTGCATGCTCACACTCACCATGTGAAAATCTAGATTTAGCTCTATAATCAACCTCCTTTGGAGGTCCCATCTCCAATCTCATTTTCTTCAGCTCTCCTTGAAAGCTCTACAGATATTTTGGAAGAAGCTTTGTGAGCTCATCTTCCTTTCTGCTATCAAATACTGAAGCTTTTTGGCTTCTGTCCATCTCTCCTTCTTCTGATAGATGGATCTCTAATACCACTATAAAGTTCCCTTTTCATGAATATCAAAATTCTATTCCAGAGATTGACTGCAGGGGCATTTACTGGATATGTCACCTTTGAAAAAAAGGATGAGATCCAGAGGCTACCTGGCCATCTGCATAATTTTTCTATAGAGCTTGAAATATTCCTCTTTCAGGGATTTAGCACTTTGGCTTGAAGCCACATGCTGAGCCAAAGACCTTGCTTCGATACCACTGTAATATCCCTTTTTCAGGATTGCTCATAAATCATACATGAAAAACGCATTTCCAGCAACATATGCAATAAAAAAGTGAAATAATCACTTGGACCCCATAGATACATCCATATAGCATCTCAATACATGAGGAGATCAGAAATAAATGAAACTAGGTGGGTTAAACAGATCTCCCACACCAGAGTATCTGAAAATGACCAAAAACTCCAAACTACATTTTACCGGAGTTGCTGCATCAATGGAATGCGCAGTCTAAAGAGGGTTTTGAAATAAAAAAATGGGAGAACAATAGATCTACTAATATATTAATGAATAATGCTGAAGTACAGAGATCTAGTCCCCTCATACAAAATACAAGGGAACCTGGCAAGGGTTTCTTGTCAAATACTCTGCATACAAATGTGATCTTTAGAAAATTACTGAATAATCACTGAAACACTGAAGAAAAAGAGAATATAAGGCTGGAAATATATATGGTCTGATGTATAACCCTCAAGGGATTCCTCCCATGAAAGGGTGAACCTCTCAATCACAAGGAAACTCAATAATGGAGCCACCAAATCATGCAATGAACACTGCCTCCAAAATAACACACTCCCTAGCAGAAACAGTGCTGGGAGGGTATGAGAAATGTGTGGTATGATACCAAAGATCTGAAATAAGCTTTGGAGCTCTCCAAACATATCCCTCAAGTGAAGGAAACCTTCCTCCAATGAGATACTAGCTCAGAAGCCGAGATTCCAATCCCTTCCACTGTTGCACCTAGCAACACTGAACAATCTTCGACAAAGCTGTGCTGATGTAGATGGCTGAATCCTAGAATGAAAAGATGATGTGGAATGATGAATAAAAACTCTCCCAATGAGCTACTCAAAGGAAATAGGTGGGATTCCCGCCCAGGAACACCTAGTGCTAAATAGCACTGTAACTTTGATAAACAACAAAGCAGCAACAATTCTTGGCAGATAAGAATTATAATTCTACAACATAACCAATAATGCTACCATCCTATTCCTTATATAAGAAGTGGGTTTTCTTTCAATTGGCCCCACTCACTTAGGTTGCTTCTAACCCAAGTTACATTTCCCTCTAAAATTGCATTATCCATCCTAGGATTCCTCCTCAACTAAGACTGTGCTATTGAATTGGTCAAAGCATCTTTATTTTATCTTTGTCCACACATGGAGGTGTCTTATTGAGCAAGAAAGAGTGTCTCCTTTCACACTTGGAATTTTTTATCCTCCTTAGGAGACTGATGGGCTTTTCTACCCATTTATTTACCGGCTATAGCTGTTGTTAACTCTAATGTTCCATTTAGCTTGGAAGCTAAAATTTTGGAACATTACAGAGTGTTCCGCAACACATGGTAATCCTCACGCACTTTGTCAGCAATATTCTGCTCGTGATTTTTTCTGACGCGTAGCATAGGGTCCGAGTCTTCCATGGGGAGGCTAGTAATTCGGTGAATCAACGTGGCATCAATAGGGATTCGATCCTGGATCAACAAGCTGCCATCATGAACCAAGGAAAGTAGTTGGCGCATGAGTCGGTGTGTAATGTTGTAGTGGCCAAAATGTGGCATCCTTAGTAGGTTCAAGAGCCCGGAACTAGTTAACTTTCATACCCAACTCATAGGGACAATCTGTATCCTGTCATATTTCAATATCCTTTCGAGGTAAAGCTTGGGTGAGAGTTGAGGGAAGGCCTCCAAATTGGCCAGGTCATGGTTGTTGAATTTCACCTCATGAAGCTTGCCAAAAGGTTCTCCAATGACGGGTACCTCGCCTGGAGTCAAAGGCATCTACAGATAAGTGCAATTTCCATCAAGATTCTTTGGTGTGCGCATCGAGAGCTTGCGAGGCCGAACAAAGGGCAGTAGCCAATTGATTGGTTCAATGATCTGGGCCTTTTCCTGAGTAGACAGGGGTCTCTTTACTAGCTTAGGTGAGCTTGCCTGGCTCGCCACCCGCGGGGACTTCACATTGCGGGGTGAGGTGTGGGGCTTCATCCCAACCCATTTCGTGGGTTTCCCTGATCCTTGCGCTTTTTATTTCCCCTTATTATTGGCAGGAATCGACGTAGATATAACCTCCTTAGCCTTTGATTCGACTTCCACTTCTTCCTTGTTTTATTGTTCTATCGAGGTCACAAGTTATGAGGTTTCAGCGGGATTAGTGGTCATCATTCTGGCTCAGAAGATGAACTCAGGGTTGCTACTGTCAGAGGGTGTAGGATTCTTAGACATGAATGGGACACAATAGACACAAAAATTCTTATAGCACAAACTTGCCAAGGAAAAATACGCCAAGTACAACCTATTCAAGAGATACAAAACCCTTTTCTAATATATCCTTCTACTTTTATAGCCGCGAGGATCGATCAACGGTTGGGTGAACCTCACTTGGAACTTACCATCGAGTAAACAGTAAAAAAATATTTGGAAATCGCCTCATTAAATGTCAGCTGCCTGCTCCTTTCAACGGTAACGTTTGCATTTTACTTGATTTTACTATTCCAACGTCTATTTTTCGCACCTCCTATGCACCCAGCACACCCCTGTGCTTCCAACGTACATCCTATGCTCCTAGTGCACCTCTACGCTTCCAGTGTGCCTTCTGCACTTTGAACATGTTCCTGCGCCCCCCGTGTACCCCTATGAACTTCAAAATTCGCGGCCGCTTCTTGCGCATACCATGGTTCTTGCCGTTCTCACCTTCCTTGGTGGGCATACCCCACCCCATACAGCTACTCCGGCCATATAGTCATTTGATCCGATATGGTTTGAGCTGACTGCCCTTGACATAGCCTAGTAACATATCGCCACGCAGGGTAGCTAACCGAACAGCTCCACCATCCGTGATTATTTTAACTATATAGGTACCTAGCCAGTGCTGACGGAACGTCCCTGGGTGTTTCGAAAACTGGATATCATACAACATGACCAATTCACCCTCCGCAAATGTCTTTCGCTGAATATGTAGATCATGCCATGCCTTATCCCGAGCCTTCTAAACCTGTTGATGGAAATTAGAAATGAAATGATATTCCTCCAAAGCCATCAGATGCGCTAAACGTTCCTCCATGGCATCAAGTTCCACCAAATTTGTAAAGGCTATGATGTGCAGGCTAGGAACAATATATTCCATGGGCATAATGACCTCCTTGCCATAGACCATCTAAAATGGTGTATTCCCAGTCAAATTCTTGCAGGTGGTTCGATAGGCCCAAAGAACAGACGGGATGCGCACGTCCCAGTCGCTGCAGTCAGCGTTGTAGAACTTAGTCAGCCTTTTCTCCAAGATTTTATTAAAAGCTTCTACTACTCCATTTTCTCGGGGGTGATACAGAGTGCTTTTCGCATGATGATCCAAAATTCTTCTGTCAAGGCCTGTATTGTTTCATTAAAAAAGTGCATACCTCTGTCACTCATTAAGATTTTTGGGCATCCAAACCTGGTCAGAATCTACTCGAAAATGAAGTGTGCATCAGTATCAGCAGTGTAATCCTTCATGGCTTGTGCTTCAGCCCATTTGGTTACATAGTCCGTGGCAGTTATGATGTATCGCGCACCTGTTTTTTATCCTGGCGAGTTAATAGGCCCAATGAAGTCAATGTCCCACTTGTCAAATGCTTGTAGGGCCATTTGCGGTTGCAGGGGTATTTCATCCCTGCGTGAGGGCCTTTCTATCTGCTGGCACATATTGCAGGCTCTGCAATAGTCATGAGGATCACTATGCAAGGTAGGCCACCATAGGCCAGCTCTCAAGATATTTTGCGCCGTGGCCTTTCCTCCGTAGTGACCGCCTGCCACACCCTCATGAGCTTTGACTAAGGTAGCGTGCCTTTCATGCTCCAAAATGTATATTCGCAGCACTTCATTAGCTCCCATCTTATAGAGATGACCTGCAATGATGGTCAAATCTACTGTGCGGGTACCAAATCCTTCTTTTGTTGTAATAAATATTCCACAGGTGCCATTCCTGTAGTCAGGAACTGAATGATGTCGGGAAAGTGAGCATCAACTAATTTAATGGAAAGCAGCTGCACATCAGGCAATCCCTCTTCTAGGTTGGTCGGTTCTTCACCGCTTTCGATTCGGGATAGGTGGTCTAGCCCAACATTCAACTTTTCTGGCTTGACAATGATCTCAAAATCATCTTCCTGAAATAGTAGTAGCCATCAGCAGATTCCCCCCCCCCTAACATAGGATTATTCACTAGGTACTTCAAAGCTGAGTGATCTGTAAACATTTTGAAGTGCCCTCCTAATAGATAGTGACGATACATCTGTAATGCATAAACCATGGCCAATCCCTCCCACTCCGTAGTGGAGTAGTTGCACTCTACACCAGAGAGTTTCCAACTAGTGAACTCAACAAGATGATCAATGTCTTCATCTCTAGGTTGCATAAGGATTGCTCCTAGGACGATAAGTGATACATCTACGTGAACATGGAATACCTTCGCCCAATCTGGAAAGATGAGAATAGGAATAGAGACCATCTTCTCCTTGAGTAGCTTGAAGCTCTTCTGACATTCGTCATCACAAAAAAATGAAACATCCTTCTTAAGCAGTTTTTCCATAGGCGTTGTGATCAGCGTGTAACCTTGAATAAACTTCTTATAGTAGCCTGTATGCCTGAGGATAAAAAAAAACTATTTCTTTGTTGTAGGTACTGCCAGGTTTATGATAACTACGACTTTGGTAGGATCAACCATCAATCCTTGCCGACAAACTATGTGCCCGAGAAATATTCCAAAGGGTACGTAGAATATGCACTTCTTGATATTCAAGGAAATCTGGTGCTTTCTACAGGCATCCAACATCATGCGCAAGTTTGAGACGTGCTTCTTCACCAAGCTGAAGACAGTCCAGTCATCAAAATACACCTCCAAAAACTTGTGTATGAACTCTTTGAACACTACGACCACCACCCGCGAAAAGATGGTAGGGGCATTCTTGAGCCCAAATGGCATGACAATATATTTAAAGGATCCCCATTTAGTGGCAAATTCATTTTGCTGCGATCTTCAGGTGCGATCCTAATTTGATGGTAGCTCGAGAACCCATCTATAAATGAGTATGCTTCCTACTCGCCTATGCTGTCAAGGATTTCGTCGGAAGAAGGTGTAGGAAAGGGATCATGCACGCAGGCATCATTCAATTTGCGCAAGTCCACATAGATTCGTATCTCCCCCTTCATCATTTTATCCTGAACCACCATTGGACTTACCCAGTCTGACTGTTCGACTGGTTTGATGATACTTGCGGTGAGCATTTTATCGATTTCTTCTTTAACCTTTTGCTTATACTTAGGATTCAATTGATTAGGGCGTTGCTTCACAGGGCGTGCATTTGGTTTTAGAGTGATGCACATGACCCCTAGGTCCCTTGTAATCCCCTTGAGTTCCGAGAACTTTTTTGGGAATAAGTCCTGGTATTCTGTGATAAATTCTGCTAATTTTCCTACTGTATTGTCATCCTAATAATCCCCAATTTTAGCCAACTTAGGTTGTTTTTCTGTGCCAATTTTGACTTCTCACAGCTTCAGAGGCTTAGTAACATCAAAAATTCGTAGTGGGGGTCCTACAACTGCGTGCTCTCCCTCCGACTCTGGGATAGTGACATTGCGCAGGTCTTCATAACACTCTTCTATCGCTAAATTGTGGTAGTTGACAATATCCTGCATCTGCATTTCCCACATCGGTGCCCCAAGTGTTGCATAAGGGTGTGAGTCATCAAATACAAAGATATCTACGTCATTTAGAGCTTCTTCAAGTGCCTCTGTTCCCCTTGCTAACCCAAATGTCCCTACAAATTCATCTTTTAAAGTTTCCCAGTGGTGGGTGCGCTGATGTAGCTCCGCATCTAAATACCATGTGGTGGGAATTGGTCCCAAGGCATGAATAAATAGGTGAACCCATTCTTCTGTAGTCAGGTCACACCATTTCTCCATCCAAGCGAACAAATGCTCATGCGGGTCTCCTGGGCCAAGGAATGTTCATACGTGCAAGTGAATTGAAGGTTCAAATTGTACGATCATCATATCTCGACACTCTTCCCAATCCTGGAATGCCCCCTTATGTGTGTCCCACCACCTCGTAGGTGTTGCACGCATGGCTAGATTAAGGGCCCATAACCTTCGATCTCTCAGAACCTCAGCTTCAAATGCTTGCAAAAACTCCTTAACACTACTAGAACCGTCAAAGTAGGGTAGTTATCTTACCTCGGAGGAGATGCATCGGAAGTTCTTGGTGATTCTAAGACATCGCAATGTAGATACATCATGTAACTGATTCTGCCAATTTTCCATCTCTACGTTGGAGTCAGAGAAACATTCACTATATTTTTCCCAACAAAGTACACCATCGGCCGTGGGATTGATCCCATATGCATGCTGCGCAGTTAGCTTATAGATATGATCCACATCCTCTTCTTCGCACACCGGCTCCATATACTGTTCTCCTTCCACAGGGTCTAATGGTACTATCAACCGCGTACCTTCATTTTCAAACACCATGCTTCTTTTTTTTAGGTTGATGATACCTCCCATATCTATGGCCCAATCCAATCCTAGGAGCGTAGGATAGGGGTCTACATCTTCTACAACCTGAATGACCTCAAAGTTAGCCCAGACCTTAAATCCTATGATATCTACCACAACAGAACCATTTTTTGGCTTGAGGGGTCCTGACCCAGGTTCAGAGGTTAAGGTTTGCCACAAAACCCCTATACTACTGGCCCTTTCAGCAGTGACCTGCTTGTGCAGGCCAAAGTCTCACCCAAAGCAGTATGGGAGGGCGCTGGAGAGAGGTTTCTGCACCCTGAGAGAGAGTATGTAAGTCAAGCAGATCCACGTTCACAACCTATGAGGTTCGCAAAATATAGGTCTATTGGCAGGTTTGTTAACAATATAATCCGCAGTATAACAGATCTATTACCATGCACAGATATAGTTAATAACTTTGCATCCATGTGCGTATTAGTAGTTACCAACACATAATATCATAACGAATAATTAATAACAGATTACATATACACTTCATACCATAAGACAGACAGATTTGTAGCATAAACATATAACACAACTATATTTGTAGTTCCAACAGATCCCAAAGGTTCTCATCAATAGTAACACATTAGATCAGACAACATAGAAATACTTTAACTATATATGTATATATTAGCATCCAAAACCTAGTACAATCCAAACACAACCTGCACACATAGCTAGCAGGGTCCTCACATAGCAGGACTGAGGATCTCGGTGCACATAGCCCGCAAGAGTCCTTACCCAAATGACCCAATAACAGATCTAACAATTCGCACTTAGCATTAGACTTAATTTTTTCCTACCTCTAGACTCAAAATGTTCATCTATTTATAACGACTTATCCTACGATTTCTTGTGGTCTGCAAACTGTGGTTTGCGGACTCTAGGCCTACCCTTGACCCATTACAATTTATTCGGGGCTTTGACCCACACAAAAACCCCTGCATTACACTAATTAATACCAAAAATGTACAAAATTGTACAAAATTCGCAGCTTTAGGGGACCTGGTTCCAACAACAACGTTCCAACACTTTTTCCAAGTTAGCTAATTCTGTCTCAAAGGAAACCCTGTAGGGTGTAAAATCATCCATAAATATTTCAAGACAATCATTCAAAAGATCAGGAAAAATACCTAATATTTCCCTTCGAAAGGTTGTTGGTGCATTGCAAAGACCAAAGGGAAGGACTCTATATGAAAAAGTACCCCATGGACAAGTAAAGGTTGCCTTGTCTTGATCTTCTAGAGAAATTTGTATTTGATTATAGCCACTAAACCCATCTACAAATGAAAATAATTTTTTTCCAGAAAGAGTGTCCAAGACCTGATCAATAAATGGTAAGGGAAAATGATCTTTTTGAGTGGCCTTGTTAAGTTCTATATAGTCGACAGAAACCCTCCATTTTCCATTCTTCTTTGGAACTATGACAAGCAGAGACACCCAATGACTGTTAGAAATGGGGTAGATGAAATCAACATTAAGGATTTTCTGCAATTCTTCTTTTAATATCTCCTTAAGTGCGAGGTTAATTTGGCGCTGAGGTTGTCTAACAGGTTTGCAATCTTCCTTAAGGTAAATGTGGTGAGTGCATAGGGTAGGATGGATTCCTTTCATATTGGTATAGTCCCATGCAAATGCCTTTTTGTATTTCTGTAATAGTTGGATCAAAAATCTGTTTTGTTTAGCATTCAGGTTAGGATTGATGTTTAAACATTTTCTAGGTTCAATTTCAATGGGACTGATGATAGTAAGTGGAGTTGTTTTCAAATTTTCAATAATTACATCCTATTCCTCATTGTATTCTCCCAAATCTCTAATGGAGGAAAAAAGGAGTTAATTACTGATAAAACCATTAATGATACCGTCCCCTGTTTCATCCTTAAAGTATTGTGCTTTTCCAAGTGTGAGAAGAGGTATGGAAATATCAGATTCAGGTGCAAATTCATCCCACTAGGGACTACTCAAATCCATATGGGGTTTTGTTGGGGGATAAAGATTCAGGTTCTGAGTGGCCTGTCCATCTGAGATCACCATAGATCCGGACCTACATCTGATATGTGCATCTGTAGTGGCTAGCCACGGTCTTCCCAAGATTAAAGGATGACCCCCCAGATTGGATTCAATTTGTAAAATGATAAAGTTATCCTGATAGTTCCAGGAGGCCACAATGATAACCACATATTCAATCATTCCTTCGGGATTAACACAGGACCTATCTGCTAGTTCAAGAACTATAGGTGTAGGTCTAAGTTCATGAATTCCTAGAGAGATGAAGAGGTCTTTAGTCATGACATTAATAGCTACCCCTAGATCAATCAAGGTATTGGTTATGGGATGATTGTCAATATGGATAGTCACTGTGGGGTTCCCTGGGTCATTATATTTAGTCAACAAAGTCTGATCAATCATAAGATCAGATAATTTTCCCATGACATGGATAGTAGCAGGGTATTTAGGTTTCCTCCCAGGTCTTTTGACACATAGATCCCTCATTGTTTTAGCATAGATAAGCACTTCTTTAAGATCTTGTAACAACGAAGTCCGTACATACAAATTTTGCAGCTCCTTGAGGAATTCAGATTCAAGTTGTAATACCATTCCAATTTCAGTTAATCTTTAAGGGTATGGGGGATTCTGAATGCTAATAGCTGGGTTAGCTACCACAGATGTACCCGCCTTACTTGGATTGGATACTGTAGGAACAACAGACCTTCCCAAGCTGGCTATTACAGATGTAATAATGGGTGTTGTATCAACTATTACATGTGTAACAGCTACCTTAGAATTGTCCATATCCTTCCTGGGTGATTCAATTTCTTCGGTAATAATGGGAGTATGTTCAGATTTGATTACTTTCCCTGATCGAAGCTGAACCTAATTAAGTCCGATAGGAGTAATAAGATAATTCTGGAGGGTAACCGGAGCATCCATGCTCTAGGGTACCTTATTATTTGGATTGGGGTTAGGTTGCATAGGTAATTGGGGTCGGACAGAAGGTGTAGGATTTTTAATAGAAGGCAGTTGTAACTACTACTTTTGCATTGGTATTGGAGGGGGTACTAGACCTTGGCCATTGCCTCTCTAGTTCTGACCCCAAGGATTGGGTTGCGATGGAGGATATTGCATTGGTGGAGGAAATTGTGTTGAGGAAGGAGTAGGATACTGCCATGGGTATTGCTGACTATTATAAACATTATTCTAATAATAAAAAGAAGAAAATATGAAGGCATACCTATAGGTCACGGCTACCATGGTCTCTTTGATCCGATAAAATAAGAAGATTGAACATCCTCGCTTGATTCTTGAAGTACCGCCTTTAGTCTGGGCATCTCAGGACACTGATTCGTAGAGTGCAACAACTCATAGATGTTGCACAGGCTGACCTTATTTAGTCCACATTCTCTTTCCAAATGTTTCTTTTTGCATCGGGGACTGAATATTGCTAAGGCTGCTTCAGCTTCTGCTTGTTCCTTCTTTACTTGTACTGTAGTGATCTAGGCAGAGAGAGTGCTAAGGAGGTCGGTTTTAAAATCCTAAATAAGTTTCTGATCTTTGCTTTGGTTAATCCACTTGTGGAATTCTATATCTGAAGTGAAGGGTCCCGAACTAAAACTCTCCCCTTGACTGATCCTCTTAAGCTACACAGGCAAAGCTCCATTATCTCATCAAACATTTCTTATGATATGTCTCCTTTTCCTATTATGTTCAGATGTTCCGGAAAATCATCTCTTAAAGCTCTTAAGAATATTGGCTTTAGAATTTCTGGATCTAAGTAACTGAACTTAGACCTCTATAAATAGTAGTGGAATCACTCCAGATAGTCTTCCAGGATTTTCTCCTCCTTCCGTGCAATTCTGAAAATTTCATCCTTCAAATCCATGGTTCGGCAGTTGTCCTCATACTTAAAGAGGAAATCCTCTCTCATGTCATTCCAAGTTCGAATTGTGCCAACACCTAATCTCATGAAGCATCTTAATGCTGCACCTTTCAGAGTAGCAGGGAATAATTTTAGCTTCTGGGCATCTGAAGTGTAGTCATAACCTCTGCACAACACATTGAATTTGAATAGAAAGGTATCAGGATCTTCAACAACCATCCCCTGAAAGGATGGTAGAGATGATAAAGGGATATTATTCATAGGAGACTCATCCCGTGTTACTACTATTGGGAATTCAAAAGTAACAGAGCTATCTGTCTTCACATTCTTGTCCCCCATGGCTGATTCTTCCTGATGGGATGAACTGGCCTCGGAGTGCACTAGAGATTGATAGATACAAGGATCAGGCTGCTCCAGGATCAACTATTTAACATAAATACCAGTGTATAATTGATGATCAACTGATTGTTGTTCCTCAGGTCCCTGATGATCCCCACTGGTCTTTCCGTGTCCTTCAATTCTTAGATCCTGATCAATAATTCTCCATTGTTGTTTTGAGTCTAAAGTTTTGATATCAGGAGTGGATATGATATTCAAAGGATGGTGAGGTCTAGACACGGAAGACACCGATGCTCTAGGCCTTGATATGGTAGCTACTTTCTGTGGTCCTATCTTCCTATTATCTCTATATAACGTGGATTGTTACTTTTCCCCCCTTGAAATCAAATCTCAAAAGAATGTTTTCCGTCCCAAATCTACACTCTTCGTTTCCTTCTTATGACCCGTCTTTCCTGTAGTCAGTAGAGTGGGGGGTGTTTGTATATGTTGATGATGTCCTACCGGCACACATGGGCCCTATGCGTATCAATTCATCCTATAAGTGCTTCAGTTTCTACAGCAGTGAGCCCGCCCAAGTCTGTTAGAGCGATGCACAGGTTCTTACCTCTCGTCTTACTGCCCGACGACTGTATAGCTGAAGGCACCCTAATAAAAACACCCAAAATTCAATTCCTAAGTGTCCTAGAAAGACATTGGTGAGATCGCTCAAGTATGTTAGAGCGATGTGCAGGTTCTTACCTCTTGTCTTACCGCCTGACAATTGTGTCACTAGAGACACTCTAAAAAAAAAAACAAAATGCTCAGAAATTCAACCTCCTAAGTGTCCCAGAAAGACATTGGTGAGCCCGCTCAAGCCTGTTAGAGCACTGTGCAGGTTCTTACCTCTCATATTACTGCCCAACAATTGTGTCTCTAGAGACACTCTATGGAATCATACGGAAATTGCACTTCTAAGAAACAACTCTGATTGATTGGATCATCAATGCCATCCCTGGAAGCGATGCTAAAATTTTGGGCTATATAAATCACTTATAAAATGACTAAAAAACACACATTTAATTATCAATCCAGGGATGTCTATTTATTCCAATGACAGTTGCACTGTCTGTGCCAATACAACAACCAGAAGCAATTCCAACGAAAAGAAATCATTGTTGAAGTAAATGCTGGAAATAAATCAGTCATGCAGAAATAAAAGGATCTACAAGATTGAAATCACACTTCAATCGATTTGTCTAGCTTGCCACACAATAAGTACCTAGCTGGTGTCTCTATTATCATATGTGTAAAAACATATAAATTATTGAAATCGAACCAGATATTTCTCAGCTGAACAACAGTAACAACACTATATTGATACATAAACTGAAATACAATTACATACACACAACTGCTTTAATCACTGCAATCCCTGCTAAGAAGGAGGGCCCTTCCTCCATAGTAGAGTGCAGGTAGAGAAGGAAATTTAATGAAAACTAAATATAATCACACATGTAACAGAAATAACAGGATAATCTGTATTAATCTGAACACAATTACAGATCCAAAATAATGTTGTTCTTCGCTAACCTCTCGACCTCTAGGGTCGAGAACTATATTGTGGTTACATCAGAAAATCCAAGAATAGATCAGTCATGAGAATCTTATGATTATCATGCTGATTGAAATAGAACATATATATTTATAACCACTTCCTAATAAAGTTCTGAATAGAAAATAAATGATTACAATCGAAAACAGCCTTAGGCTCTTATCCCAAAAATACAATGTTAAACAAATTCTACAGCTATCGTAATGGAATCACAGCTGTAGTGTAACAGCTAGAGGATAGATCAGTGACAAATATTGACGAGATCAGTCAACGGTACAACTATATTAGTAGTTCGCCAACGAGTATGTAACAGCAGAGTGTAACAACAGTTTTTCTATGGGTCTGTAACAGCAAGGTGTAACAACATCTCTTTGCTATAACAACACCATTTGAACTACTCCTGTGAACTTTGTGTTTGGGATCTTTGGTGCTACAAATGACATTTTAAAAGACAACATAAAGACCATTGATATTCTCCAAACATTCACCATCAATTAGTCATAAAAAGGTATAATATATCATAATAATTGGTGAATTGACAAAGTAACGAAAGCAAGGTGAAACAACACAAGTTAGGGTAAAAAGGTAGGAAAAATGGGGTAAAGATACTCCTATTGGTTATGGTTATGAGGAAAAATAAGGAAGGTAAGTGTAGGAAAAATGTACAAAACTAGCACCCAATAGGTGGAATTATAGATATCGAGTATAAAAGGTATACAAAGAATTTGAACCAATACAATATTTTGGAATTGGATGGACAGCCTAGGCCTCTATGGCTATATAAAATTCAACACTTTTACACGATAATGATGAAACTCTGCTAAATTTTCACATTTATCTTATCAGCAGAAGAATATATATATCTTACAAATAGAGCATAAAATTGAGGCATCTCTCCCATATTTAAATATTTCCCATTACAGAGTGCCTCACTCACTTCTCTGGATATAGCTATATTAAAAAAAAATCTTCTTGATCATATAGTGTACAAGGCAACAGTACCATTCAATCACTATGCATGAGGACAATATCCAATTGCATGGACCTGCCATCATTAGTTACAGGTTTGTTGAATGCTTCAGTGGAATGTGTTCTCTGAATGTGAATTAAATAACAATAAAATAAATCCAACTTGTGTTTGTAATAGTTTCTACCCTAGTTTCTAACTCTAAAGTTTTTTCTAATCACTCTGTAAGTTACTCGTTTTCTTATACTTAGAAATGAAATTTAAATATCATTGTTGCTACAATATTCAGTGAATTTATGATAAATGGACTGTTATGTCACCAGGGCGGAGTTGCTGCACGGGCAATTCAATGACGACATACTACAACAAATACCAGTAGTCCACATCCACAGAGAACCTTGCATAGCTTGCTTAGTGTAAGTTTTGTTTTTGAAAACTGAGAAATTACAGATTCTAGAATATTTCAGAAATTTCATAGATAATAATCTAAGTCAAACAATTGAATTTCTAAAATGTATAACTTAGCTCATGTTAATAAAATAAAGCATTGTTATGATATGAATCATTGAATGGTTTAGCAGTGCTGCGCTCGGGTAGATTTGGAAAATACGACTACGGGTTAGTTGGAAATTTGGGGAATTATTTGACCATCACCCCTCCCTCTTACGATTTGTCTGCTATCCTGTGGATACGGGTAATTTGCAGCAAAAATCAATATTAGGTTTGAATGAGCTCATTCCACCATTTATCATTGGTTGTTATCTCAGTATGAGATATTGCTTCATAGGCTGAAATTGGTAAGCCACACCCTATTGAGGTTTACTTATTTTTTGAAGGAATTCCATTCCATGGCAAGAGCGCATGACAGTCCAAGCTCATATGAGGTTAACTAGTAGTTGTTTGAAGGCTGTATGGGGTAGTATTCCTTATGTTGTGCAAGTATAATAGACCATTGGAATATAGGCATTCTCTTAGGTTAGAAGATAGCTTGTAGACTAGTTCACCACCTATAAAAGGGTCTTTGCAAAGGATGACTTTCTCTCCATCTCCTACTTTCCCCACTAGTCATTTGTAAAGAGTGGGGAAGGTGACCATGAGCCGTTTCTAGACTATGGAGCCTCTTTTATCTGGTTTAAAAGCCTTTACTCTAATCCAGTCTATTATCGACAAACTTCTTAAATATTTTTCATTAATGATATGACTCCAAAGTCCTCTCCAAAAATGCTTCTCCACAAGTTTTTTAAAGCCAGAGCTTTGGCAAACCAGGACAAATATTTTATACCCAACCACCTAGACTTTTAGGCTAAGGAAGAAAGAACTATTTTTTGAGATGTATACTTTATTTACTGGATTTTCCAGCCCATAGAAAGTTAAAGATCAATTGTCTAATTAGGGGATTTTAGTTATGGACAACCAATAGATTGAAATGTTTTCCAATATTATTATTAGCTAGTATCAATCTACCTCCAAGAAATAGCTAGTGGTTGCAATATTAATTAATTTTATGCTCCACTCTTTTTATCATCCAGTTCTAGTCCTCTAAATGGTAGTTTTTAGGCTTGATTAAAAAAAACCAAATACTTGAAACCATTTTTAGAGAGATAGTCTGCAATGGTAAGAAGGACTGGATCTCCATAAGTGTATGTGGGCTGACCACTTTTTGTGAAACGAGGATTTTTTAAGATTGATCTCCATTTCAGTGGCACTGCAGAAGAGGATTATGATTCTATGGATTACCTTCCCTTCAAAAACAGTTCCCAAACCTAGGAGAACACCATCCTGAAAGATCAGATGAGAAATGAATTGATTTTTGGAGATTTTAACGATTTTATATTGCCATCCTATTTTTTCCATCACTGTTAAAAACAACAACTAAGACCAAGGGCATCCCTACCTGAGTCCCCAGGAGCTGAAGAATTTATCCAAATGAGAAACATTAATGAGATTGGATGAGTTATAATTATGTAAACAGATCATGGCTTTAACATATACCAGTTAGATATACTATTATAAAAATTCTGGTAAGTAAAATGGTTTTTCTTAATGAATTGACTTTTGGAGATTTTAACGGTTTTATATTGCCATCCTATTTTTTCCATCACTATTAAGAAAAACAACTGAGACCAAGCGCATCCCTACCCGGTAGAAAGAAACTAATGATGTCCCTACATCATAATTCCGGCATTGAAACTATTCATGGGCTCTTGTCCATGAGAGTTCCATTGAACCGTTGTTTTTCTGTAATATTATAGCAGTTCCCAAGAATTTCTACAATTCGACACCACGCACATTTTCAAATAACTTGCTTCTCCATTTAAGTGGAGCTCTCTTGTTATTCCAACCCAAAATAATTCCATTTGTGACAGTTGGTATTTCCACTTCACAACTTGACATGGTGTATTTGGAAGATTTCCCTCTGGACTTCCTTGTAGAGGTTGTTCTCTTTCAACTAAACGGGTTCTTATGCCTGTCAAAAAAAAAAAACAATAAACATAACGTTAATAAACGTAACATTGCTAAGATTGTCTAGAACCAAAAACTCTTTGTGGAAATTTTCTAGTCATCTTTTCCTTTGCTTGCTGCCTATTCATATAAATTTTCCAGTTTTCTGTGCAATTTCTGTACCAAGGAGGCCACACAGACATAGTTTCCGTGGATGTTTCTCAAGTAGATTAGTTGATGCCATTAATTTGTGAACATTCATTTAGAAAAATGATATGCTAATTAGTTTGTCACTTGTGATGTGTTTGTAGGTGGATACTTTTGGGTGGCATTATATGACACGCAACCATGGGGCTGTGTGGGACATACAGTAGCCAGCAAAAGGTGCTCTCCAATTCCGATTTGTGTGGATACAGATCATTTGCAGCAAAACTCCTTGTGGTGGCAATTTGGGAGCTGCTAGTTCCGATATCTATAGGAATGGCATTGGGTATAGCGCATGCTATCAGGAAAGCCCTACAAATATGGCATAGTGCTTATTGACAAATTTCATATTTAAAAGTTAATACCATGTTTCCACAATTTCAGATTTCTTCACGAATAAAAGGGAAATGATATTTGTATGACTACCTATTGTATTTGGTAATAATTAATCTCCTTTTAAATGTGGTGTGGTGATGCTCGTGTAAGAGAGTACGGTGGTGTGATCCGAACTGCCGTGTTTTATGTGAAGATTGCCTTCAATAATGGTGGTGGATTCCATTGGCCACACAATTTTTTTTTCTAAGCAGAAGTTATCCTTTAAGCTTTGGGCCCATGTCACTGTTGTTGATTTCCTGACTTTATTTGGTTTCCAAGGGTGGGACTAATTGGAACCCGACCTATGAAGTGGATTTTCGAGGTGGGTTTAGGATTTTTATATATACTTGAGCTTCATGCCACCAAAGCAATTCATGCCTGCCTTATTTTCTTACAGGCCCCTCATTTTATTTTTCCCTTGTGCTCCGATACCTATACCTACATCAATCCTTGCTATTGGCTTTAGTTTTTCTAGAGGGCAGTAACTGGATTTTGTACACCCATCTGGAATCCAGAGGGTTAGATCTGATTTTGAGCTGGGCTTCAAGCTCTGTTTGTAGGTCTGCTGATTATTTTTTTAAGAGATCATGGCTGCCAAAGTTGAAAGGCTTGTGGGTGATAATAGTAACTTGTTCTTAAGAAGAAATAATTGACAGAATAAGAATTCGGGAGGTAGGGGCAATGTCACTATGATGGCTTCTGTTTCTTTCCCTTGAATGAAAGAGGAGTTTGAGACATTGAAATACAAACCCAGAAATCCAACGCAGTTCATATACAATGTTATGGACCAATAGAACTATGCATAGCAATTTTTTTGTAAAAAATTCATACAAAACACTTTGCAAAGAGAATACTCTACATAGAACAGAACATGGATGATTTTTCCCACGTACAGAGTACCTACTCTGTTTTTCCTCTTTTCCTCTTTTCCCAACAACAGTAAAATGAAAAGAAATATAATATTTACAAAATATATTTTATTAACTTGGAGTGAGGAAATAGAAAGAGGAAATTTTCCTCAAATTTTCGATCCATTCTCTCCACACACGTCCGGTGACACACATCCCCTTCTACTTTGAATTACAGGAATGCAAATATGAAAAATACTGCTTCAATCTAGATCCACATAAATAGGATATATTAACTAAAATAGAAGAAAATAAAATCAACCATTATTTCCTAAACTAAAACATACATGTTGTTACATGTTGGATGACTCTCAACCCTCCAAATGATCTTGAGCTCCACTTGGCAGCAAAGCAAATCCATTATTTCGATACACTATTTTCGTAAAATCAAACTCCTACGTGACACTTCTAAACTTGTAGAAAGAAAATAACGATGTCCCTACATCATACTTCCGGAATTGAAACTATTCATGGACTCTTGTCTATGAGAGTTCCATTGAACCGTTGTTTTTCTGTAATATTGTAGCAGTTCCCAAGAATTTCTACAATTCAGCACCACGCACATTTTCAAATAACTTGCTTCTCCATTTAAGTGGAGCTCTCCTGTTATTCCAACCCAAAATAGTTCCATTTGTGACAGTTGGTATTTCCACTTCACAGCTTGACATGGTGTATTTGGAATATTTCCCTCTGGACTTCCTCGTAGAGGTTGTTCTCTTTCAACTAAACAGATTCTTATACTTGTCACAAAAACAAACAATAAACATAACATTGTTAAGATTGTCTAGAACCACAAACTCGGTGTGGAAATTTTCTAGTCATGTTTTCCTTTGCTTGCTTCCTATTCATAAAACTTTTCCAGTTTGCTGTGCAATTTCTGTACCAAGGAGGCCAGACAAACATAGTTTCCGTGGATGTTTCTCAGGTATATTAGTCGATGCCATTAATTTGTTAAAGTACATTTAGAAAAATGATATGCTAATTAGTTTTTCACTTGTGATGTGTTTGTAGGTGGATACTTCTGGGTGGCGTTATATGACACCCAACCATGGGGCTGTGTGGGACATACAAAAGCCACCAAGAGGTGCTCTCCAGTTTTGATTCGTGTGGATACGGATCATTTGCTGCAAAACTCTATGGTGGCAATATGGGAGATGCTAGTTCTGATCTCTGATATTTAACTGATTCAAGGCTGATATTTAACACAAATATGTGTTATGACAGCACTGAAATTAAGTGTAAATTGGGAAATCAATTGTACATTCGAATGCATATACATTTTTTGCTATTTTTTGTTATCAAGGAAGCCAATTCCAATTATACAAAGGTGTTGAACTGGTGGAGCTAACCACTGGATATGAATATATTTTTCCAACATTTAATGTGATTCAACCTTTTTGATTTATATGTTAGATATTAAGCTCTCTTGTAATATGGAGAAATATTGTACATTTTTCTCTTGCCTCATAATAGTCATGAAATGAAGTTCCAAATGAGGATCTTGCATGTTCAAATTCAATGACATGAATTTATTTTCAACAAATATAAGTGTGATGCCTTATTATTTTCAAGGTTGCTTTCCGGAATTGTTAAGTTTTGGAAAATTGTTTTTTCACTTAGATTTAAAATGACTGCTATTAGCTTTAAAAAAATGGAATTTATTCTTTCTTTCCATAAAAAACAGAGATTTATGGTAATTAAAATCACTATTTGGGAACTTGAAATGTTGAAACCACCTTAAAATAACATTTAAAATGATTTGTTTATTTATTTTTTTAATATTTTTTCATATCGTCTCTAAAGAGATAATATGTTTTTGATCTCAGCTATTGTCCATAAATATACAAATGTTATTGTCTCTACAAAGACAAAAATGAAAGTGTCTCTACAGAAACAAATTGTAGACAAATGAAATTATCTCTAGAGAGACAAATGAAATTATCTCTTAAAAGACAATAATGCCTATGTCTTTATAGAGACAATAATAATATGTGTTCTATATTTCCTTTATAGAGACAATATTTTGAGACACCCTCTTAAATACAATATTTAAGGCGATACAAAATTTCTATTTTTGTCTCTAATTAAGACAATTCAGTGGAAAATTGTCTTAAATATTGTCTTAAAACGCCCCCGCATGTAGTAGTGAAATAATCTAGGTAGGTGTTAATCTATGACTGGATGGTTGGTTGAAGCAATTATTGGGCAAATTTTGTAATAATTTTCTTTGTCCAAGGCACTTCTCCTTCTTTAAAAAAAATGGCATGAAATTATCCTCCCTAAAGGGGCAGGGAATAGACTATTGTAATCGCTTGCGATCTTTTTATTAGTCCTTGCACAGTAACTGAGTTTATAAGTCCAACTGAAACCAACGTTTCTAATTTTACATATTGGTGCACCTTTTCATTAAGGTATGATCTTCCTAGGTAATTTAAGGTTCTTATTTGGCCTCATATCGAGGCAAAATATTATGAAACTCCAAGTTTCATGAAAGTAATGCTGACAATAATTTGTAAACATAATTATTTTTACGTTTTAAGAGTGTATTTGAGGGTTTGAAAAATAACTGATACGTGTTTAAACACACACTTGAAAAGTACTCTACTTGTCTAGTAACACTCCACTTGTCTTCACTTTAACCCATCTCCTTAGCCATTTGCAAACGTGGATAAAAATTCTGGGCTGGAAAAATTGGATAACAAGTATGGGCAAGTCTAGGCAATCTTCAGTAGCATGAACAATGTTTCTGCAATGGCTGCATCTAACCATGTCTTCTTTGCAAAGGAGAAACATGAAACGAAACGAGAAACAAAAACAGGATGAGAAACGTAGTTTGTAGGTTTCACATTCAAGAAATGAGGAGAGAGAAAAAAATAAAAAAATTGAGAAAAACATAAAAAAGCATACAAACATTGTTACCGATGAAATATGTAACTGAACTGGTACCTAATTTTAGAGGTAGCAAGAAAAACACCCGATTTTGAAAAGTGGTGATGCAAAATCTTTTTTTTTTAGCATGTTTTTGGGACTTTAAATTTTTATTTTTATTTTTTATTTTTTCTCTGATGCTTTTTATGTCGATTTTGAATAGTGGTGGTGTATCATCACCAACGTTTTTTGGAGGATTTATTTTGACACTATAGATTTTCTAATGTCTTCTTCTTCCATGAGATGTTTATTTTTAAGTGCATTTATGTACTTGTGTTTTAAAAATAAAAAAAAATAATTTTTAAAAAAATAAAAATTTGTAATGATATCTTCACTTTTTCGCATAGATAAAAAATGAAAAAAGGGTCAATATTATAAAGTTTATATTTTCTACAAGTTTATGTATTGTTAATTATATTTTCAATGCACATCAAATGATTTTCGCTAAAAAAACCAATATTTTGAACCATACGACAAAAAATACAAATTTTCAATATAAATAGAATGCAAAAATACACTTTTAAAGAGTTTTTGCTAAAAAAAACAAGTTAAATAAACTATTTTTTTGAGAAAATCTTATGAAAAAAAACTTGAGAAAATAGATTTTTTATTGAATTTTATGTCAAAAAATAATAGTAATCACATGTTTTTTGCAAAAAATAAGGTTTCTTCTCATAAAATATCAAATTCTAAACATTACAAGTAAAAATGATTAATAGATCTCAAAAATGAGCTTTTTTTGCAAGCATAACTTAAAGATCATCAACAATATCAACTAATACATTTTCAACATCATCTAGAACATCATTGATGGCTTCTTCTACAACATTTTCTTCTTTGTTTTGGTCATTGTCATCTTCTAATGGATCTTTCATGTCTGCAAATATTCCAAAGTGTCCCTTTCCAAACATTCCATATAATGGTGGTTGAGGTTCCTTTGTTTTTTTTGCCACATGTGATTCATTAAAATCCCCTTTTCTCAAACCAACTTCTTGCTTCGCATCTGGAAGGAATTCAAGAGCGTTAATTCTTTGTTGAATAAATTTGCATTGCACTGGGTTTTTCTCAATGTCAATGCAATTTATTCCTTTTGGTAGGCAACATGCTAGTGTTGTACCTAATCATCAAGCACAAAAGAAATAAGTAGGAAAATTAGTATAAAGACATAAAAAGTAAAAATTAAAATATTTAAAATTTTTCCTAGCCAACATTCCAATATTTTGTGACTTTGGATGGAGCAGCTTAGGGTTTCCTGCGCCAAAACCCCAGCCGTCACTGTGTTCTCCGCAGCCGCGGCTGTTGCAGTAGCGTCTCCCTATGCTCTGTATCAAGAAATCCTCTGCCATCGCCAGGAGACCCCGTTCCTGCTGTGGAATGCAATCAATACAGCAGCACCACCCTCAAATCTGCAGCTTGGAGCCGTCAACAGCTGCATGAAGAGCTGGATTGGGCCTCAAGACTTCATCAACCAGAATCACAAGCGCCAGATCTCTGTTTTGGCTGGCGATGCAAATGCTACCTTCATTGATTTGCAGCAAAGCGCTGCCATTTTCAGCAAGAAAGGACATGAAAGGCGGCGAGTTGGCCACATCCCATGTCTGGCCACCGCCGCCTTGGGACACTCTGCTCTGTTGGGTCCAAGTGCCGATAATCCTTATTCGGTTGCTCTCAAAGCTAAAATCCCTCTGGATTTGGGGAATCCAGGAATTTTCTCAGCTCGTAAGCTAGCTATTTCAGATCATTCAGCTTCCGCTTACCAGATCCAGATCTCTCTTCTAACAGGAGGAACAAAACTGCTCTGGGTACGAGCCACGAACCTGGTGCAGGATATTCTTCAAGATCTCGAACTCAGCTTGGGGATCCCCTCAAATCTCATGAGGATGCTTCACGGAGGTAAACAACTTGAAGATTCTCTACCCCTGTCTCATTACAATAACAAAAAAGATGCTACAGTTATGCTTTCCCTTTGTTTGAGAGGAGGAGCTGTTGGGAAAACCTCCTCGGCTCCTTCCTTCTCCTACAAGGATGTGGTTCATTCGCAGCCATCCAAGAGAGCCGCTCAACCAGCTGAGGCTCCCAAGCCTTTCCTGGTGGACAAAATGGAGGAAACTCCTTCCATTGAGATCTCCCATCCAACTTTGGAGGACCAATTTCAAACATTTGCAGACAAGGCTATCATTTGCAGGTTTAATGGCCTATGGCCTCGAACTACAGATCTCTATCAGTGGAACCAAAAATTACAAGCTCTTATTTTGCTCGAAAGGCTTCTTCATTGTGGCCTTTGCTTTCAGTGAAGACTATCAGAAGGCATTAACGGAAGGCCCCTAGTTCTGGGGATCAGCAGGGCTCTTCCTTACTCCTTGGTTTCCAGATTTCGACCCTTCCACTGCTGTCATCACCAGAATTCCCATATGGGTCAGGCTTCCAAATCTACCTGCGCACCTCTGGCACTTCGCAGTCTTCCAAGGAATTGGGAACACTCTAGGCCGCTTCCTGGCCACAGACACCTCAAGGGGGGAGAAAGGAATATACACATTTGGCAGAATTTGTGCAGAAATAGATATCAGTAATGGGCTACCTGACAAGATAAATCTCAAAATTGGGGACTGCCATTGGACCCAAACCTTGGACTATGAGAATACAACCTTCCGGTGTTGTCACTGCCATCAGACGGGACATCTCCAAAACTCATGTGCCACGTTCCTTGACAAAACGAAGAATAAAAAAGGGAAATCCAAATCGAAGAGCTGGAAGCCATGTGTTCCACCTCCCATGGACGACATTGACTCCTTCAGCTCGGACGAGGAGGAAAAAGATGCGAATGAAGAAAATGATAAGCAGGCAAAGGACCCCCCCTCGGCCAGCCCTATGGATCTTTCGGCATTGCAGATATCGTAGAAATGCTCACAAGCGCCCTCTTCTTCGGATTCAGATAAGGAGGCTTCTCCTTCAGAACAGAATTGTCAACAATTGGTTCCTGTCCAGTCAGATCTCAATGGTTGGGTTAAAGTCAGCAAAAAAAAAGTGAAAAAATGACGTTTGGAGGTTCCTACCCAATCTGGGTAGACCCCTTTGTCTCGCTTTATGCTTTCAGTTCCCCTTGTTCTCCTTGTTACTTTCTGCTTGTACTAGATTGCTTATAGGAGCCGAGGTTGATATCTATCATTTACAGCTCCCCTGTTTCTTTTCTTTGCCTTCTGGCAAAGCTCTGATTGTACTATATGGTTTTTTCTTAATAGATTTAGTCTTATTCAGAAAAAAAAAAAAAAAAAAAAAAAAAAAAAAAAAAAAAAATTAAAAAAAAAATTTAAATTTAAATTTGTATAATAAAACTTACCTGAACCTGAGAATAAATCCAAAACCCAATCTCCTTCATTTGAACATATATCTATAAGATAATTAATCAATTCTTGCGGTTTTTGATAAATGTTAACTATATCTCCTTTTGCATCTTTATCCTCATATGTTAGTTTTCTTACAACTGCATCATGAACCAATACTTGACTATGACTCTTCCCATCTACTAAATTCATAAGAATACACTTATAGCTATCCTCTTTTGTCCAAAATTCAACATTGATGAACTCAAAATCATTATAATAGGTTGATCTTTGGAAAAAACAATATTTGACTTATGCCTGTAACATAAAATAATAAAATTTCAATTAAATTGTACATATATAAAAAAAATTAACATCAATCAAACATACAATTTCAAAGTCTTGCCATGTAAGTTGCTTCCTTGAATTTTCATTTCCCTTGAAGCTTGTTAATAACATTGCAAACTGTGTGTCTGAATAAAATGTCACAAATCACCAAAGTGGTGATGTTGTCACTTCTTGAAAACCCATAACCACCTTACTAAAATCTTGATAAGTATATGGTTCACTATCATATTCAATGTCTAGTAAATTGAAACCATAAGGAATATCTGGAATAAATAGGGCATATTCCCTTTTAGGTATTAGTGATGCAATGTCTTCACAACCACCTTGTATTATTTGATATTGGATACTGTCGAGCCCACTCCAAATGTAATGATTAAGAGTAGGATCAAGTTCAGCATTCATAAGAAGCTTCTTTCTCATCTTTTCCAACTTAATTTTTTCAATAAATCTTTTGAAAGTATCTGGTACTCCATTTCCATCCTTATTCGAAATCTTTAATGACATAAAAATATATATGTATAAGTAATAAAATAAAAATAGTTTAAATATGATTAAAATGAATGTATAAATCGACATACCTTATTGAATGCAATATAAAAATCTTTAAGTGTTGTTGCAGAACTTGCTTCTGGATAGTGGCGCAAAAAATCATCCCAACTGTCTTCATTCTACATTTTAACCATATGTTCTTGTATTTTCATAAAAATCTTCTGACTGAATAAATAAAGTTAAAATTGTTTATATAGTTACATGTATAGCAAATTCTACCAACAACATTATGTTTTATTTAAAATAAAATTATAATGAAAGGAAAATAAGAAATAATTCAAGAAACTTACTTTTGAAATTCTACGCACATTTCATCCATTGATAATTCACCCAAATTCACACGGGCTAATACTGATTTGACTAGTTTCTCATCCTTCACACCTTGCATTTTTCTCCAAGGTGTGATAGTCATATCCTCTAGAAGTTTCTTCATTTCAGGACCTGTCTTACTGTTGGTACATATTATGGGTTTACTCGTTTTAACCTTCTGAATTTTTATGGAAATATTCTCCCACTGCTCAAAAATCTCATCAATCAAATCCCATATCTCCCGAGTTCTAAATGCCAACTGAAAAATTTTATCCATGCTTCTGAATATATTTGAATGCATTTTTCCATATTTTGCTTTGCTTTTTCATCAATTTGGTAACCTGTTCCATTAAACATTCCTTCTGAAAGGTTAGACTAACTTGTGTCTTATCCCCACCACATTTTTCTATGAACTCATTATGAATAAATATGACCCTTTCGATGATAATCATTTTCATTCTGTACTCATTATCTGTATTATGATACCATGCCAATAAATTTGATTCTATTTATGTTAAGCCAATGTAAATGATGCATTTAACTGTTTGAAAAAGATATTTATTGGGATATTCCTCAATCAACTATCTTTTAGCCTCTACCGAATGGATCCCTCCAATTACATAATATTTATAATCAAAACATTTTGTCTTGTCAAATGCCTGTTTGTTAGGAACCTGGCATAGAACAACAAGAACCACATAATCCACCACATGTGCATTTGGATTGAGCCTGAACAATGTCTTCAGATTAAGTACATGTAGGTGATGGGCCTTTCTAATTTTATATTGAGATTGCCCTTCATCTGGCCTATAAAATTGGCTGACATTAAGCTCAAATGTTTGGCCACCAAGAATTAATTTATTCTTCCTCAACTTATATCGAATGAAATTTTGTTTTGTTTTAATAATTGCATCCTCTAACTCAACATCTGGTGTTATGATTTCTCTACTTCCATTAGAGTATTCAGTTTTTTCTTCACTGCTACTAATGACTTTTATAGGTTGACCAATATTTGATTTCCTCTTCTTATTGGTTAACATATCAGTATTTTTGTAAACAAGCTCTTCATTATCAGGTAAAAGAGAGACATATTTGGCCATTTTTCTTTTTGGTGTCTGATTTGTTTTCTCCTTTTGCACAATAGTTCTAATCTCCTCCTCACTAATTCTATCATAATTTTCAGTTTCATGTTCCACATCTTCAAAAGCAACATGTTTAGGTTTACTAGATTGACCCACCTTAGTGACTCTTGGTTGATCCCTTCTTTGTAATATTGCAATGTCACGAGCTATTGATCTTTGCTTCAATATCCTTTCCTCTTCTTTATCTGTGTGGAAAGTGTTGATCACAGTCATAACATTTCGCTCCATAAAATAAATACCTTCAAACATGTTTGAAAGACTCGAAATAAAATCCTATGAAACAAAATAAAACATGTCAATAATCAATAATTTATAAAAAATTGAATGATCCTTACAATAATGCATAGCGGAAATGTAAATAAGCATACTTACAATGTTATTTGCAATGTTGCTTGAGATTTGTTCACACAACTTTGTAGATATTTCATTTGTGCCATACTTGACCTTTGATAGACGATATCTAACCTTGACACATTTATTGGCCTTCCTTGCAAGAACATAAATAGTGTTTGTATTCGCAACCATACATATGTCTCATACTCTGCCCATCACTTCATATGGTTCATTTAAGTCAAGCATACCACAAACCAGATAGATATGTATATCAGCCTCTGTTTCATTGTCTTCAAGATACCATGAGAAATCGGTTTTATTTATTTCCTCGACATTATTTTAATCATAAATAAGCTTTAATGAACATGGTGGGCCACTTGCTTGACTTTTATTAGTCTGTGCAAAAATGGCCTTATTGTGTCCAGCAGTATCCATAGTGCATCCAGCTGCAGCTTTAGATTTGGGAGTTGTATCCATAGGTATGCCGAGCTGCAACTTTAGATTTGGGAGTCGGCCGCCTAGGTGGAGAAACATTCACATAAATATTTTTTGATGCCATTTTTCGATAAAAGAAATATATATATATATATATATATATATATATATATATATATATATATATATATATATATATATATATATATATATATTAGTTAATGAGCAAACAATTAATCAATTTTTTTTTAAATTTTCCAATATAAATTTAAATATACCGAACAATAATATTTATAAAATAAATAAAAAAAACAAAATTTATTTGTAAAATTAAATAAATTGAAAATAAACCAATAAAATTAACTATAGAAAATTTTCATTTAAAAACAAAATATTAAAAATCATATTTAAATATATGTATATATATCTATATAATATTTTTTAAATACATTTTATAAAAAAAATAAATATGTTTTAAATTGTACAAAACAATTTAAAAAAAAATAAAAATTAATTTGAAACTTAAGGTTTTACTTAATATTTAAAAAAAAACACACAAAAAATATTTACTATTTAACAAATGTTAAAATTAATATATTTTTTAAAGAGTTTAAAAAAAAAATATTAATTTTTTGTTTTAATTTTAATTGTGTTGTTTTATTAAATATACATTTAATAAATTATATTTTAAAATTTTAAATATAATGAATATAATTAAAGCATATATTTTAAATTTTAAATTAAATTTAAATTTAAAATTTAAAATTAAAATGATTTATTATATTTTAAAATTTCATTTTAAAATATTGAAATATACACTATTTATTAAATTTTAAAATTTTAAAATATAAAATAAATTTAAAATTTTAAAATTATTATATTGTTTATAATTATAACTATAAAATAAAATTTAAAATTAAAACTTTATATTATATCAATCTTAAAATTATATATTTAAAAAAAAATTAAAACTTTAATATAAAACATTATATAGATTTTAAAAAATTTAAAACAAAACATTTATATCTTATATTTGAAAAAAATAAAAATAAAAATAATTTTTTTTATAAATTTTATTTTATATTTAAGTTAAAAAAAAAAATTATCATATTGTTTAAATTCTCGAAATCGACCTTCACTCAGTCGGGGGCCGGAGGCCAGTCGGGTGGCGACGTGGAGGGCTGCCCAGCTGGACTCCAACCCTCGGTGGGCGGCACAATTATTTTTATTTTATTTTATTTTTTTAAAAACAAAAACTATAATTTTTTTTTTTTTTTTTTTTAAACTAAAACTATTATAATAATTAAAAAAATTATTCAATTAAAATTTTTAAAATATAAAAAAATAATAAAAAATATGTTTTAAAATATAAACAAACAAATATAAGAAAATTTTAATTTTTTTTAAAACTAAAAGAATTATAATTTAAAATATAAAAAAATTTAAAACTATGTTTTAAAATATAAACAAACAAATATAAGAAAATTTTAATTTTTAATTTTAATTTTCTTAAAACTAAAGCAATTATAATTTTAAATATAAAAAATAAATAAATTAAAAATTAAAAAATATGTTTTAAAATATAAAAAAAAATTATTTTTATTTTTTATTTTTTTAAAACTAAAACAATTATAATAAAAAAAACAAAAAAACAACCATTATTTAATATAAAATATAACATTATACAATTTAAAATTAAAAAATAAAATAAAAAATATAAGTTTTCAAATACAAACAAAAAGAAATTAAAGTTTTAAATCACAATTAAAAATAAGATTTAAAATTTAAAAAATAAAAATAAAATAAAAAATAAAAAAATTTCGAAAAAATAAATAAATTTAAATAATGAAACCACCAATATATTTATATATAAAAAAAAACAAATAGGTTTAATTAAAACTAAAACTATCTATTCTCCTTTAAATAAGAAAAAATAAAATATCTAATCATATTTCTAAAAATAAATTTTCATGTTTTAAAATAAAAATAAAAAATAGCTTTCTCTTTTCAATTTTTTTCATTGCACTTTGAGAAAAAACAAAAATAGAATAAATATAACTGTTTTTTATGTGCATGGTCATTTTTTGGTTTTTTCTGTCTAGATAAACCTATAAACCCTAAAAAAGAAAAAAATATTCTAAATTTTTGTCGTAAAAACCCCAAACATTTGAGTTTTTTTTCCCATTTTCTTCACTGAAAAAATATAAAAGAAATTATGGTTTTCGAACCTAAAAACCTTAAAAAAATAGTTTTTGAACACAAACCATAGAAAAAATAGATTTTCCCTGAAATCGTCTTTAAATGGACAGAATAGAAGGAAAAATAACCTTTGAAATGTAAAAAACTCCTGTCACCAATGCGAACACAACGCCTCCACAAAATTACCAATACTAACACAACACCTCCAATGCGAATGCAATGCCTCCATGAAGTTATCAATGCCAACGCAACACCTCCAGAAAATTGCTCCAAAAAAAAACTAGAAAACTTGATGTGATGTCATGAATAGAAACAATGATTCTTATTATATAGCGAATGTTGTGTGATTGGTTTATTGTTTAACGAATGTGGGATTAAAATTTACAATTTAAAATATTTACATGTAGTTAATTATAGTTAAAATAGTTAATATTTGCATGTAGTTATCATAGTTAATATTTTATTTAATATTTACATGTACTTAATGTTAACTCATTCAAATATAATCTATGATTAAAATTTAAAATTTAAAATATCTACATGTAGTTAAATATAGTTAATATTATAGTTAAAATAGTTAATATTTGCATGTAGTTATCAAAGTTAATATTTTAGTTAACATTTACATGTATTCAATGTTAAATCATTCAAATATAATTCGAGATTAAAATTTAAAATTTAAAATATTTACATGTAGTCAATCTTAAATCATTTAAATAAGAAAATTATTTTAGTTTGGAAGGCATGCATAAAAGGAATCTTTTGTGGATATTTTGAATAGAAAGTATGGTGAGATATTTCAAGAACAACAGTTTATTAAGAAATTTTGAAATATGTTTTAGATGAATATAATGTAGGTTTAAAATTTAAAATTTAAAATATTTACATGTAGTTAATTATAGTTAAAATAGTTAATATTTGCATGTAGTTATTATAGTAATATTATAGTTAATATTTACATGTAGTCAATGTTAAATCATTAAAATAACAACATTATTTTAGTTTGGAAGGCATGCATGATAAGAATATTTTGTGGATATTTTGAATAGAAATATTGGTGAAATATTTCAACACAAATAGTTTATTAAAAAAAATTTAAATACATTTTTGATGAATATTTTGTACGAAATATTTGAAACGAAAATTTTGGAGCGAAATTTTTTCGCGAAAATTTTGGGGGGGGGGGATTTGGAGGGAAATTTTCGGTCTTTAAGCTATATATTGTAATTGGGAGAGGCATTTGTATCATTCAACATATTCTTGTTGAAAGCCATGGGTTCTTATGATAGCGATTTTTTTCTTTCTACAACATCAACATCTTCGTCACGCAACAACTCTATTCAGATTGATGAATATAATAGGAGTTCGTTCACCATGAATAGAGAGTCAAAAAATCGACTTGGTCATAATCCTAAGGATGATGAGAACATAATTGATGAGGCGCAACAAAAAATATATTTATGTAAATCGAGAGTTAGTTATTCCACTTACTCTTAATCCTAATGATTATGAAAGCAACAGTGATGAAGGGCGCGATGAAGAATTTCCAAAGTCAAAATTTTCACTTCGTCCTAATCCTAAGGATTATGAGGGCACCACTGATGAAGGGGGAGATGAAGAATATCCACTTCGTCCTAATCCTAAGGGTTATGCGAGCACCATAGATGAAGAGGGGAATGCATAATTTGTAGAGTCAAAATATCCACTTCGTCCTAATCCTAAGGATTATGCCAGCACCACTGATGAAGCGGAGAATGAAGAATTTCTAGAGTCAAAATTTCCACTTCATCCTAATCCTAAGGATTATGCCAGCACCACTGATGAAGAGGGGAATGAAGAAATTGTAGCGTCAAAATATCCACTTTGTCCTAATCCTAAGGATTATGCCAGCACCACTGATGAAGAGGGGGATGAAAAAATTTCAGAGTCAAAATATCCTCTTCGTCCTAATCATAAGGATTATGCCAGCTCCATTGATGAATAGGGGAATGATAAAATTCCAGAGTCAAAACATCCACTTCGTCCTAATCCTAAGGATTATGCCAGCACCACTGATGAAGAGGGAAATGAAAAATTTACAACGTCAAAATATCCACTCCTTCCTAATCCTAAGGATTATGTAAGCACCTCTGATGAAGAGGGGGATGAAAAAATTCCAAAGTCAAAATATCCACTTCGTCCTAATCCTAAGGATTATGCGAGCACCACAGATGAAGAGGGGAATGAAGACTTTGTAGAGTCAAAATATGCACTTCATCCTAATCCTAAGGATTATGCCAGCACCACTGATGAAGAGGGGAATGAAGAATTTGCAGCGTCAAAATATCCACTTCGTCCTAATCCTAAGGATTATGCTAGCATGACTAATGAAGAGGGGGATGAATTTCCAGAGTCAAAATTTTCACTTCATCCTAATCGTAACGATTATAAGAGCACCACTGATGAAAGGGGGGATGAAGAATTTTCAATAAATATAGATTCAAGGCATCCACTTATTCCTAATCCTAAGGATTATGAGAGAACCAGTGAGGAAGGGGAGGGGCAGGATGAATAAATTCTAGTGAATACAGATTCAAAGCTTCCACTTAGTCCTAATCCCAAGGATTATGAGAGCACCACTGAGGAAGGTGAGGATGAAGAGTTTCTTGCAAATGATAATTTTAGAGGCATAGATCTGAATAATGCATTTTCTCTAAGTGATCGTTTCAAAGACTCTCATGGTGATGAAGAATTGAAGCCTCCCAGGGAAGAATTTGAAAGCATGGATCAAGATGGTGAGTAATTTCATCTGATTTGGGGTTAAAAACGCGCAGATAATTCTTGTGAAATGTTTTGTTCAAGTGATGATGGTAATGAAAATTTTCTAGGTAATGATGTTGATGGATTTCTTAAATATGTTGATAATAATGATAGTGGTGATAATATTCCTCCTAATGGTGATGAAAATGCTTCTACAAAGGATGATGAAATGATGAAGCCGTTGCAAGAAAATATTGTAACTAGGAGTAGGAGTAGACCTTTTCATATCAATCCAAAACATTCCAGTTATACAAGGGTGAGGAAAAAATATCTCACAAAAATAATTTTTGTCGTTCATTTGATTTCAAGTGACTGTTGTCGAAGGGATTTCTTGAAACATATGGATTTCAACTTTGTTTTGGAGAAAAGGAAAAGATATATGTCAATGAATAAAAGCATGCATAATTCATATTTAGTGGGTTGCATGCAATCTACACTATAAGGTTATGATTATCATATTGGGAATGTATTGCTCTGCAGAAAGGCTTTCAAAATGTTGCATTCACTTGGTAATTGTCGTTTGTCAAGAATCCAAGAAAAAATGGAAAATGATCCCACATATTATTCAGAAGTACATTATAAACGAGAGGTTGGGCCATTTGTAAATACTGCTACGACATGGATGAAAGAATTATTTTCAAAGCATGGAGAGTGTATGCCAAATAAAGACACAATACACATTCCAGATAATTTCTCGAGATGAGAAATATTCATCTTATACAGAGATTATGCAGAAGTTGTTGAAGGAGTTGGTAATTTTATTACATATTCTTATTTTACAAGGTTATGGAAAAAAAAATTCAACAATGTTTGTATTCCTAAGAAGACAAGGATGGGGGTTTGCAGCACATGTGCTTCTCTTAAATAAAAAAGAGATAAATGTCAAGGGGCAGAAAGAGGTATGCATTCAAAACATTGTTTTTTAAAATTGGATAGTTATCAACTATGAAAATCTATTTATTCATATGTTTCTTTTATTTTATGTACAAATTCCGTTGTCAAATAACTTCAAGAGCATCACAATAAGAAAACAAGTGAAAGGAAAAAGTTGTATAAACATCGAAAGAAGTGTTATGATCGTCCAAATAAATATATGGGTTTGATAAGGGTGAAAATGCGAAGATGGGTAACACTTTTGTGACAATTCGGGGCGGAATTTTTTTTTCCTCCATAGTTCGGCTGAACTCTTGTCATAGTTCGACCAAACAATTCAGGCGTTTGACCGAACTATTGAATTTAGCTCAGCTGAACTTCGTTTTCCGTTTACAGTGACGGCGTACTAATGACAATGGAAAACAAATTTTTTGCCTGAGTTTGGAAAACCGACAATAAAAGTTCGGTCGAACTATTATTTTATAAATATATCGCCCACAACCTTTTCCGGGTTTCTGTTCACATTTGCGTGCTCATTTTTGTCCAACATTCTGTAATGCGCTCTTATCTATTGCATTCTTGCGTGCTCACTTCTGTCCAGCATTTGCGCGCTCTCACTTATGTCCAGCATTCTCGCGCTCAAGGAGGTAATATTTTAAATTTCTGTAAGTTTTTTTGTTGTTGTTGTTTTTAGTTTGGTTTTAATTCGTGTTGATTTTGTAATTTGGTTTTAATTTTTGTTTGATTTTTTAAATTTCTTTTGATTTTTTGTTACAGAGGTCTTCCGCGATGTCTTCAGCGTCCTTTGCTGCGAATTCAGCATCCTCTACAACGAGTTCAGTGTCTTCATCGTCTTTAGCATCCAGGTACGTCTTCGAGCGTCAGTATAGGTATGAATGAGAGAGGCTGTCTGTTTTTGGCCCTGTCTCTATTTTTTTGGCTGCGACTTCAGGTTTGACATGTGCTATAGCTCTCCAACCTATCAAAATGAAGTCTAATTTCACAAGTAAAACGTAAAAATTTATAATATCCAATTTCATACCTGTATATACAGTTCAACTTAAACGCTATTTAAATGTTCTAGTTTCCCACTGACTAGTACCTTAATACTTACCATTAATGGAGTAACTCATCAGCTACCATCTGCCGTTGGGCCCATACCAATGATATTCAAATCTATACTAAACAATCAAAACTAGAACTAGGTGGGGGAAGATGACAACATTCCTATCCACTACTCAACCTACAAAAACTTGACAATGTGTGTCCTATTATAATCAATTTGACAATGTGTGTCCTGTTATCAGCATCTATTATGACAATGTGTGTCTTGTTATCAGCCTTTGTTATGACTGTTATTAGCAACATCTGTTATGACTGTAGATATACTTAAATGTACTACATCTGTTATGTCTGAAAGTTGATTCTATCTTTATTATGAATTTCATGATTGCCTAAAAATAATCCCTAAAACTGGTTGGAAAGTGATCTGGAAACTTCCGAAAAATATCAAAACACTTTGAAATTTGGTTTACTCACCTGGTTTCTTATTCAACTTAGGATCTAATTAAAAATATCACTAACCAAATATGGCAGGATCTGCTGCGATGGGCTGGACTCACAACCATTAGGTTATGGGAGTTTCACCATGTAGTTTCATAGAAAAACATTAGAGGTCGATGGTTGTTGAGGCATGATGCTCCTCTTTTTTTATAGATTAGTGACATTGTCAGCATAAATGTGGGGATATTTTTTAGAATATATGATAGGAGAGTTTCTTCATGTTGTTCCACAGCACAACAGTAGAGGCATGTGCCCTTGGCAGCTCATCTTTGTTATATAACATCAACATTGCATCATAAATGAGGGAGAATCCCCGAAATATAGAACCAGAGTGTTTCATTATTTAGTTGCAGAGAAAATGAGTTTAGAAGAAAATAAAACAATAGTTTGGAAATTAAAATCATTGTGATTCATTCAAGATTAGATCGTTGAACAAGTAACGTTTAAGCATGAAAGCATGTCGTTCTCTGAAAAGTAAAATAAATGTTTTTCATTAGAGATTAGAGGAGATCCTTATATCCTTTTACAAGAAACAGTTAAGTATCCAAGAAAACAGTAAAAAAATTGTCATTGCGTGGCTGACTGTTCGGTTGTCCTTTTATTTATGAATGTATGAATGAAAGAAATTTTAACTTCATGAGACTAAAATTAGCTTATAGAACTAAGAGTTTCATATCCATGGTCTCAAAAAATGAGAGAGAAAAAACCTTTTATATTCAACATGTAAAACACAAATTAGCAATAAAAGTTTCCCATTGAAACCAAAAGTGATTTGATACAAAACATAGGTTTTAACCTAATCTAGTAAATTCCCCTACATTTAATTTCTAGAATAGATCTAATTAGAAGTTTTTCATTTTCATATCCATGGTAGTTCTATAGGCAGAGTCTATAAAGGGCCAGGTAGCCTCTAGATCTCATCTTTTATGAAAGATGACATATCTAGTAAATTCCCCTACAGTAAATCTCTAGAATAGATCTAAGAGCCCCTATAGTAAATGCCTCTACAGTCATATGTATCTAGTATTTAGAAACAAAAATTAATTTGATGCAAAACATAGGTTTTAACCAAGCATATAGTTTTTCATTTTCATATCCATGGTCTCAAACAATGAGAGAGAAAAAACCTTTTATATTCAGTGTATGTACAACACAAATTAGCCATATCTCTAGAATAGATCTAAATAGAAGTTTTTCATTTTCATATCCATGGTCTCAAACAATGAGAGAGAAAAAAACCTTTTATATTCAACATGTAAAACACAAATTAGCCATAAAATTTTCCCATTGAAACCATAAGTGATTTGATACAAATCATAGGTTTTAACCTAAGAGTAAATGCCCCTACATATAGAATTTTTTCATTTTCATATCCATGGTCTCAAACAATGAGAGAAAAAACATTTTATATTCAATGTACATGTAAAACAAAAATTAGCCATATCTCTAGAATATATCTAAATAGAAGTTTTTCATTTTCATATCCATGGTCTCAAACAATGAGAGAGAAAAAAACCTTTTATATTCAACATGTAAAACACAAATTAGCCATAAAATTTTCCCATTGAAACCATAAGTGATTTGATACAAAACATAGGTTTTAAACTAAGAGTAAATGCCCCTACATATAGAAGTTTTTCATTTTCATATCAATGGTCTCAAACAATGAGAGAAAAAACATTTTATATTCAATATATGTAAAACAAAAATTAGCCATATCTCTAGAATAGATCTAAATAGAAGTTTTTCATTTTCATATCCATGGTCTCAAACAATGAGAGAGAAAAAAAACCTTTTATATTCAACATGTAAAACACTTGAATTAGCCATAAAAGTTTCCCATTGAAACCATAAGTGATTTGATACAAAACATAGGTTTTAACCTAAGAGTAAATGCCCCTACAAGTCAATCAATCTCTTGAATAGTTTTAAATATAGAAGTTTTTCATTTTCATATCCATGGTCTCAAACAATGAGAGAAAAAACATTTTATATTCAATGTATGTAAAACAAAAATTAGCCATATCTCTAGAATAGATATAAATAGAAGTTTTTCATTTTCATATCCATGGTCTCAAACAATGAGAGAGAAAAAAACCTTTTATATTCAACATGTAAAACACAAATTAGCCATAAAAGTTTCCCATTGAAACCATAAGTGATTTGATACAAAACATAGGTTTTAACCTAAGAGTAAATGCCCCTACAAGTCATTCAACATGTAAAACACTTGAATTAGCCATAAAAGTTTCCCATTGAAACCATAAGTGATTTGATACAAAACATGGTTTTAATCTAAGAGTAAATGCCCCTACAAGTCAATCAATCTCTTGAATAGTTTTAAATATAAAAGTTTTTCATTTTCATATCCATGGACTTGAAAACAATGAGAGAAAAAACCTTTTATATTCAATGTGCATATAACTTATTTAGAAACAAAAAGTAATTTAATACAAAACATAGGTTTTAACCAATTATATAGTTTTTCATTTTCATATCCATGGTCTCAAACAATGAGAGAGAAAAAACCTTTTATATTCAACATGTAAAACACAAATTAGCCATAAAAATTTCCCATTGAAACCACAAGTGATTTGATACAAAACATATGTTTTAACCTAAGAGTAAATGCCCCTACAAGTCAATCAATCTCTCGAATAGTTTTAAATATCTAGGAGTTTTTCATTTTCATATCCATGGTCTCAAACAATGAGAGAAAAAACCTTTTATATTCACATGTATGTAAAACACAAATTAGCCATATCTCTAGAATATTTCTAAATAGAAGTTTTTCATTTTCATATCCATGGTCTCAAACAATGAGAGAGAGAAAAAAAACTTTTATATTCAACATGTAAAGCACTTGAATTAGCCATAAAATTTTCCCATTGAAACGATAAGTGATTTGATACAAAACATAGGTTTAAACCTAAGAGTAAATGCCCCTACAAGTCAGTCAATCTCTCGAATAGTTTTAAATATCTATAATTTTTTCATTTTCATATCCATGGTCTCAAACAATGAGAGAAAAAGCCTTTTATATTCAATGTATGTAAAACAAAAATTAGGCATATCTCTACAATGGATATAAATAGAAGTTTTTCATTTTCATATCCATGGTCTCATACAATGAGAGAGAAAAAAACCTTTTATATTCAACATGTAAAAAACTTGAATTAGCCATAAAAGTTTCCCATTGAAACCATAAGTGATTTGATACAAAACATAGGCTTTAACCTAGAAAAGTAAATGCCCCTACAAGTCAATCAATCTCTCGAATAGTTTTAAATATCTAGAAGTTTTTCATTTTCATATCCATGGTCTCAAACAATGAGAGAAAAAACTTTTTTATATTCAATGTATGTAAAACACAAATTAGCCATATCTCTAGAATAGATCTAAATAGAATTTTTTCATTTTCATATCCATGGTCTCAAACAATGAGAGAGAAAAAAATCTTTTATATTCAACAGTAAAACACAAATTAGCCATAAAAGTTTCCCATTGAAACCACAAGTGATTTGATACAAAACATAGGTTTTAACCTAGGAGTAAATTCCCCTACAAGTCATTCAATCTCTCAAATAGTTTTAAATATCTATAAGTTTTTCATTTTCATATCCATGGTCTGAAACAATGAGAGAAAAAACCTTTTATATTCAATGTACATGTAAAACACAAATTAGCCATATCTCTAGAATAGATCTAAATAGAAGTTTTTCATTTTCATATCCATGGTCTCAAACAATGAGAGAGAAAAAAACCTTTTATATTCAACATGTAAAACACTCGAGAATTAGCCATAAAAGTTTCCCATTGAAACCACAAGTGATTTGATACAAAACATAGGTTTTAACCTAAGAGTAAATGCCCCTACAAGTCAGTCAATCTCTCGAATAGTTTTAAATATCTAGAAGTTTTTCATTTTCATATCCATGGTCTCAAACAATGAGAGAAAAAACCTTTTATATTCAATGTATGTAAAACACAAATTAGCCATATCTCTATAATAGATCTAAATAGAAGTTTTTCATTTTCATATCCATGGTCTCAAACAATGAGAGAGAAAAAAACCTTTTATATTCAACATGTAAAACACTTGAATTAGCCATAAATGTTTCCCATTGAAACCATAAGTGATTTGATACAAAACATAGGTTTAAATAACCTAAGAGTAAATGCCCCTACAAGTCAATCAATCTCTTGAGTAGTTTTAAATATCTAGAAGTTTTTCATTTTCATAGCCATGGACTCAAACAATGAGAGAAAAAACATTTTATATTCAATGTACATGTAAAACACAAATTAGCCATATCTCTAGAATATATCTAAATAGAAGTTTTTCATTCTCATATCCATGGTCTCAAACAATGAGAGAGAAAAAAACCTTTTATATTCAACATGTAAAACACTTGAATTAGCCATAGAAGTTTCCCATTGAAACCATAAGTGATTTGATACAAAACATAGGTTTTAACCTAAGAGTCAATGTATGTAAAACACAAATTAGCCATAGCTCTAGAGAATAGATCTAAATAGAATTTTTTTCATTTTCATATCTATGGTCTCAAACAATGAGAGAGAAAAAAACCTTTTATATTCAACATGTATATAACTTATTTAGAAACAAAAAGTAATTTAATACAAAACATAGGTTTTAGCCAATTATATAGTTTTTCATTTTCATATCCATGGTCTCAAACAATGAGAGAGAAAAAACCTTTTATATTCAACATGTAAAAAAAAAATTAGCCATAAAAGTTTCCCATTGAAACCAAAAGTGATTTGATACAAAACATATAGGTTTTAAAACCTAATCTAGTAAATTCCCCTACATTCAATCTTTAGAATAGATCTAATTAGAAGTTTTTCATTTTCATATCCATGGTAGTTCTATAGGTAGAGTCTGTAAAGGGCCAGGTAGCCTCTGGATCTCATCTTTTATGAAAGGTGACATATCTAATAAATGCCCCTATAGTCGATCTCTGGAATAGATCTAAATGCCCCTACAATCAACATGTATATAGTATTTAGAAAAAAAAATTAATTTCATAGAAAACATATTTTTTAACCAAGTATATAGTTTTTCATTTTCATATCCATGGTCTCAAACAATGAAAGAGAAAAAACCTTTTATATTCAACATGTAAAACACAAATTAGCCATAAAATTTTCCCATTGAAACCAAAAGTGATTTGATACAAAACATATAGGTTTTAACCTAATCTAGTAAATGCCCCTACATTCAATCTTTAGAATAGATCTAGAATTAGAAGTTTTTCATTTTCATATCCATGGTAGTTCTATAGGCAGAGTCTGTAAAGGGCCAGGTAGCCTCTGGATCTCATCTTTTATGAAAGGTGACATATCTAGTAAATTCCCCTACAATCAATCTCTGGAATAGATCTAAATTCCCCTACAGTAAATGCCCCTACAGTCAACATGTATATAGTATTTAGAAACAAAAAGTAATTTGATACAAAACATAGGTTTTAACCAAGTATATAGTTTTTCATTTTTATATCCATGGTCTCAAACAATGAGAGAGAAAAAACCTTTTATATTCAACATGTAAAACACAAATTAGCCATAAAAGTTTCCCATTGAAACCAAAAGTGATTTGATACAAAACATAGGTTTTAACCTAATCTAGTAAATACCCCTACATTCAATTTCTAGAATAGATCTAATTAGAAGTTTTTCATTTTCATATCCATGGTAGTTCTATAGGCAGAGTCTGTAAAGGGCCAGGTAGCCTCTGGATCTCATCTTTTATGAAAGGTGACATATCTAGTAAATGCCCCTATAGTCAATCTTTGGAATAGATCTAAATAAAAGTTTTTCATTTCTCCCATGCATTTGCAATAAATGTCAATAAATAATATATATATTTGTATTGAATTTGTTTTTTTAGGGATAAGAAAACCATTAGATATGGTTGAAAAATGGAAATTATGCATAGAATTTTCTTGCTATCCCAATCCAGGAAATGCAGTGATTACATATATGTTTTCCAATATTGCGACTAGCAAAGTCATCCAAAGGAAAATGAATATACTAGCAAAGTCGTCCAATTAGTTTTAAGACGCTCTTCTTCAAAAATTTAAGATTCATCTCTTAAAGATTAATTAGTGTTGAGGCGCTCTCCCTCAAAATTTATTCATCAACATAATTTGTTTACACTTTAAATTAAACATCAATTTTTTGAACTTTATCTTGAATTTAATTTAAATTAGTTATTTAAAAAATTAATGGTAAATGTCCATCGTAGATATATATATCATGGAGGATGAACGACAAAGATCAACAGAATCCCATATCTCTACGAGAGGGGAGGATCAGGGATCGAGATCGAGAGTTGTTCATGGTAAATTTAAATATAATCTTAAATCTCCATACATGTGTGTACATATGGAATTGATTTTTTATCAACTTTGTGAGTTAAATTAGTTGTTAAAATAAGTTTCATTTTTTATTTTTTAGGAGCTAATAAGAAGAGAAGGGTCTCTACTCCAACCATGGATGCCCAGGGTTCACCCAGTCGTGGTATGGTTTGAACGCAATTTAATCAATGAATATGTACGTGTGTATTTATATGTACATGAATGTATTTTTCAATTGATTATAAATTCGTATTTGTTTATGAAGCTTCTCTCTCCTCTCGAGAGGTTGGTGGTGGTTCAAATCCCCTTAGAGGGCCATCAATAAGTGGTAGAAGGTTGTGTGAAGGGGGTGATATTTATTCTCCCAGAGGCCAATCAACGGCTGGTGGTGTTGGTTCTCAGCAGGGTCGTTCTGGGTCTCAACAGTTTCAGGGTGGAGAAGATGCTAACCAACCACGTCGAGGTTGCCATCAATTTCAATATTTTTTCATTGAATTTGTACAAATTTGTTTACATGTTTTTTTTTCTAATATACAAAATTATATATATATATATATATATTGATGCAGAGGCTGAAAATGTTCCAAATATTGGTCAAATAGACGCAGGGCAGAATGCTACATTCAAGAAGAAGGTTGTCTACCCACCACAACTTATCCGGCTGACATTACTAATATACCATGGGAAAGAAACATTGTGCAATGCACCTTACAAAGGTGTCAACAATTTCATGCAAAATTGCGGAGAGATCTTGTGGCTTTGACTCTACTTGCTGAGAGTCGACAAAGCCTCGAAATAGTTACACATTCATTGGGCGAAATAGTAAATGTGTACAAAAATCTTGGGCCAACGACTGATACATTTGTAGAAGTCATGAGAAAGAGAAAGGAAATAGTAATGGGTTCCGATAAATGGGAGGATGTAAAACAAAGAGTTACAAAAGATATGGCCAAGTCAATGTTTAATTTCAAGGAAGGGCCAAAAAGAAAAATGCTGAAGGTGCAATATTTCAAGCACCCCGATATAGCTCACTATTTGTATGATAGGCACCTTGCAGCCTATGGAAGGCTCCCATGGAATGACGAGGTTCCTGTTTATTTTGCACAATTTTTTTACGCAGATTTTTTTTTTGAAAATGAAACCCAATTACAATGACCTTCCGTCAGAATTTTTTGGTCTGGGGAAAGGTCGATTGTATGACCGTAAAGGCGCTAAGCGAGATGTGGATTTGCCTTGCCCTGAGTTGCCATTGATGAGTTGACCTTTTCGGGTCAAAACTCTGTGGTCAGAGATGGATGCGACTTCTCAAATAAGTCGAGAAGCAAGGGATGTCATGATCGACAATGTTTACAGCGGATTGGGTGGAGTCAATGTTTATCTAAATCGACAAAGAGCACGTGAGAATGCACGTGCCAATTTTGTGTATTGTACAGATGAAGAGATTGACAACATGAATGTTGAATATATCCGAATATATGCAAAGAATTGTCGCAATGGTTGGCAAGACTTAATTCTTCATGAGGAAGAGGGCACGGGAACGGTATGTGTTAATGACCTTAGGGTTCAATTATTTTAACACATACATGTGTACAATTTGTAATAAATACATGTATATGTATTTATTTGTATGTACATTAATCTAACAAAAATGTATCATTATATGTTAAAACACCATTTGTAGTTGTCACGCATGATGAATGACGAAAATGTTAATATCACGTTCGGGGCCTCTGGTTCAAACAATGAAGATGGGTCTCACCATCAAGATATGTTGACAAATGTTAGTGTTTTTTAAGTGATATTTTTAAAATAAATAATTGTGCACACATGTACATGTACATATATAATAATAAAATGTTTTAACATATTCCGATTCCGTCCGATGTTTTTGGGATGGCGGTACCTTCTTCTTCCTTGGGAGATGTACCTTCTACTTCCTTAGGAGATGTGCCACATCCACAACAAGTATGGACAATTTTTCACTTTTAAAATTTATGTTTAAGTTATATATATATATATATATTCCACCTCAAAAATTTCCATTAAAAATTGAGATATATATATCTTGAATTATTTTAAATTTTTTGAATTTTTGGTTCTTGGAGATTTTCATTTGGAGCCTCTCTTAGAAGATGTCCCAAATTCACCTGTAGAAATATTCAATTTTTCACTTATATATGTGTGTGTGTGTGTGTGTGTGTTTTTAATTTAGTTATAATTTATAAATTGTTGTTTGTTTAATAAATTGAGATATTGATCTTGAGTTATTTTATACTTTTAAAATTTTGAATTTTAGGTTTCTATAGAAGATTTCTTTAATCCACGGACTCTAGCGACAGAGATAGGAACATCCACACCATTTCAACCATTTGAACAAGTTGTCTAACTTTTTTTTTAATATTATTGAAAATAAGTTTATATATGTACACGTGCATTTTCATTTGAAAATTTTTAATATATATATATATTTAATTGTACATGTATATTGTACAATTTACCGTTGCAGATGTTCCCATGGGGGGGGGGGGAACTTGTAGTAGGTGAACAAATGGAGAGGGAACCTCATGAGGTATTGCATGATTTTTTTTTATATTTTTTTTTTTACATGAAGTTCTATATATATTCTCACTCATTTTTAAAACATCAAATTTTAATGTTCAAGTACAAGTGCATTGTGTACAGGTTTCCCATGCTTCGCATGATAGTGCGTGGATTGAGACCCTGATAGGAAAGACGCTACATCCATCTCTATTTGATGGACCTGATTTGTAGATTTGATTTCAAGATTTAGATAGTCTTAAATTTACTTTTTTATATATTATCTAGATGCAATGTCATATATATAGATAACTTGATACAGTTTGATACTTGTGAGATCTACAATTTTTGGACATATTTTATTACAGTGTTAATATAATTTGTTTTGTTCCAAAAAGTTAAGTTTGTTAGCCTCTCTCAAATAACAATAATAAATCCAAAATAATAAATAAATTAATTAAATATTCCAAGTTAGGAATATGTGCCTAACTCTTGGGTTGTTCCTCAAATATTGGAGTTTGTTTAGTAACTCCTATCTTGGTGGGTTTTTGGTGAGAAATTATCTCAACCAAAGGAGTCTAAGATAGCACAAACTATCTTAGAAATTTTCTCTCATCTATTTAAATTGTAAACTAAATTCTTTTAATAAGAGAGAATGATGAGAATGCCATGAGGCTGAAGCCTCTTTTCTTCCATTGTTTTTTCTGGTACTGTATCTGTGTTTTTTGTAATTTTTGTCTGAGATAATTTCATTTCTAATATGTGGTATCGGAGCCATGGGTGAGCGAATATGGTGGTGTCGATTGTTGTGAAGGACTGAGCATGGTAGAGACTGGTTATGTAGTCAGCGCATAAGAGAGAATAGAGCGGTTGCTTGAATCGAGCGCAGAAGAGAGAATATGGTGGTTTGAATTGGATCGCATCGAGGTTGTAAATAGAATTCCAATCTGTGGCTGTAAAGAGAATTCCTTCAATTGGATTAAGAAGGTATGCTTCTTTTATCTACATGAAAAGGAGACTATGTCCCCTGTTGTCGATCATCAGCTGAAGTGTCCTCTGACCTTAACTGCACCTCATCTACAATGTCTGTTGCTAGATGCTTATTAGTATCTGCAGCCTACTTTTTTTTATGTTTCACAGTGTTCTTAGAACCTTGCCTCTGAGCAGGCCTTGAAATTCCCAGATCATGTTGAGTTCTGTCATCTGTGGCTGGCTGAACCGAAACAATACCTAGTTCAACCGTATTGGAATGTCTGCTTCTTTTATTTGTGGAACCAGATTCTTCACTATTTCCTCTGTAATTGTGACTAGTGCCATCTACTTTAGTTTGAGCAGTGTCCCTATACACATTTTTAGCCCCTCATTTGGCAGTAAGCGTCTTTAGCATTGCTTCTAAAAGACAAGCTTCATCATCCATATCACTGTCATCATTTTCCTGTTCCTCGTCCTTGGAATTCGCCTGTCTTTTGTTTTAAATTTATTCTTTTTCATTCTCCACAATATTTTTGTAGCTTTCATTATCACTCACTTCATGCACATCATCAAAATATTCTAGGCCGGTCCCAGATTCTTCAAATTCTTTTGTCTTGAAAACAGAAAAATCTCGGGTGACCCTTATTTTGCTATTCGTGTTGTCTTCTTCAAAATCTAGTTTGTCGTCCTCAAAGGCATGAGGCTGTGCCCCTAGATTCGATCCCTCACTGATTCCTAGGTCATGTAGTTCTGCCATGATGTTGTCCACATCATCCCTCGTATCCAAGCTGACTCCTTGAATTGGCGAATCGGAATCCAATCTCTCGTCAACCCCTTGCACAATTCCATTTGTCAAACCATCCTCCTCAAACATATCCCTCAACTCAATAACTCTCTCTTTGTGTTTCTTTGACAGCTCGTGATTCTTCCACTGCTTATCCGACTTAAATTTCTTACTGCAAACAATGCAATATAACTCTTGATTCCCACCCGGTTACTCAGACTCCGACCCCTTCTTGCACTTAACATCATGATCATACCATCCATCCATCTCTAGAAGCTCCCATTGAATCCTTTGCACATCCTCTCGAACATCGATTTGGGCCGGCCTGGGATTATTGACATTGATGATCGCACTGCCTCGGAGCATCTGGGCCAAGGTAACTTTCATAGCATATGACGAAGTTTTCTTCGAATCGCTAGTCCCACATTCTAGTAAGGCCACAACACAGGCATTTCCACTCCCATACATTGTAGACACAGGTTGGGCATTTGAAACTCAGGGAGAATTTTTTGGAGAAATCGATTTCTCACATAAATGGTTTGAATATTCAACTTACGATTGCTGAGCAAAGAGAAGATTGAGAAATTGAGATCTAGCTTTCGCTACTGTAGATTTGAAGCTTGCAAACCACTACGTGACTTTTGACATTCCCACAAATTTTTTTAAGGTGTACTTTACAAAATCCAAAAAAAAAAAAGTGTGCTTTAAGTGTGATTTAAGTGTGTTTTAAATCTGAAACAACCATTCCTTTTTTTTTTTTAAAGGTGACTTCATACATGTTTTTAAATCAATTTGAAAAAGGGGAGTATGTAAAGGTGGATTATGAAGGTTTTTTTTTGGAGCATAAAGAAGTATTCGAAGATTACATTAAAAAGTGCTTTGAAGAGTATTTTAATGTAAATTCACTTTTTGAAAAGTGACATTATAAATTCCTTTTTTTGAGAAATATCAAAGGAATATGTAATTTTGGGGAGACATAAGTGCTCATAGACTTTTTTTTTTTTTAAACTAGAGTGAGGTTTTTTGATGGAGTGAAATTATTTTTGTAATTTTTGGAGTAATAAGGTGCATATTTTGTAAATTTGGAGTGATAAGGGAAAGTCATTGTTGAGATTACATGTACCCTTTTTCTTTGAGAGAGATTGAGTTGGTGAATATCCAGATTTTGAAGAAAAATTGCTTCCAAGGGTTGTGAGCTTGGCATATCCATTACTTGAAGGTGGAGATTTCTTATGTACTCAATATTTAATAAAGACATTCTTTTTTTGGTGTTGATGTGTCCTAGATCCACCCGAAATTGAATAAGGTGATCTTAGGTACACTATGTGTGTTTGATGGCGCATGTTTTTTATGGCTTCATGTTGTTGCTTTTTGATTTGTGTCTAGTTGTGACACATCAATAATTTCATTTAATATCGCATACATAAAGTTCAATATCAGCAAGCACAACACATGTAACGAAATAGTTGCAAGATCAACACATGCATTTGCGCCACTACAACATATAATCAAAGATTGTCTACATCAGCATTCTTGCAAATCCATTTCAGAACTTGTAATCAAATTCATTATTTTAAGTGAATCATTAAAAATTCATTGTTAATGAATTTTTAAGAGAACAAGTGAATCATTAAAATCATTGTAAGCTTTCTTGGGTGCATTGTCGACAGTGTTCGACACCCTTCCTTTAAGAAAAATCAAGTGAATGCACGAGTTTTTAAACTCTAAATCAAACAAGCAACAAGTTTACATCTCCAAGCGAGCGTGAGTATTCATTCAAGCAATTTGCATCAAGTCAGTACACAGATCAAACCTTCAAGCGAGCCAGACTGAAGTTCATTGCAACAACCATCAAAGCAACCAAACAAGTTCAAATCTAACACCAATCAAGCAAGTTGAGATCGACATCAATCGAGCGTGGCTATTCATTCAAGTGAGCGTGAAGTCATCAAGTAAGTCAAGTGAGCACTTAAAAAAACGTGATCGTCATCAAGCGAGCATGAATTCCAGAGTTTAAGCAAGAATATTCTACAATTCTAGCAAGTGTTCCAAGAAAGTGCAATAAGCAACAAATCAAGCGAGCGTGCCATTCATTCAAGTGAAACAGTTCAAAGTACGACATCTACAACAAGAGAGCCTGATTTCAAGTGAGCAAGTTCAGATGGCGCAACATATTCAGTTGTTAAATATTCTTCACAGTTTGATCATCTCAAGTGATGAAGACATGGTGCAAGTTAGCAAAGAAACTCTTGCTGATATTTCACGGCATCTACACCAAACACATGAAACTATTGAGTTTCTTCAACTAGAGTCGCAACTTCAAAGGATTGAATTGCAAGAAAAGCGTGATACTTTCAAGTCTTTGAACCATCCAGATGATAAGTCAATCATCCCAACAGCTTCAAGTGTCAAAGTTGTTCCAGTTCCAATTTCTTCCAAGCCCATCATTAAGCCTTGGGAAGAAATTCACAATAACAAGAATCGATGCGGCTTAGGATATGTCACTGATGACACTAACCTGCATATCCTAGATTATTCCAAGCCAATTAAGTTTGTCAGTGCAGGATTTCTTGCACCACTCACCTCAGCAGGTTCTGAGAAAGTTGCAGACAACCAGCAATGAACGCAACCCAAAGTTGCCGACAACCAGAATTGCACGCAACTTGAAGTTGAAGTCCAACCGAAATGTTCTCATTGTCAAAGAACCGGTCATATGGAAGATCAGTGTTTTGATCTCCATCCTTGTCGCCATTGTGGCAAGCCTAATCATTCCTAAAAAAAATTTCACAACCAACAACAATCAACCAGATTGAAGATACATTATGAATGGATTGACCATTGGAAATGGTCGTCCACAGTCAAAAGATTGTCTCAGTTCTACAACCGATTACAATCACACATAGTGCAGCCAATAGTGATTAGATGATGGTACTCTCATGCAGTTGAACGGGGGAGTACACCAGTGTAAAACTCATACACCTGAAGGGGAGAGTTCAGGAAACTTTCCAGAGAAGTGTCTGATTTCGATTGTTCAAGGGAAATTAATGAAATTCAGTAGTTCAGAGCTGCAGTAGCAAACAAAACCAGCAAAAGCGACCAGTGGGCATCAACAAATTTTCCGGTGGGAATCAACAAATTTTCAGTGAGCATCAACAAATTTTCAATTAAATGGGTGACCCAGTGACAAGAAAGCGATGAACGATTTTATTTTAACAAAAGCAGTGAGTTGTTTTTAACATCATCGGCTAGTGGAGCACAGACAATTTGCCCAAATTGGACAAAGATGTGCAATTCTGAGATAGATGGATCCTTTGTTTCCATGTATTCAAGTTATAATGAAAATTGAGAGATGAATCAGACCTTCAAGCTGACTCGCAAATACTCTTCATATTCTGAGTTTTAAGCACTCATTTGGGTTCTGAAGACAGTATTTTTTTGAAGATCAATATGAGAACTTGGAAGATGGTTCTATTCTTATTTTTGATTTGTCATTGAAGGGGGGAATATTAGCCTCTCTCAAATAAAAATAATAAATCCAAAATAATAAATAAATTAATTAAATATTCCAACTTAGGAATATGTGCCTAACTCTTGGGTTGTTCCTCAAATGTTGGAGTTTGTTTAGGAACTCCTATCTTGGTGGGTTTTTGGTGAGAAATTATCTCAACCAAAAGAGTCTAAGATAGCTCGGACTATCTTAAGACATTTTCTCTCATCTATTTAAATTGTAAACTAAATTCTTTTAATAAGAGAGAATGATGAGAATGCCATGAAAACAAACCTCTCTTCATACAAATCATTTTGACAAGATTTTGTCTGTTTCATAAATATGTTTTTAGTTCATTTCATTTCTAACAAAGTTTTGGATGGTTTTAGTTCTTTTGGCATGTGAATGTGAAGTAATGTTGTTATATAATTTTTTTGGTTTTAAAAACTTTTAAGTTTTGGATAATTGAACTACTAGTAATGTTGTCATCTATAAATTAATGTTTTGCTTCTATAAATTAATGTTTTTCTTCTGAACTACATTTGGCATGTTATGTAATGATGTGTTATAATTTGTTTTGTTTTTAAAATTTAAGTTTTGTTTTGCTTCTAAACTACATTTGGCATGTTATGTAATGATGTGTTATAATTTGTTTTGTTTTTAAAATTTAAGTTTTGGATGCTTGAAGTACATTTGGCATGTGAAGTAATGTTGTGATCTATAATTTTTTGTTAAATTAAAAGTTAAGTTTTGGATGGTTTCAATCTACATTTGGCATGTGATATAATGTTAAATTTTTTTATTGGATAGTTGAACTATAATTGGCATGGCATGTGAAGTAATGTTACATGATATAATCAAAAAGTTTTTAAAACTCAAGTTTTGGATGGTTTCAATCTACATTTGGCATGTGATATTTAATGTTAAATGTTTAATGTTTTTATTGGATAGTTGAACTATAATTGGCATGACATGTGAAGCAATGTTACATGATATATATCAAAAAAATTTTAAAACTCAAGTTTTGGATGGTTCCAATCTACATTTGGCATGTGATATTTAATGTTTACTGTTTAATGTTTTTATTGGATAGTCAAGAACTACAATTGGCATGGCATGTGAAGTAATACATGCATGTGAAGTAATGTTGTGATCTATAATTTTGGATGGTTTCAATCTACATTTGGCATGTGATATAATGTTAAATGTTTTTATTGGATAGTTGAACTATAATTGGCATGGCATGTGAAGTAATGTTGCATGATATATAATCAAAAAGTTTTTAAAACTTAAGTTTTGAATGCTTTCAATCGGCATTTGGCACATGTGATATAATGTTAAATGTTTTTATTGAATAGTTGAACTATAATTGGCATGGCATGTGAAGTAATGTTGCACAATATATAATTAAAAAAGTTTTTAAAACTTAAGTTTTGGATGGTTTCAATCTACATTTGGCACATGTGATATAATATTAAATGTTTTTATTGGATAGTTGAACTACAATTGGATGGCATGTCAAGTAATGTTGTGATATAATCAAAAAGTTTTTAAAACCCAAGTTTTGGATGGTTGAAGTACATTAATCATGTGAAGTAATGTTGTGATATAATAAAAAAAAAATTAAAACTAAGTTTTGAAGTAATGTTGTGATATAATCAAAAAGTTTTTAAAACTAAGTTTTGGATACCATTTTAATCTACATTTGGCATGTGATATAATGTTAAATGGTTAATGTTTTTATTGGATAGTTGAACTACAATTGGCATGACATGTGAAGTAATTTGTTTTGATATAATAAAAAAGTTTTTAAAATTCAAGTTTTAGACATGGTTGAAGTACATTTGGTAAGTTTTAAAAAAAAAATTCACTCAAACAATAGTATGTAGTATGTAAATTTTTCATTAATGCACATAGAACATATTCGACCATTGGACAGACAAATTTTGTACTAGATTTTCAATCAGGAATAGAGATGTGGGTCAAATCCCACCAAAAGTCGAAGAAGTGCTCCGAGTCTCTTGTCTGAAAGGAATCTTCGTACAAAATTATACTGCGGATAATTTATTTACATTGTGGATACTTTTTACCAAAAAATCCCACAAGAAAAACTGCGTGCATTGAGTTCATGTATATATCCAGTACATGCAACATTTTTCATCAATGCACATAGAAAAACTACTTTCAGTTAATTGCATTCTAGAACATATATATTGAGTACGTGAAACATTTTTCATCAATGCACATAGTAAAACTACTTGAACAATTAATTGCATTCTAGAACATATACATATATATCCAATATGTATGCAACATTTTTCATCAATGCATGTATAAAAAAGCTACTTTCAGTTGATACTAGAGTGTGCATGTACCAAAACAATTTGTACATGTGCAAACACTTGCACATATAACATAACAAGGCAGCTCAATTTTTAATTGAGTACTGGAAGTTCTAGAACATATAATCCAAAGAGAATAAATTGTTGGGCAGTTCAATCAAAAAAATTCCAATGGAATGCCATCTTCAATAATCCATTCATGATCGGATTTTGACATTTTCCATTTCTTAATATTCATTTTTTTCTTTGATTGAACCTCGATCAACTTTATGCGTGCTGCACACACCAAGCAACTATATTGACAACTTATGAAATCAAGTTCATAGTCTTCAAAGTAAACAAAATTCCCACTTTGATTAGTTTGTCTGAAAAAATAACCTTTCAATATAATAGATCCTCTTTCATATGGAAATCCATGATCATTATAGTCTTCTAATTGCAATACTGTCCATGTGCTGAATCCTTCGTCGAAGTGTACGAAAAAGGACCACTTTAGCTACGCATAACTAATACCTAACAACAATAGTGGCTGCAAAATATCTTCAGATCTGCGGTTAGTAATAAAAATGCTGCAACAACCAGATCTATAAATGGAAAGACATTACAAGAAAGCAATTTTTGAAAGAAGGTGTATCCAGCTCTCCTCAATGGGATGGGTTCTTTGTAGTCCTCATCACTTCAGATCTAAGCTTCCTCTCTCTAGTTGATGTAGAAAACCCAATGCAAAAAGTAGAGCTCAAAGGGAGCAAAATGGCAGAAAATGGTGACCAAGTGTATAGATCCAGAGTGATCTAATAGGCAACAAAAGGTGAGGAATGATGGGGAAAACCCTCCTATTTATAACAAAATATTGGGTCATTCTAGATCTTGGTGCATGATTAAAATAATGTTAACCAAATCTAGATCCACCTTTTATGGAATACTTTATTATATTTGTTTGAGGGAAAGGGTCTTTGACTTGGGTCAAATCCCTTGATTAGTCAAAAATAAATAAATAAATGATTTATTTATCTTTTTAAGGAAGTGGTTGGAAGATAATCATATAAATAATGATTTATTTAATTATTTGTGGGTGATTTGGTCATATTTAACAAGGAATATTATCTAAACAAGATTTAAATAATTATTCCTAGAAATTAATAAGATAAATAAAGGTTTATCTAATTAATTTCTTTGATTTTGGGTTAAATATGACTGGGAATAATAATTAAATTATGGTTTAATTAATTATTCCATGAGGAAAATCAAACAAATATGGGTTTGTTTAATATTTCCTTTTGGGGTTTCCTGTTTTAACATAGTGAAAGTGGTTTTACTTAGGGTAAAACTGGTCTTACATGGTGTACTTGGGTCCATCTAATGATAATAATTTAGATGACCAAAAAATGGTATAACAGATTGCCCCCCAGCGTGTGAGTGTCAGGAGCAAATCGTATGACCGAAGTACGTTGTAAGAACACAATCACTAGACAACAAAAGGGGTGTCAGAGAGAGAAGTGTGAGGTAGATAGTGTGCTGAAGGACTAGACCCTGAGGAGATGAGACTCGCAGGTGCAACAAGTCTCTTTTTATGAGAGGTTACCTGTGCTGAAGGCGGCGGGGGAGGCATACCTATGCCCGCCGAGACAAAGTACAAAAGAATAGTGTGTCCAGTAAATGAGGGACCGAACCATAAAGTACAGCTGGCATAATCATGAGCCAGATAAAAATAGAATGAGGAATCCCACATACATGATGTGCCTGGGATAACAGCCAGGACTTGTACAATAATATCTGAGTACATGAGATAAATACAACCCAAATGCCCCTTGTAAATGGGGAAGGGCTCACAAAATATGACTGATACATGCAAATCGAAGAGGTGCTGCAAGTGGCTAAGGCCAACATCATCAAAATCTGGAGCTGCATCGAAGGCTGCAAAGAAGAGGTCATCTGGGCATGTGGGGGGCTACCTGCAGGGCCACCCCCTCATGAGGGTTGAGACATCTCACACACACTCGGGAATCATCAAGAGCTGCTGCTGGATCACTGGACCATCAAGTATACGAATCTCGATCATGCTGAAAGGAGCTGGAGAAACAATCAAGTCAAAGGGAAATGAGAGATCCCTTGGCCTAATCCGAGGCACCGAACAAGAGTGGAAGCTGGAACCAAGGTACACCGCCCTCTAGACCTGGCTTCTGGAATGAATGTGTTGATGTCGACAGAAGGAGGTCTGCCATAGGTGAGGCAATGAGAGATCCTCAACTAAGGCACGAGAGAAAACAATAGAGCGACGGACAGACTGACACTAATGACGATAGTGGAAATGGGAAGGACTGAGTAGCGAATGGACGACTTCCCTTGTTAGAGCATAAAGAGCATGGATGACATGGCAGCGACTGACACAAGATCATGAGGGATAGGGGACAGTGAGACTGAGGGTCATAATGTGCGACACAAGAGAGAGACCAAGCAATGAAGGATGGAGGGCTATAGTGGGGTGCAAAGGGACGTGGTATAGACTCCATGGATGCAATGATGACTCAACTTGGATGCTCTAAACAAGGGCAACTCGATGGTGCTGCCACACAGTAAAGGCCCCAATGGGGGACCATGGAAACATGAGTACATGATGGGAACTCATGACGAAAATCAACACGAACGAAGATGAGTAAGGTGGCAAGATGGTGCCCCAAGTACAAGTGTCGTAAGTGAGGAAATTCGATTTGGAGGAGTAGGTGGAGTGGCCCTTCGTGGA
>CM076572.1:958683373-958705840 GCA_034641835.2 Pinus albicaulis
ATTTAATCATTTAATTTACTTTACTGTAAATGATTGGGACAGTGGCTATGTAACCTGTTTTTACTTTCTTACATATATTTGGTGACAGTCAAAATTGGCTATGTCCAGCTGCTCCTTAATCATATATACAAATTCATTGATCATCAAAATTGGGCTGACAGCTGCTGTCCTTGCAACATTTCTCATATCAGTCTAATTTCAATTGAAAGTTAATATGAAGTTAGAACAGACATTGATCATCAAAATTGGACAAACAGCTGCTGTCCTTGCAACCATTCTGCTATGATTCTAATTCCAATTGAAAATTAATATGATGTTAGAACAGGCAAAAGGGCAAAAATTAAACAAAGCCAAATTTATGCTATTGTATTTTAGTCTTTTTTATTATTGAAAAAATGAGATTACATAGATTTATATAAATTTAGCTGTAAAAATATTTTATTAATGTTATAATAAGTGAAGGGATACTATGGCGTGGGTAACAGAACGTACCTGGCAGATTTTAACGGTGGCGCCCCTAACAATGACCAGCAGATGCGGCAATCAAACCAGCAGAACCTCAACCAGCAGAACCTCGACCAACAACTCGCCCAAGAACCTGTAACAAGAACCGAACCCGTAAATATAAAAGCCATCAACAGATGTACAGACATGAGATAGAAGAACGGCAGCGTTTGCAATAGAAACAGAACATACCAGCAGAACCTAGACCAGCAACTCGCCCTCGACCAGCAACTCGCCCTCAACCAGCAACTCGCCCAACGCAATCAACGACAGAACAGAAAAAGTCACGCGAAAACAACCAGCAACTCACCCAACGCAATCAACGATAGAACAGAAAAAGTCGCGCGAAAACAACCAGCAACTCGCCCAACGCAATCAACGACAGAACAGAAAAAGTCGCGCGAAAACAACCAGCAACTCGCCCAACGCAATCAATGACAGAACAGAAAAAGTCGCGCGAAAACAATGAAAACAGTAAACTGAGACCTTTCGCGGGCGATTTATTTATAAAAACGTAGTTCGACCGAACTCATAGTTCGGCCAAACTTTCAACTGAGTTCGGCCGAACTACCATTGCCGGTTTTCCAAACCTCCGGTAAAAATTCTGTTTGATGGGCCGTCACTGTGCCGTCAATATAAACGGACTCAAAAGTTCGGCCGAACGTACTAAGACAGTTCGGCCGAACTATTATAAAGTTCGGCCGAACTTTATAAAATGTTCGGCCGAACTATTGCCGAAATTTTTTTTTTGCCCCCGATTCTCACAAAAGTGTAACCCAGCTTCACGTTTCCGCCCACAACTTAACGACATTAGCTTCCAGCATCAATTTCGTATCAAAAAAATTGATGGGACAATACTTATATGAGGCAAGAAGTATTCAACTATTGCAGAATGGGGGCCAACATCAGGTTTAGCTTTTTTGAAGTTCATTCCAGAGCGTCCAATATTTTCATCAAAGATATTGTTATTACAGACAGTTGTTGAACTCCATAATGCACGAAGGCATAAGAGAGACATAAATTATTATGAATGTCTAGAGGAAATTAAAAGATGTATTAGAGATACATATGAGTACTTCGATGTTGCTGATTCAGTTTGGTGGGAGTATTTTTTCAGTAATCAGAGTGATATGATTTCAAGATCAATAAATGTGGATACACTTTTGAAGACTCCTTTTTTTTTCCATAAAATATGCCAAATGAACATCAGGTAACACACATTTTTGAACAACAACAGTCTCAAGCTATTATTAATTCTCCAGAGGTAGAGGAAAGAGAAATCTATATTGGTTCTAGAAGATCTCGTGCACAAGGTGAAGCCATGGAAGACCTTTACAGGGGTTTTGTGCAGGATGCTAAGGAGGGTTGCATGATAGCAGTGTTAGCAGATGAAGATCCACTTGGCTATCCATTCTGGATTGCCAAGGTTATAAAGTTCATTAATGAAAATCAATATATTACAACTGTTGATGTACATTGGTATGCCACAAGTACCCGCCCTTTCAATGGTGTGTACAAGCCAGAGATGATAGTTGAAAAAAATTTGCAGAAAGAGAAAAAGAAAGGGCACAAATATAAATCATCACTGCACAGATGTCTTAAAATTGGAGGACGTTTACATACTTGTGTATGACTTCAATTTGAAAAAGAGAGGAAATCTTCGGTTGAAGACCATAAATATTTTGAAGAAATTTCTACTAGAACAATTACTATTGAGATGAGACTCTGCAAAAAGTAGTCATAGATCTACAAGACATTTGAACTCTGAAATGGTGGGCATGCATGTTGACTCAGATGGAGCACTAGTTGATGAAAGAGAAGAATATGGATCATCTGCATTTGCATCGATTCATTCATCTAAAGATGTAGGTTCTGATAGTGTGCCAAAACCTATAGTTGATTTTGAATAACTGTCTAAGACACTTTTATGTAATTAATGTTTGCATGGTAACTTGAAATCAAAATTTTGACTTCCATTTGATTTTTCATGAAGTTATGAGGCATTTCTATGTTTGTTGAATTATATGTTTTAATTATGAAGAATTCATCTCTTTAGAATATCCACAACACAATAATGAATTAAAAAATAATTTATGTTATATTCAATGTACCAATGTTGATATTTTGATTCAAAGTAAAAAAGAAAATAGAAATTAATATTGAATTTTTAGATTATGCAGTGATATTACCATGATATTATGTATTGTTACCATTTGGTATAATATACTTCTAAAAATTTTAAAAATTATATGCCTCATTGAAAGGGGACACTTTGTTTTGATGCTTGATTTTTAGGTTTTGGTTGCAATTAGATTTAAATTTGTCTTATGCTAAAATTTGAAAAGAGATATATTTTTATCTTTTAAAATTAAAATTTCTCTTGGAATAATAAAATTTTCATTTACTTGTTCATTTTTGAAAATTGTTTAAGTCATATAATTTCCCCGTAATTTCATGGTTCAATTATGTTGAAAACTTAAGATTTAAAAACTTGAGATTTACAACTTTTCATTAAAGTTTTGATGCGCTACAAAATTTTATCTTTAATGTTATGGTTGAAAATAATTACAATTTTAGGGTTGTTTAGAGTCAAGATATCTTATGTTTAAGAACATGGATAAAAATTGTTCAAAATGATAAGCCCTTCAGACATGATTTTTTTTATCTTTAACATCATCTATCAATTTTTTTAGAATTTTACGATTTTTCAATGTCCTAATATGTTGTCTTTAATTCCATTGCTACAAAGTGTCAAAAATGTGACACAATGTTTTTTTTTTGTTATTTTAGCATCAACCCGTTTTGTTTTGAAGGCGTTTTTTCAAACATTTTTTCAAGAAACAATTTAGTTTTTAACATAAATTTATAAAATGTTAAAATTTGACCTTGAGAAAAAACCAAATGCGTTCTGGAATACACACTTTTTGTTTTTGGGGCATTTTTCCATGTTTTTTGAGTCTTTTTGGGCTAGAGTTCCTGTTTTGAGGTAATAGTTTCTGTTTCATCGGTAACAATGTTTACATCATTAGCATTCTCTAATACTATGGTTTATAGGCAGTTGCTTAGAAGATTTCGTTGCTCACATAGGCCATTCTCAAATATTCATAGTGACAAACAAAATTTGTGTTGCTCACATGAGTCATTCTCAAATACTCATGTTTGATCCTCTAAGAAAAAATACAATAGTAAAGAAACTGTTGACATTGAATTCAAACTTGATTTGGCTAGTGTAACCCTCTACATTTAAATTTATAATTTTATATGAAAAAATACTTTTTAAAAGTTAAATACAAGAAAACCATATATAAAATTGTACACTAAATCCACTTTTAAATAGAACAAAAAAACTAAAATTATCCCAAAAAACCAACCTTGACATGATTCAATTCAACTTCCAATTGTAATGAGACAACTGATTTGGCTCAACGTCAAATTGGAATGAGACCAACATTAAAAACTAACTAGAACATGTTTATGAGAAAACTGTTTCAAAAAACCATTTGTTTCTTACTGTTCCGTTTTCTTTGCGTTTTTTCTCAGAAAACGAATGCTCCAGTTCCGTTTCTGGTAACTAGGATTTCTTGAAGAACAAGTAGGCAGTATCATCGTCTGGATTCTTCGAATGGAACTGTCCAGAAAGGGAGGCAATTAGAGATTGAAGGACTTTAATGCTTTGGTTCTTGTTTTCATCCACTTCTTTAAGTCTAATGGATGGACAGATTAAGCTAAAGCTAGCCTGTAAAGAGTTGAAGATTAAGCGCCATTAGAAGGCTTCCCTAGAAGTGTGACCACCATTGTCAGCAAAGCTTGGTAAAGTTCCGTTTCTTCTAACTCTTAGAGCCCATACATAGTGGAAGCTAAGACTGGTTCACAACCCTGAGCGATATATTCAAAAGTAAACGGGGCATGGATTTGGATCCGTAGGTGTGGTCCTACCTTTGCTAGAAGTGAATGTAGCCAGCGTTACTGGTAGGTTGGGAAAATAAACTACCTTCGACAATACTCGAAATGGAAGGCAGGATGGATGCTCCTGGATTTATTGATGGCCTTACAAACGGAGCGACAAATTCCAAGTTTTAGTAAAAGTTTAAAAACATTGGTTTGTACCAAACCTCTATGGTGGAAAGAGAGGAGATTAAGAACCAAACACGAGAAATTTTATATTAATCACAACGAGCTTTCTTTCTAATAATATGCTGTCGTTAGTAGAGAAATATAATACTTTTCCCCTTATCGGCAAGTCTCTTCGACTGATAACGAACAACCCCACACTGGTCGATTCAAAAGCCAGTTCCTCTAACTGTGTTCGGGGGGAGGGAGACTACTCACCAGATCTGTTCTCTATGAGTGGGCGGGAACAACAACAAATATTCTAGGATTCGTTGGTGCCTTGCGCGTTGAGAAGGCTCAATGTCTACTGTGTCAGATAGGGACTCCAAGCCACTCTTCCTATTGATGGGTTTGGTCGATCCATGTCTGCTCCGAGCTCGGGTTCACTGATCTTCCTCTTTGATAGATTAAGAATGCTAGCCTTCCTGAATGAAGTTGGTTTATATTCAATAAGGAGATTAGTGAACAATTCTCTGTGTGATTAGTGTTATATAAGCAAGCAAGTAGTACATGTCAATAGATAATAGATATTGTCTGGACAAAAAAACTGATGATTTTATCTACCACTCGACCTGAGAAAAGATCAAATTATTTAGGCAGATAAATACCTTTATCATGCCTCTTAGATAGAGTCGGGAGAATTCATAGAAAGTTTCTTGCTGCTATTGCGAAAACAAGGAAGGATGGCTCACCAAAGACCTTCCTTCTCTAGGTCTTTTCGATAATGGGCTTTCCCGGCTAGCAGTGTAGTGAACGTTTCCAATACCGATAGCAGCTCCCGCTAAAGCAATTGTAGCTGCTCTTGCACAAACCAACGCCTTACACCCCTCGATTTCCTTATCGAAAATATAAGATCTGCCTCAAACGGTCTACCCCAGAGGGAAGCCTAGCTTCGCTACTTTTCTACAAAGCTTTTTGTGTTCCCGGTTCCAAGTTTCCCGCTCTGGTTAATGTGTTAATGGTCTCCATTTGATTGCTGGATGGGTTCCTCTTCTAGGATGAAAGAAAACAAGGGAAAAAGATTTAGAATAAGAAAAGCTTTCACCTCATGGCGCACATTGAACCCATTGCATGTTGGAACAACTGAAATATTCAACTTTGTGGTCGACTTTGTCATCCATGTAACCCTCCATAGAAAACAAGGAAGGATGGCTCACCAAAGACCTTCCTTCTTTAGGTCTTTTCGATAATGGGCTTTCCCGGCTAGCAGTGCAGTGAACGTTTCCAATACTGATAGCAACTCCCAATAAAGCAATTGTAGCTTCTCCTGCACAAACCAACGCCCTACACCCCTCGATTTCCTTATCGGAAATATAATATCTGCCCTCAAACGGTCTACCCCAGAGGGAAGCCTAGCTTCACTACTTTTCTACAAAGATTTTTGTGTTCCCGATTCCGGGTTTCCTGCTCTAGTTAATGTGTTGATGGTCTCCGTTTGATTGCTGGACGGGTTCCTCTGCTAGGATGAAAGAAAACAAGGGAAAAATATTTAGAACAAGAAAATATTTCACCTCATGGCGCACATTGAACCTATTGCATGTCGGAAGAACTGAAATATTCAACTCTGTGGTCGACTTTCTCATCCATGTAATCCTCCACAGCTTCAATAATCAAACCACTGCAGTTGTGGAGCCCAAATGGTACAAAGAGACAAATTTATCGAGAGCTACAAAATTCATTAGAGAGACAAAGTTATCAAGAGCTACAAAATGCATCTAGTGCCTTCTCAACTTTAAGAAATAAGGGCAGACCTGGGGATGAATTCCTCCTACAACATCTCCCCCCGAAGCATGTACATTGATCGTCACAATAGTAATCGAGCTATCGAAATGATTATGCAAGAGCAAGTGTAATACATGCAGGTGGGTTCATGGTAGCTGGGTCCCCTAATGACTGCCCCATGTGTTATATTCCATAAATACCAGGTGTTTCTTAAAAAGTTTTTTGCGTATATCCCTTATTAATATATTTAATATTTCTATTAATATATTTAAAATTTTTGCTCGATGGTCAAGTTTCATTGAAGCTTTATTATGAAAATAATAAAACATGTTATTTACCTCTGCAATTTTACTCTACACCTCATGCATTTCTGAAGTTCTGTTTTCCTCTGGTAGTCAATCCTCTGGTGCTTTTTGAAGGTATTTATTTTTGGGGTAAATGTTCCGTCCGATCCAATGCCGTAAGGAAATGATATGGTAGGAACTAAAATGAAAGGCTCTCAGAGCTCTCTCTTCCTAGGACTGAGTATTATAATTCCTAATGAGTCTCCGACCAGATAGGATGGATGGATGGTATGGGATCAAAGGCTGGGATGAGCTACTGGCTCTGGATCCACTGGTTGGGCAATCACATGCTGCGTTGGTGGGTGGTATTGATATCGGTGGTTAATGAGGTTCTCTCTCTCGACATCATGTCGGCTAAATTTGTGAATTAGTGAAAATCGGCTCTGAACCTCCTGAAAGTGCCTCACTCAGTACTGTACTCTGAGCCTTCTACCCACCTACAGTTTTTATTTGGGAATTCATGGGATTGACTCATAAATTCATATAGGATTTTCCTTGCTTGAGGAGGGATTTCTCTTTTTTAAGGTATTTATTTTTGGCGTAAAATTTTCTTAATCAAAGTATAGAAGTTGGTACTGATGGTGCTACTAATGTTTTCTTTGATGCTTGAACTTGGTTATTGAACTCGGTAAATAAAGACTTCATATCCATTAGCCTGTGAAATTAAATTTTCATGGACACTCACAAGCTTCTTTCTAATGTGAGCAATCAAGTTGTTTCTTTCATTAGAAAAAGTGGTGTATCTCCTACCACCAAGGCTTCAATAACAACATATCTTTTTACAAAATGAAGAAATTGTGGTTTTTTAATAAGAACATGTTTTTTTTTTTTTTCAGTTTCCAAGGATGGTGGATTCTCGAGATACAAAATGGACGAGAAGCATAGTTGATACCTGGACTCAATTGAGGGATCTATTTTCAACAAAATGTATGACAACGAGTATTCTGCCCTTGATCTCTTGTATGAAAAGAGTATCGTGCCCTTGATTTGTACGGTCAGGCTCCTAAAATCCAGAAAATATCGATCCAAATAGCGTTGAATTAAGGCTTACTTTTCCTACTTCTTTCAATGAAGTAATTTTATCTTCCAAGATAACTGTGTTTGATTTGGTTTTGAATTAATATGGTAATTTTATGTTCCATGATAACTGTGTTTAGTTTGGTTTTGAATTAATATGGTAATTTTATCTTCCATGATAACTGTGTTTGATTTGGTTTTGAATTAATATGCATGCTCTTGATGACTAATTAATTTATTTAATGGGATTTTCTGTTTAATTAATTTATTTAATGGGCTTTTCTATTTGGACCTGTTTGATTTTTTACTCATCTTTATAGTGATCCTTCTTTCTCCAGTTCAAGGTTTGGAAAAAACGTCGTTGGCAAAAGCCACAATTAGCTCTTCCAATAGTTCTAGGAAGACCTTGGGTACAACACTTTAGAAAGATGGTCTCTTCCAATAAACAGACAATGTCATTTAGTTCTCTCAATAACTAGGAAAACCTTGGGTACAACACTTTAGAAAACTGATCTCTTCCAATAAACAGACAATGCCATTTAGTTCTCTCAATAACTAGGAAGACCTTGGTTACATCACTTTAGAAAACTGATCTCTTCCAATAAACAGACAATGCCATTTAATTCTCTCAATAAATTTATTTGTAGGAAGCCCTTTGGTACAACAATTTAGAAAACTGATATCTTCCAATAAGCAAACATTGTCATTTAGTTCTACCAATAAATCTGGACGCAGAAGCTGACGATCAGATTGGTTCATTGCGACCCCACCCCGCTCAAGTTAAGGACTAGCTTCCATACAAACAATCTTGTTAATTACATATTTTACATTATTTCTCTTTGGGATTAGCTTCTTTCACTCGTCAATTGCGTAAACTATCGTTTATTTTAAAAGTATTTTGTTAGTTTAATAGATTTATGTCGATTATGTATGAGTATTTTGTTAGGTTTCTCCTCATATTTCCGCATCATGGTAGATGTATTATGAGAATGGTCATACCCTGACCAGAGACATTGACCTCCCATTGAGGTATGCTATTTATCATTTACTCTTCTACCCATTTTTTTTTAAGGTTCAGTAATTCAGTGTAACTACTATATTGGGTAATGAGTCCATGGCATATTATTGGTTTGTTTTTGCAAATTCTTCAGTCACATAGTATTCATAACTGTTCTATTCGCAAAGTCTACAGAGTCACATAGTATTGATATCTGTGGATACTGGATTGGGATCAAAACCGTTTTTCTTTCAGGCTTAGGGTTTTTTCGAGATAAATTTACTGTAGGCAATGGACCATGAAAAATTATAGGAATAGGTTATGAGAGTTGCACATTGTTTAGGGTTGTTTAACTAAATTTATAAATATTATGTTTCACATTGTTTAGGGTTGTGTAACTAAATTAATAAATATTATATTAATTTTTCATAATTTCAAAGAAATTGTTTAAATTAATTCTTAGATATCTAGGTTTCTAATGGAATATATTGTTGTAACCATACCCACTTGCTTTAGGAAATGCGTGAAAGGGTTGTTTTGATATCTAGGATTTCAATGTTTATTTCATTTTGAAAAATTTGAGTAGATATTATGTTAATGAATTATTTGTAGCCTGAGGGAGTATGTGACTTGTAAGTTTTGAATATTTTTTTCTTATTTAGGGCTTCTTCATATTTCTGGCAAGAGTTTACAATAACAATGGTAATTCTATCATATAGTTTTTTATTTCATTTTAAAAAATTTCCATAAAATTTTCATAGATATTATGTTAATGAATTATCTATGTTAATGAATTATTTATGGCCATAGAGAGTATTTGATTTGGAAGTTTTGAATATTTTTTTCTTATCTAGGCCTTCTCCATATTTCTATCAAGAGTTTACAATAACAATGGTCATCCTATTATATAGTTTTTTATTTCATTTTGAAAAAGTTCTATAAAATTTCCATAGATATTATGTTAATGAATTATTTGTGACCAATGGTAATCCTATTATATAGTTTTTTATTTCATTTTGAAAAATTTCCATAAAATTTCCATAGATATTATGTTAATGAATTATTTGTGACATGTGACTTGAGTTTACAATAACAATGGTAATCCTATTATACAGTATTTATTTTATTTTGAAAATTTCCATAAAATTTCCATAGATATTATGTTAATGAATTAGTTTTTTATTTCATTTTGAAAATTTTCCATAAAATTTTCATAGATATTATGTTAATGAATTATCTATGTTAATGAATTATTTGTGGCCCAAGAGAATATGTGATTTGTAAGTTTTGAATATTTTTTTTCTTATCTAGGTCTTCTCCATATTTCTAGCAAGCGTTTACAATAACAATGGTAATCCTATTATATACTTTTCAATTTCATTTTGAAAAATTTCCATAAAATTTCCATAGATATTATGTTAATGAATTAATTGTGGCCTGAAGAAGTATGTGATTTGAGTTTAAAATAACAATGGTAATCCTATTATATAGTTTTTTAGTTTATTTTGAAAAATTTCCATAAAATTTTCATAGATCTATTATGTTAATGATTTGAATATTTATTTATTTATTTAGGAGTTCTCCATATTTCTAGCGAGAGTTTACAATAACAATGATAAATGGTAATTCTATTATATAGTTTTTTTCCTTTGCTCATATTATATGTTGATATCTTTATATTATATAATTATATATATGAAATTTTTTTAAATATAAATATAAATTGATCTATTTTCTTTTATATAAATATGTTTATATTAAATATAAATTAATCTATTTTCTTTTATATAAATATGTTTGTATTAAATATTGTAAATATTGTTAAATATTGTTATGGTAATTTTAAATGGTTGTACATGTAAATTTAGTAAGAACAAGGTAATATGAATGGGCTAGTTGAAAGGGAAAGGAACGAAACAACATATTGGATAGATGGAGATATAAATCACAATATTTTTTTTATTTTTATTTTTAAATAAAGTGAAATTATTAAATTTTCATGAAAATTTTGATTAAACATAAAAGTACATATACACAATAATTTTCTTAAAAATAAAAATACATAATGATGATGATGGTGGTTAATATCCACTGAGACCAATCTTTGGTTTATCAAACCTAAAGAAAAGAGTTATTTAATTTGATTTAAGATTTTATTCCCATGCTTAAAAAGCTTGGAGAGAAGCCTCCCAAGCTCATTATAATTTTGACATCTTAAAAAGTTAAGAAGGTCAGTATTGCAACAAAGATTATGAAATTCAGCTCTAATGTGGTTGTACCTGGGGCACTTTAAGAGAAAGTGATTTCCATCCTCTATGTTCATATTCTCATAGAGATGGCAGATCCTTTCCATCCATGGTGTTTTAGGAATTGTCCAACGACCTGTTTTGCTACGGAGCTCATGAGAGTTCGTTATAATCTTAGCTATATTAATTTTCTTCTTTAAGCTAGTTAAAACAGAGAGATACTTTTGATCTTCTAAGATGGGATTGATGACATATATGTAACAATACAAATAAAAAAATCTATTAAAAATAAAAATACATAACAAGACAAGACTAAAAATAAAAAAACAAGATAATATGAATTCGCTAGTTGAAAAGGAAAGAAACAAACACACAAAACCCAACATATAACAATTTAATTTATTTTTTAAATAAACTAGAATTATTAAATCTTCTCCTCTTTGGAAAATGAAAAATTCTATTATTAAAAATAAAAATAGAAAAAGACTAAAAAGAAAAAGTTTGTAGGCTATCGAATCAATCATTTCCAAATGAGAACAAAATCTAGACTATAATTTTTTTAACAACAATAATTTTATACCTTTTAAATCATATTTTCACCACAATCTATAACTGTAAGTTCCACATAAACAAAAAAAAACGATAAAGAACAAAGCCAACTAGAAACAGAGAGCCGACCAGATGAAAATAGTAAAATTAAGCGATGAGGAAAAAGTTGTTACACCTCCCAAACTTCACTGCTCTAAGGATCAACGATGTCGTACTGCGTTGATCCCTTTCCCTACTTGCATTGATCTACCTTCATCTATACAGAAATTGAGTCTCTACTTGGTTGAATGAATGGCAATCATTCGAGGAATATATTGAGTTTCTGACATTAACGGGGAATTGAGTTTCTTTGTAATTAAATGAATGGTGTTTTCAATGATTTACGTAATAAAATATTTTTAAAGATGTCTTTTTTTTATTATTAATTATTTATTTGATGGTGACAATGATGTAAGTAATAAGATATTTTCTAAGTTGTTTTTTTTCAATTATTAATTATTTATTTTTATATTAGTTTTTGAAATTTTAGAAAGTAATTTTAAGATAGTTTTGAAGGTTTTTTTTTAAATTATTAATTATTTATTTTTATATAAGTTTTTGAAATTTTAGAAAGTAAATTTATTTTATTTAACATAAAATGATAGATATTTTATATTCTATATTCAAAGTTTAAAGAAAAATCATAGTTATATAAATTGAATGGCCAGTTAGTGATAAACATCTATTCAAAATAAGTATAAAATACTTTATCATATATGTCAAATAAGTATCTATTCAAAATAACTATCAAAATACTTTATCATATATATGAAATAAGCATTTATTCAAAATAAGTATTAAAATGCTTTATCATATATGTCAAATTGTTAAAATTTAAAAATTATAATAATTAATTAAATTATAGTTTTATTTAAAATAAATTGTAAATAAATAACCAATTATAAGAATTAATTAAATTATAGTTTTATTAAAATAACAATAGTTATTATTGATGATGAAAAGAATTAATGTATAAGTTAAACATATAAAAATATGTAACAAATTTTTTAACCATACAATCACTATATCATGAAATTTTTAATTTTAAATAGACTTTGTTACAATATTGTGGGTTAATACTATGGCCTATCAATACCACATGCCCAAAAACCCATAATTCATTTTATATGGCACTTGTTCATATGATATTTTTTGTAATTGATGAATTTAATTAAAATGACAAAAAAGACATAAATACTTTGGAAACAAATCTTAGCTTTTTATTTGAATTTTGTATATTGCTAAGATTATTCTAAATATTCTACTAGGTTGATTCATAGAGGTTGAATCCATACCATCCACTTAATAATTATTTATAATTAAATTAAAATTTCAATGGTTAAGTGCATGTGTTTCCTCCTAAGAGGTTATAGGTTCCAAGCCAGAGGGGGTAGAGTATGTATGCTAGTGTAACATACACAGATTACTTCACATGGAAATGCAAGGAGTTAATTTTTTTTTTATACAAGTTACCCATGGGTAACTATTAAAATCACTATTAAATATTCCTTACACATCATTAGTTAGAATGTTCACCAGTTCATAGTGTAACCTTAGTTTGAGAATGGTAAATTGATTAACCATTAAGCACCTCTATTGTAGTACATTAAAATAAAACTGTATGACGTAACCTTGCATTCATTTCATCATTCTTGTAGTCATCACATACTTACATTATGAACATCACAACAAGAATATAATCAACATCATCAACTTGACACCATAATCAATCACATCATTGAACACCAATATACCCTGGAAACCCTGAAAACCAGAAAACAATTAATTTTATTATTAAACGCTCATGAGGGTGTTCAGCCCTCACTCAATGGCTTATAAAGGAGACCATCCCTTAACCTTCGTTATAAATCTTACAAAGAAATATACAAATATCTAGCTTAAAGCCATTACAATAAATATGATAGCATTTACCCACTAATCTTCATATCTTCATATCTTGGTGGCGTGGATGTACCTACAATGGACCATCATACATTGGATCATCCTATGGCTCGCACTCATCTTCAAGAACCATAATCATTTACGTGCCACCAGGTTAAGCATAATATTTCCTTTGTACTAGTCACCAACATTTCTTGTTAATGTTGTCTTCAACATACATTGATGTCAAGATTCATAAACTACTAACCAACACATTCACAATCTACACTCTGCGATGTTTCTCCATCTACTCATGTAGAGTCATGACATGCAAGAATAATATTACGACATGCTTCCTTTAACAACACTGCGCATGTGCTAGCTATAAGCATGGAACCATCAAAGGATGTCTACAAAATATTAACTAATATTTCCTTCACAATAACACACATTCTTGCAAGGAAAATTGCTACAACTGTAATATATCAGTTACAGTCTTCGTACATGTGGATTACATAAAGTTAATCAAAATAACTAACCCTTAATCTATCACTTTTGGTGCATGTAAAGAAAGCCAATGTATATAGTTTCCAAAAGAGTCTTCCCAAAAGAAATGCTTAACATAATAGAGTAATCAAACGCCTGTTTACAACAAAGCATACAATTACATGTCTTCATTTCCAATATTATACCAACATTTCCCATATATATATATATATATATATTCTAAGGAAACTAACACATTAATATGGGTTTTATGCATGTAATCCATCTTATTTTCCAAAGAATATTTCCTTATGTTGTCTAACTAAACAGGCTATCATTTCCCACATACAAATGTATATTCCCTCCAATGAAAGATAATACAAATCTTGCATGCATATGAATGATCTTATTCCAAATGAAACTAACCTAATGGTTATGATAGCACAAAGCACTCACAAATAATTCTTCCTAAAGAAACACTATAACTCAATATTTCTTCTATCCATGCAAAGAATATATCTCTATAACAAAATGGCTATTATTTGTGCATGCCATAGCTTATCATAATAGCTCTTCCTCAATGTACATAACACGTAATACAATCACTGTCCTTTGTGCATGCAAGAGCTTATCATAACAACTATTCTTTAATGTACATAGGACGTATTCCATTCTTGGAATTACACCATCATTAACTATTCTTTTCTTGTAAACAAATACATAATTCCTTCTAGAAAAGAAGTCAATATAACCTAGTTTATTTGTCTTTCTACATGTAGCTTCTCCCAAAGAAAAGCATGTAGTTTCTCCCCAAGAAAAGCTAATATCATAGTTGACTCCCTTATGCATACAAGTTATGTTTCTTTTCCAAAAAATATCTTTTTCAAAGGGAATCTAAAATAAACTAACATAATAGTTTTGTTAGAATAAAGGTACTCACATATTTTTCCTAAAGATTAGGATAGATCATTATTTATTTTATCCATGCAAAGAACATACATCTATAACACAATGGCTATTCTTGGTGCATGCAAGAGAGATAACTCTCCCTCTTTGTGAATGCAAGAGAGATAGCTTTTCCTTTAATGTAGGCAACACATATTCTCTTCTTAGAATTCTATCATCATGAGATACTATTTTAAGGAAAAATATTAACATAATACCAATATTTTCAAGAGATTATTTTTTTTAAGAAAATTGACATAGTAACTTTCCTTATGTCTTTTACCATGGTATATCACTAAGAACAATAGATTTCTTAAAAGATTAACATAACAATCTTTTCAAGAACTGACATAGATTATTTCTTTTACCATGGTAATTCACTAAGATCAATATCTTTTATTGTTGTATTTATATAAAGACAAGCTAAGTGTAACTTATCTCTTACTGTTGTAGACAGATATATTTTCTTATAAAAGGTTAACATATTATTATATTTATTTACATACAGTAAAATATCTCTCTTTACTAAGAAAAATAGCATAATGCACAAAAATTCAAAAATTGTTTTCCAGAAAAGGAATTAACTATTTTTGAACCATCTACACGTTTCAAGTATTAAATACTTAACTATTCCCAAAAACATATTATGAGTGATTATCCACTATTGATATAACTAAAGATAACTGTGTAAAATTTTAAGACAATTAATAGGATAACTTATCTTTCCAAAACCTGAGTTCTTGGCCGCATTTTTAATGCAAATATTTCTTGTAGAAAAGGGTAAGCTCTAGCTATTACATGTAGTCTCTTTCACTGTTGCGAAAACCTACACGTGGTATTTAGTGGTTTCCTCTGAATTCTTTCCATCCATCGACCATCAGAAATAAACAACCAAACAAGCATCCCTTTTCTTCAAAATTTAGTGCTACTGTAATAACAAATAGTAACAGTTTATAATGGAGTTTGCAGGGGAAACATGTAAAGATGCATATCAAAGGACTAGTAAATACGATGGGTAAGACATAGCTCCCTAAAATGCATGTACGGGAAAATAAAAAATTCGAACGATCTTGAGAGAGAAAAAAAATCATGCCTCCTCCTCCTCCGTAAGATTGCATTTCATATCGGATAAGACTTGGCAGTTGTAATCACACAAAACCCTAATGACTTCTTGATACAACTATTGGTAAAATATTAAACATGGTAATTAAAAATGTAAATTCCAACGGTTTACAGGAATGTTACATACTCTCCCCCTTAAGAGATAACTGTCCTCGGTGTGCTTCTCTTACTGAAACTTAAACTTGTACTCATGATATAATAGTATAAACAACCCAAAGGGGGTTCTTCCCTTTCACAATGAAACATTTTTTTTTCCTTAAAAGCCATTAATTGAAACAATAATGTTTTTATCCATAGTCATAAGCATGTATAGCTCAAAAAATATTCCATTTCCATTTTTAACCACTTATCCATTATTCAAATTCATAAAAATATAGAAAAAATACTATACCAACTTACCATTACTTACCAATTACTGTTGGAAGTAATGATGGATTTTACACAAGCTCTCTGAGAATGGTTGAACACCCATCAACACTCCCTGGAAAGAGCCTATAATGTATGACTAACAAATTCAATCACATTAGTCACATAGTTTCAATCAAATGAAATACTTGGAACTATCAAACATTCATGCAATATCAAGAGATGTTTTAATCAGAGTACTTCCACAAATACTCAGAGAGCACCAACCCTCTAATCAATGCATCACTTGCACATTGTCTTAGCTCCTGCTAAAGACATCCACACAGTACTTCAAAAAGTACTCAGAGAGCACCTAGCTCTCTAATCGTACCAATAGTCAATCAATAAACCATGGGAATATCCTAGCCTCTGCTAAGACATTAAAACAAATTAGTAATAAAATAAATGAACTTATACATTTAGTAATTCATTTTCCCAACCTTGTCTTTAAAAGAAAATGATACATCAGTTACGATATTCGTGCATGTGATTTACATAATCATATAAAAATTCATTTCAATATAACACATAACTTATTACTTAACTTGTTTTGTTATGAGAATCATAATGGTAAAAAAAATGCTCCACCAACCAATGTGAGTTGGTTTCCACAACCAAATCGAGTCATTTTCACATTCAGATAATCATTTGATAAAAGACCATTCCAGGTCCAGTATGGATTCCTCTTGGCAACATCATGCCTATTCCTCTAACAATGTCCCGTCTATGAGGAATTTTGGATCTCCTCCAACAGGCTCCAAAAACAATAGAGTTGACTCAAGTTTTCCCCTTTTCACCATCTTGGCCAACTCTTTTCCCTTAATGAGATCATATATCTCTAGGGAGAGGAAATCCGGGCAGGTAAGCACCATCAACCCCTCCGGGAAGGCAACCACCGTCAACCCAAGGCCTTCTAGCCTTTCACAATTGTTGACAACTATCTGGCATGTTAAATTTCTCTTTTAGCATTGTTTCCCATAGTAAATTACATAATGACCTTTGTACACATTGTACATAAAGAAAAAGAAAATTTATGTACTTCATACATCATACTTGGCCCTCCACATGGGTTTAATGATATCTAGATTAACAAGTAACATGAATAACATACATGTGCTATACATTATTATTTCCCAAATAATGCAATCATGCACATTATAACATGATAATTTATCAATTAATTACTGTTGCAATTTTCACGTCAATATTTTACTTTCATAGGATTTCTGTTGCCATTAAGCTACCCATGCTTACTATAAGCAACAATGCTAATCATAAATATGCATTTCTCAAGCACATATTATCTTACGCAGCCATTTTAATTCCCTGCATACAATTATATACAAGTATTCATTAATGTGTATATATCAATAATGGTTAGGGTAACATTCCAAACATTTCCATTTCCCACAATTTTCTGTTACCAATAGACTGTCACATGAAGTAATTACCATAATCGCTTGTTCACAACTTGCAATAATATTTAATCAAAACCCATTCATGCATATAGGTTTTATTAGTTAGTCATACTATAATAATCTTAATGCATCCATGAGACGACTCATTCAAAAACTAGTCATTTAACAACTAGTCATTATAGTCAAGTCTCACTACTTGACCCATTGTGTATTTTTAACATTTGAAATGGTTCATTCTATTTCATTTTAAAACACTCTATCATCCTCTTCAAGGATTTTCCCCATCTTTTTCATTTATGCATTAGTTTTACACACCATCACTATACACATTCATCTTTTTCAAGTAGTGCATGGTAACTTTAGTTATGTTCATTAAATGTATGAGTAATATGTCATATACCCAAATGTTAATAGTCAACTCTCACTTTCACTAGTGAGGACTCATGTTGTTAATAAGTATAACAAAGGTTTTATTGTCATTTATCCTCAACAAGATTCCAATGTTATGAAAACCGTTTTGCAACAACATTTATTACTTTTTACTATTCAATGTAGTTATAAACATGAATCACACATCTCATGTCAAGAGTAGACTACTACATATATCATTCAATATGTAGATTGCTAGAATTATATATCAATCAATATGTAGAGTTCTAGAATCATACCTTAACTGATGTCCATTAGTAGCATATCTCAATTTCTTTTCGCTTAACAACTCCCAAAGGCGTCAGTGCTGCAACCTTTAGCTCTGATACCACTTGTAACATACACCAATTACTTCACATGGAATGCAAGGAGTTAATTTTTTTTTATACAAGTTACCCACAGGTAACTATTAAAATCACTATTAAATATTCCTTAAACATCATTAGTTAGAATGTTCACCAATTCATAGCGTAACCTTAGTTTGAGAATGGTAAATTGATTAACCATTAAGCACCTCTATTGTAGTACATTAACATAGAACTGTATGATGTAACCTTGCATTAATTTCATCATTCTTGTATTCATCACATACTTGACATTATGAACATCACAACAAGAATGGAATCAACATCATCAACTTGACACCATAATCAATCACATCATTGAACACCATTATACCTTGGAAACCCCGTAGGGTGAAAACCAGCAAATGTTTAATTTTATTATTAAACGCTCGCGAGGGTGTTCAGCCCTCACTCAATGGATTATAAGGGAGACCATCCCTTAACCATCGTTATAAATCTTACAAACAAATATAAAAAAATCTAGCTTAAAGCCATTACAATAAATATGATAGCATTTACCCACGAATCTTCATATCTTCATATCTTGGTGGCATGGATGTACCTACAATGGACCATCGTACATTGGATCATCCTGAAGCTCGCACTCATCTGCAAGAACCATAATCATTTACCTGCCACCAGATTAAGCATAATATTTCCTTTGTACTAGTCACCAACATTTCTTGTTAATGTTGTCTTCAACATATATTGATGTCAAGATTCATCAAGTACTAACCAACACATTCACAATCTACACTTTGCGATGCTTCTCCATCTACTCATGTAGATTCATGACATGCAAACATAATATTATGACATGCTTCCTTTAACAACACTGCGCATGTGCTAGCTATAAGCATGGAACCATCAAAGGATGTCTATAAAATATTAACTAATATTTCCTTCGCATTAACACACATTCTTGCAAGGAAAATTGCTACAACTGTAATATATCAGTTACAGTCTTCGTACATGCAGATTACATAAAGTTATTCAAAATAAATAACCCTTAATCTATCACTTTTGGTGCATGTAAAGAAATCCAATGTATATAGTTTCCAAAAGAGTCTTCCCAAAAGAAATGCTGAACACAACAGAGTATCCAATCATCTTTTTACAGTAAAGCATACAATTACATGTCTTCATTTCCAATATTATACCAACATTACCCATATATTCCAAAGAAACTAACACATTAATATGGGTTTTATGCATGTAATCCATCTTCTTTTCCAAAGAATATTTCCCTATGTAGACTAACTAAACAGGCTATCATTTCTAATACAAATGGAAAATGGCATCCACCCATGGTATCCATCTACCCATGTTATCCATCCACCCATGAAATTTATCCATGGCATTGTAAATGTCATCGACCCATGGTATTCATCCACCCATTGTATTTATTCTCCCATGGTATTATAAGTGACATATATCCATGATATTCATCCACCCATGGTATTGTAAGTGGTATCTATCCATGGTATTGACCCACGGTTTTGACCCATGGTATCCACCTATGGTATCTATGCATGGTATTGTAACTAAAAAAAGGATATAAATAACAAGCCTCAGTTTGTAAAAGGACAGATTTTCCACCACAATGTAGCTTCTACAATTATTCTCTGTTAATAAAATAGAGAATAATTGTAGAAGCCACATTGTGGTGGAAAATCTATCCTTTTACAAACTGAGGCTTGTTATTTATAGCCTTTTTTGAGTTACAATACCATGCATAGATACCATAGGTGGATACCATGGGTCAAAACCGTGGGTCAATACCATGGGTAGATACCACTTACAATACCATGGGTGGATGAATACCATGGGTTGATGACATTTACAATGCCATGGATGGATAACATGGGTAGATGAATACCATGGGTGGATGCCATTTTCCATTTGGATCAATATCCCACATAAAATGTATATTCATTCCAATGAAAGATAATACAAATCTTGCATGCATATGAATGATATTATTCCAAATGAAACTAACATAATGGTTATGATAGCACAAAGCACTCACAAATAATTCTTCCTAAAGAAACATTATAACTCAATATTTCTTCTATCTATGCAAAGAATATACCTCTATAACACAATGGCTATTCTTTGCGCATGCCATAGCTTATCATAATAGCTCTTCTTCAACGTATGTAACACGTAACACAATCACTTTCATTTGTGCATGCAAGAGCTTATCCTAATAACTCTTCTTTAATGTACGTAGGACATATTCCCTTCTTGGAATTACACCATCTTAACTATTCTTTTCTTGTAAACAAATACATAATTCCTTCTCAAAAGGAAGTCAATATAACCTAGTTTCTTTGTCTTTCTACATGTAGCTTCTCCCAAAGGAAAGCATGTAGTTTCTCCCCAAGAAAAAATAATATCATAATTGACTCCCTTATGCATACAAGTTATGTTTCTTTTCCAAAAGGTATCTTTTTCCAAAAGAATCTAACATAAAATAACATAATAGTTTTGTTAGAATAAAGGTACTCACATATTTTTCCTAAAGATTAAGATAGCTTAGTATTTCTTTTATCCATGCAAAGAACATACCTCTATAAACAATCGTTATTCTTGGTGCATGCAAGAGAGTTAACTCTCCATCTTTGTGCATGCAAGAGAGATAGATTTTCCTTTAATGTAGGAAACACATATTCTCTTCTTAGAATTCATGAATTCTCTTCTTAGAATTCTATTATCATGAGATACTATTTTAAGGAAAAATATTAACATAATACCAATATTTTCAAGAGATTATTCTTTTTAAGAAAATTAACATAGTAACTTTTCTTGTGTCTTTTACCATGGTATATCACAAAGAATATTAGCTTTCTTAAAAGATTAACGTAACAATATTTTCAAGGACTGTCATAGATTATGTCTTTTACCATGGTAATTCACTAAGATCAATATCTTTTACTTCTGTATGTATTTATAAAAGGTTAACATAATTATTATCTTTATCATACAGTAAAATATCTCTCTTTACTAAGAAAAATAGCATAAGTTCTCTATATGCACAAAAATTCAAGAATTATTTTCCAGAAAATGTATTAATTATCTTTGAACCATCTACACGTTTCAAGTATTAAATACTTAACTCTTCCCAAAAACATACTATGAGTGATTATCCACTATCGATATAATTAAAGATAACTGTGTAAAATTTGAAGACAATTAATAGGATAACTTATCTTTCCAAAACCTTATTATTTGCGAAAAAGGGGTCAGCTCTGACGGTTACATGTAGTCTCTTTCACTGCTATGGAAACCTACACGTGGTATTCAATGCTTTCCTCTGAAATATTTCCATGCGTTGACCATCGGAAATAAACAACCAAACAACCATCCCTTTTCTTCGAAAGTTAGTGCTACTGTAATAACAAATAGTAACAGTTTATAATGGAGTTTGCAGGGGAAACACACAAAGATGCATATCAAAGGACTAGTAAATCTGATGGGTAAGGCATATCAAAGGACTAGTAAATCTGATGGGTAAGACAATAGCTTCCTAAAATGCATGTACGGGAAAATAAAACATTCGAGCGATCTTGACAGAGAAAAAAATTCATGCTTCCTCCTCGTCCGTAAGATTGCATTTCATATCGGATAAGACTTGGCAGCTATTTTGGTAAAATATTAAACATGGTAATTAAAAATGTAAATTCTGACGGTTGACCTTAAAATTAAATAATAATAGTAATATTACAAAATAAACTCAATATAATATAATAATTTATTATTTAATTAAATAAATTAATAATGATTTTATTTATTATTTAATTCGTTTAATATATTAAGTTGTTTACGTTTTTCTATACACATATTTATATCAATGGAGAGTAATTCGACTTATATTCTTTTGGTTTTTAACAATGTTTTCTGTTTATT